>JAIUCV010000646.1:0-443137 GCA_026724425.1 Erythrophleum ivorense | reverse complement strand
ATATAAATCATTTCCCTTGTCATACAAACTCATACATAACAAACATAAGCTTTCAAAGACATTGGTCTAGCTTCACCCATCTTCCTTGAGACTTTTGGATTTGCCTCACATACTTTTAAGGAACTTTTGACTTAGCCTCACTCTTCTTGAGACTATTGGCTTTGTCTCACCCATTTCTAAAGGCTTTTAGCTTATCCTCACCCATGCTAAAGGAATTTTGGCATAACTATACCCATTCAAGCTACTTTGCATTCATAAATTCATTTCAAGAAACATAATGGTACTGATACATGTAAACAATGGCTAAGAACATTTCTCATAGTTCAAACATACATACAAGCACTCAAAAACAAATAAACATCTAAGCAATACATGAGAAAAAGGTTAGAGAGCTACCTTGAAGCAAGATTCACACACTTTATCCTTTGCTTATGTCTTCCCCTCTCTCTCAGTCACATACTTGCAACTAGGTGGCACTTGATTGTCTTAGCCTAGACACATCAAATGAGACATGATTTAATCATTGGAACAAGCTTTGGCTTTATACAAATTCTATAGAATTCATGATCTCGGTTCCCTTTTCTCCTTCAATCTAAGTCTCTTGACTCCATTTAGACTCCTTAGAGTCATCATAATTTTATTCCCAAGAGTCTAGATACAAGTTGCTTCTTTAAGTCTTAAAATGGAACCTACACCTTCATCTCACAAACTAAGGTTTCTAAATTTATTCCAAGGCTTCCTTTGATGTTTGTAATACCTTAAACTCTTAGCTCTCAAACAATTGTCCTATAAGCTATCTCAACATATCCCATGCGCATTGGAAGAGATTAGTAAGGAAACATACACTTTCACGCATGGAAAATTGCATAATTGGGAGACCACATACATGAATCATAGCTTTTGGGACAATATAAACTCATCAATATCATTTTCTATCTATAACATATCCATTCAAGTCATGAACATCATAATTTAACTCATGCATCATGGATTTAGAGCCATACATTCCAAAAACCAGAATTTGGTCTCAGGTTGGCAGGCTAGATTTCTGACATGAAATTTAAAAATTCATAATTAATTCTAGAAAAGTCAAAATCAAGAAAAACATACCATTCTAGAAAGCTCTAGATGTTAACTAATGACTACAAATAATTTCATATCAATGCTATGGTCTTTAACCCACAGAAATTGATGGAATAGTACTAGAGGTTGAGCTACATTCTAGGTACTATCATGCAACTTCAAAAGTTCAATTCTCCCTCTATAGAGCTCCAAATGAGGTGATCTTAATGGTTATAGAGAGATTATGATGTCTCATTTATGCCTATAAAAGTTCATGGGCATTGGATTTCATTTGGCCCACTTATGAGACAAAAATATAAACTGACTATACGAACAGTGTAGATACCATTTCTGCATAATTTGGCCAACTATGAAAAATCATAATAAATTCTTTAGAGCTCCAAATTGAGTGTTCTTTGACTCTATGAAAAGACTTAAATGAGACCTACTTGCTAGTCAACTTTCATGGAAAAAATCACTCATTTGGTTAGACTTTGGTTCAGCACACAAAATGGTCAAATTTGAAGTCCAAAGTGGGTATCTCAAGCCACCAACTGCTCTTCTTCACTTTCCACAACCACATGATCAAGTCTAAAAGCACAAATGCATCATATAAAAGCATGCCAAATGATCCAAATCATCATGGAGCTCATTCTCACCTTGCCACTTGCATACATACACATGGACATAAAGGCCAAAGAGTGATAAAAACTCACATTCTCATTCATTTGGCTTCCACATTGATACATACATCATCTATACATACATTTGAACATATTCAAGGGTTTACATCATATATACATCCTATGGTTACAATTCTTGACATCATAATGCAATTACAAAGCTCATTTCTCTATCCATGTGTCAAAGTCTTGCTTCTCATACTTGTTAGCTTTCATTCCTTGTCCACTTGGCTCACCTAGACATGGTTAGGCATATATGAGGGAAGAGTAAGATTCAAAGAATCCCAATAGCTCTTTACCCTTTCAAACATACATAATGGATACATATATATGTCAAAGAATACATGCATGATATTCAAGCTATTAATGGGCATACATAAAACATTTTTCTTGTTATATAAACTCATACATAGCAAACATAAGCTCTCAAGGGCATTAGTCTAACCTCACCCAATTTTCTTGGGACTTTTGGATTTACCTCACCCACTTTCAATGGACGTTTGACTTAGCCTCACTCTACTTGAGACTTTAACTTTTTCTCACTTATTCCTAGGGACTTTTGGCTCATCTTCACCCTTGCTAAGGGGCTTTTAGCACAATCATATCCATTCAAGTCACATTGCATACATAAACAAATTTCAAGAAGTATAATAGTACCATAGCTTATAAGTAATAGCTAGAAACATTTCTCATAGTTCAAACATACGCATAAACACTCAAAGACAAGTAAACATCTAAGCCATACATGAGAGAAAGGTTAGAAAGCTACCTTGAAGTAAGAATGCAATGTCCAATTTTCATAAAAACAACGAAAATAGATACATTTTAAAAGTAAGTCCTCTTAAATGAATTGGCTTCCATCTGATGTTTTTAGGCTAAAGAAATCAAGTCTCACATCCTTGTGAGTGTGTGGCCGAGGGAGAGGAAGCATTTTCAAAGGGAAAAGTGTGTTGTTGTGCACAAGGTGTAACAAACATAATTTCGTAAACAACAAAATGAGTCGTATGAAAGTAAATCCCTTGAAATGTGCTAGATAATTTCCTAAAAATTTGGTTAGTGTCCTAGACTCCAAAAATAATAATAATCCTAGGCCTAAACAAAAAGAAAAATGGAGCTAGGATGATGAAATAAAATTGTTATAAAAACTGACAAAACATAATGACATTTTTGTAAATATGTATAATTTTTGAAAAAACTCATAGGAAGGCTTTTTAAATGGAAAATTTGAGTAGCTCAGGGTTCTCAGAGGCCTCGAAAACCATGGGAAGCCCCGGGACCGGTAAAGCCCCTCTGGTGTACTTTTTCCAATGGTAGTAATTCGTTCGAGAAGGTTTTAGCTCTGATTTGAGTGATTCCAAAGGTATTTTATTAAATTGGGAACCTAAATTAAATGATGAAAAAGAAGGTTCTAAAAAACGAACTAAAACAAAGCTAAACCATAATGCTATTACGGAAGGATGAAATTGAGATTTTTTGAAAAAGTGAGCTTCTTGAATGTTCTAAAATCCTAATGTCACTTCTTCATATTTCTTTGGCCAACTTTCTTCTATCCAAATTCAAAGAAGAGAAGCAGCTCCTTAGGTACACCAAGACAGGGAGAAGAAGGAGGAAGAAAAGCGAAGAAAGGTGAGGAAATTCAAGGAAATTCATGCTTATCCTTCTTCCAATTTTGTTTCTCTCCCTCCCTCCTCTCTTTTCATAGTTAATTTGAGATGAATGGTTCTGTTTTTTGTCCAGAACATAGGGGAAGAGTTCGAATTGCTTGACAGGAAGCAAACTAAGGAGAAAAAGTCTTGAAATCAAGCTAGAATCCAAGGTAAGTTCATGGGTTTAATTACTTCTTCCTCTTGTTCCTTCTTGTGCACAATTTCAGCCAACCTAAGGAAGAGTAGGAAGGGCTAGATTTTGGGCAAAACTAAGGAAGAATCCTAGGAAAAAGAGTATAAGGATTAAGATTATACCAAGAAAACAAGGTAAAAACTAATAGAAATTGAAATAGGAAAGTATAGGATTCTTTAGGGTTTTGTGAAATCTGATTTTTTGTATGAATTACCTAGGCCAATTAATTGTTTCATTGAACTCCTACGACCTCTAGAAAGCCTCCCAAGTGGCCCTCCCTTCAAGGAAAAATTTGAAACTCCAAGAACCCTATTCTTGTCCATAGGTTCGGCCAAGTCAAGAACTTTAGGTTAGGGGATGTTTTAATTTGTTTTAGCCTTGGTTTGGGACTTTATATGGTGGGAGAAGGTAGGAGAAACCCTTGAGAAAAATTTAGGAGCCATGGTTTGGGAGATGGGACAATAGTTTCCAAAACGGAGCCTTGTGAAGCAACATGTATCTAGGCTTGTGTAAGTAAGTGTGTGATGGCTTCAAAGACCTTGAATGAGGTCAAGAGGCCTAGAAATGAAAAGAGAAAGGAGCCTAGAACTTGAATTAAAACAGTTGCTTCAATAGGCCACTAATGGGACCATTATGTATATTATGGAACCATTTATGTTTCTAAGAAAAAGTCTAGTGTCTTGGCTTGCTTCAAGTGCATAATTGTATGCTATTTGTGATGTTTAGGTTAAGAGAATTCTACTCAACCAAAGTGCTCTTGTGCAACCAAAAAGGGAAAGGAACAAGCAAAGTAGGGCTTGCATAAGATTCAAGGTAGCTATCCACTTCATTCTTCTTGCATTCTTATGTGTATGTAAGTTCTTGTATGCATGTATGTGTTTGTGATTGGAGAGCCACTTGATGCTTTGAGATTGCATTGGTACCAATGTGTGTTCTTCAATGGCTTTACTTGTGGAAATTGCTCACAAGGATGAGGTGATGCCAAAAGACCCTTAATGTGGGTGAGGAGATGCCAAAAGTCTCAAGGCAAGGGTGAGACTAGGCCAAAAGTCTCTTGAATGGGTGAGGCCAAGTCGAAAGTCCCTAAGCCAAGGGTTAGGCAAATCCAACAGTCCTAGAAATGGGGTGAGACAACCAAAAGTTCCTAGAGCATGTTCTTGAATTGATGTGTAATGGTGGCATGGAAATGAACTTCTAAGTTGTTTTATGTTCATATCACTTTTATATTTGTACACTTGATATATGTATGCCTTGAATGTGTGTGTGAATGGGTGTGTTAGCTATTAAGATTCTAGGAATCTCAATCCCATCCCCTTCTTCATCTTGAAATGAATAGGTGGTATTCAAGAACCGAGGGATGTAGGCCAAGCACCTTAAAGAGACCATAACTTGATTTTTATGTAGTTTCTCTTCTACCTAATGGTCAAAATGGTCATGTAAATATTATTTTTGAGTCATGAACCATTGAAAAATTGTAATATCATATGTAAATGATGTATGAACCTTAGATGGTGCTAAAGTAATGAAAATGTGAAATTTGACCATGAAATGGCTTGTGATATTTATGTATTATTGGATATGAGATAGTCAATTTGAGATACATGAGGTTTGGGACCACTTGAACAATTCACACAAGTTGTAATTGTGCTTTTAAACTTGCCCAAGAGGTGCCAAACCATTAAAGAAACCATTTGGACAAAGTTGACATCTTGTAAGAGGCAAAAATGACCATTTTGTGGAGCTATATCACTTTTTGTCCAAATGAGCTCTTCTTGGACTGAGATTTGGCATGAATCTAGATCTTGTTTAGATTTTTTTGAGAAGTTAAAGTGGATATTATTTGGAGGTCTGTGAAATTTTTGGTGAATTTTTTAAGTTGGCTAAATTTTTAGAATTTATTGTTGGGACTGTTCATTTGGTCCAAAATGAATCTTCGCCATTCATGGGGAAAATGATGTCCAATTGCTATGAAATTTTACAGAAAGAAACTAAATCCTCCTAGTGACCTATGACAATTGGAAACACCTCATTTGGATGTCTAGAGAGAGATATGAATTTTTAAAGTTACTATTTTGTTCCAAGTACACCTCCAGACCCTCGTACTGTTCTATCGATTTTCGAGGTCTGAATGCTCTTAGATTGATTTGGAACTATTTTTCTCCTCTAGTTAACATCTATAACTTTGCATGGATTGTATTTTTATAGAAATAATTATGAATTTCCAAAGTTTGTATCAGTAAGCTGTATCAGAATTCTAGACAGCCTAACCTTTGTACATTTTCTATTATCAAACATGCTCCAAATGAGGTTTTCGTGGCTAGAAATTATTTTTTGTGTTTAACGTCTAGAGCTTTTCAACAAGCTATGGTTTGCTTGATTTTGATTTTTCTAGATTTAGTTATGATGTTTCAAAGTTGCCTTAACTTTTGCCACCTTGGAACCTAAGGCAAAACATGATTATTTTGGATTTTTGACTCTTGATCCATGGTTTGTGCTAAGTTTTAAGATGTTTATGAATTGTATGGATGGAAAATAATTTGAGAATAATGTTGTAAAGTTTCCAAGGTCCACAGATCAAAATTTGAATTTTTAGATGCAACGTAACGCAAATAAATGATATTATTTATTCCCATTTCTTGGCATTTCTTGCTTGTTCCTTAAATATGGGAATATAGAGTATGATAAAGTATGGTGTGACACAAGGTAGCTCTCTCTTCTTTTTCATATGCATGATTGGGTGTTTTTCTTGTCTTTGAATGTGTGTGTGTATGTTTAAGCCATGGAAAATGTTTCTAGCATGTATCCATATGCCATGGTACCATGATCCTTTATTATGCACTTGAATGATGTTTTATAAACACGTTTTGGTTTGCTTAAGTGTGGTGAAGCCAAAAGTCCCTTAGTTAAGATGAAGATGAGCCCAAAATTCCCAAGAATGGGTGAGACAAAACCAAAAGTCACTAAAAGAGTGGAGCTTAGTAAAAAATCCCTTAAGAAAAAGGGTGAGGCAAGTCCAAAAATCCCAAAGAGAATGGGTGAGGCTAAACCGTTGCCTTGGCAAGCCTATGTATGTTATATGTGACTTCTTGAATGCAATAAATGTTTCATATATGTTTATGCATTTCAATATAGCTATGCATGCATTTTTAGACTTCAATTTACTTCTATTATGTGTGCTTGAAAGGGAGAAGAGCTATTGGGATTCCTAAAATCTCATTCCTTCCTTTCCATTATCTAACATGTCTAGGTGGACCAAGTGAACCAAGGAATGGGAGCCACCAAGCTTGAAGGAGAAAGATTGACAAAGAAATGTGCTATTTGTTCTATTTGTAACCATTTTGATGGCATATGATGTAACCTTATGATGAATATGTTGTATAATCATTTGAACATATGTGATTATATGGATACTTGATGTATATATGAGAATTAATGCCATATGAATGATATAGCAAGTTCTTGACATTGATTGGCAAGCTAAAGCTTCTAGTTTCTTGTGTATGCCAGGAGTGGGAGAGTGAGTTTGTAAAATATGGGTTTGTGGACCTTTGAAACATGTTTAATAAACCATTTTGATGCTTTCCCACGAGCTCAAGTGGCCATGAAAGTCTTAGAAGCAATTTTGAACCCTTTATGTGCAACGCCTCTTCTAATTACTCATTTTTAGCTATAAAATTTTTTTATTAGGTTTAATTGCCTTTTTCTATGGCAATTATCCTTTCACAACAAAATCTAGTTAATGGCATAGCGGACCACGACAATAATGAAAATACACTGTAATTTATACAAACTAGTTTAAAAGTTTCCTCATAAGGGAGTGGGGTCGTACAAGTCACATCATATCAAGGGCAAATCTATCCTATAATCATTCAAAAAGGAAGTCCCCAAATAACAAAAAGACCAAAAAGGTCAGTCCCCTATATTCACAAAAGGGTCAGTGTCAATGGCTAGGCCTCTGTTTATGTAAACGAAGGAACAGGAGGGTCAACTCCACCCACTAGGAATGTGTGGGACTTAAGCTCCCCTGGGGACACAAAGTACACTGGTACAGCACGAACAATGTCATCACATGATATAATGCGTATATTATGGATGACGAAGACCCAACCCCGGAGTGGGAATTGGATCCACTTCGCCTGAAGTTCTAGGATCACTTGATAAATTGGCATTTAAGAAAAGTATAAATTACAATAGAGTGAGAAATAATTTTCTTAGTAATATAGATAGGATCAATACCACATAATATCCATGAAGAAGAGTCAAGTAGAAATTATAATAGACAGCAAGACATTCAATGGCAAGACAGTTAATTTGTTAAACACTATAAACAGAGAGATATACTTGTTAGTAATATCTAACATGAATACAAAATAGCAAAGTGAATAGGCATATTACATTTAAAGATAGAGCATGCATGAACACAAAAATTATCTCTATGTAATTAATATTCAGTAGTTGCAAGATATTCATGAACTTTCTACATGCATAGAATACAGAGCATATAGCAAACAATATTTATTCCCTCTTGACCATTAGGCCTTGAAGACCGCCAGGCTCAATACCCAGATCATGTTGCACTGCCATGACATAATAGGCTCACCCCTACTTCCTTTACTGAGGCATCCCCCAGTGGGTACCTAAGGAAAGTCATATAAAATATCACAATAATATGTCATCCAAGCCATCATTTGATCAAGGCATATAGGTATATTTAGGAAAGAATTGCCTTGTACAACTCTATACACAAATAATCCCAATAGCCTGACAGTGTATTGGAGTCCGAAAATTAGTGGTTTAGGTATTTTTAGTATCTTTAAGATTGGACATCCAACACAACAGCTGCTACCCAATGGCTAACTCTGGCACACACAGGGCTCATCCCCTGGACAAGGCTACTTCGCCATATATATTGGTCAATCCTTTACCAAAGAACCCATACTTATAGAATCAAGCAGTAAACAGCATATTATCCATGTTAAGAAATCAGTCAATATATTAGCATAGCAAATAGTGTAATTCCAGAACATATGTTATCACATATTCCATTCTTGACATAACGCTGCATAATTTTCCAACTATTTCAAATGGGCTCCAAAATTCATAGAATAAATATTAGCATAACCCAGGCAGCATGTAAAATATATTAGGCCTCAAAAGTCATCCAGAACATATCAAATAACATTGGGAAAAATTCAAGAGCATCTTGGTCAACACTTTTTCTCAAAATTTGACTTTTTATACAATGATTCATAATTCATCAAAATTTTACCATAGGCCTTATGTTCATGTAGATTAACCTAATTTAGTTGGATTTAAGAAAAACTCTTCCCTAGGTATATATGTACATGTGTTGGCCGAACCTAAGCATCAAAGAAGACACGTGATTTTGCTTCATTTTCATGTCACCAAATAGCCACACATACATATTCAAGGATGATAAACAAAAGCCCTCAATCAATTTCTAGAGATTTCATATGTATTATACAATTTTCCCAAGTTAAGATTCTAAGGTTCCTTGCCAATTTCTTTATGAAAATCAAAGTTATATTAATCTTCCTCTTCCTTAGGCTTTCTTCCATCACTTCCCCCTTTATTTTCTCTTCAATTTCTCCCATGGCATCTTCAGATACAAAGCTTCTTGATTTATAGAAAAATTGCCAAGAATGGGAATTTTCTTGAATCACATGAATCCATAAGCCATATATATGATTTCTCCATATTTTCTTCATCTTTTCTTGGCTAGAATTCATGGAAACGACAAAATTTCCCATCCCCTATTGCTATGGACGAAAATTAAAGAAAAAGAGAAGAGAAAATTCTTGGAAAAAAATAGAAGAAAAACTAAGAAGAAGAAAGTCTATCTATGTTACCTTAGCTCCGCGGTGTTTGATTTTCCCCGGTGGCTTTTCTTTCTTTTTTCCTTTTCCCTTTTCTTCTTCCTTAGGCGGAGCTCCTTCTCCTTCTCCTTCTCTTTGTCTTGGCCGAATTTGATGTGTGTATTTTGTGTGTGAGAATGGCATGAAAGTGTGTGTGTGGTTCATATATATTCTAGTTATGAATGGTTAAGACTTAATTAACTTTAAGGTGAAAGATCTTGACCTTTAGATTACATGAATGGTCAAGATTTAACCTTGAAATAAGAGAAAGGATTAGATCAAAAGTTGTGATTTAATCTTGAAAAGGTAAAGAAATCTAAGCCATTGGATTGCATCAATGGTTTAGATCACGTTACGTTTTATGGATGAATATTAACTGTTAGATTACCCTAGTTACTTTTTTGTAATATGGGAAGATAAGATTGCATTTAATGCTGCTTAAGTCAGCGTCTATGTCATGCTGAAGTCAGCAATAGCTTTTTCATAATGTGTGAGATTTTTAAAATTTGCTGACACAAGTCTATGTAATTACTTCGTAGTTCGTGTAGCTTCCATAATTCTCTTCCAACTTCCAGCTTCTTCTTCACACATGGTGCCATATCATCTCTTTCCTTTTTACATGGCACCACATCAGCACCTTCCCAGCTCCCTAGTACCACGTCAGCTCTTCCCCCATTAGACTTACAAAATTGCCACTGCTTTCTTAGATTTTCCATAATACCTTATTTAATCTACATTTTCTAAGTTCCATGCTATATTTTGGTATTATTTAGCCCTATGTAGGTCCCGTTTAATGTTTCAAATCATATATTTAAATATTATTTATTCTCTTAATATTTTATTATTTTAGAGTCCAAATGATCGTTTTGCCCCTAATAGTGATGTGACAGACAAGCACCTCTGTTCGTTTTTCACTCATATCTTCTCTGTAACTCCATATTTCTAGACTCTATCACCATTACCTGGTAGATTTTTCTATATAGAACTTCCTGAGACAGCTAACATGGGTTTAAGGTTTTAGTTCGTCTCTGTATAAGCTTATAATCGTTTCAGGCTATTTTCTGGCCCAAACGAATTCAGAATTTCATGCAACGAATTTTATAATTTTCTACACATTATTTTCTAACTATTGATATATGTGTTGAACTAGTTCTAAATTTCCCTTCCTTCTAGAAAAATTATCAAAGTTCATTTTGGTGACAAATGACAATTTTGCCCCTGGGCCTCTCTAGACCCTCTAAAATCTCAAAAATTCCTATGGGTCCTATTCAACTTATACTTTTCAGACACGAAGTTATTTCATTCAAATTCTTCTTATTAAAGCTTAATAAATTCATTACATAAAATACTAAATAATTAGAAAATTCTAATTTTAGGGATGTTACATTATGACCCTTAAGAAGCACAAAAATAGCTATTTTGGAACCCTATGGCACAATTTGACCAAATGGACGAATTTTCTCATGAAATTTGGCATGCATATAAATCTTATCTAGAGATTTTTGGGAAGTTAAAGACCTGATTATTTGGAACTTTGTGGAATTAATTATGAATTTCCAAAATTGCCAAATTTTTGTTGTTCTAGTATGGTTACTATTCATATGGTCAATTTTTTCTCCTATGTCATTCGAGGGTCAAATGGTGTCCAATGCTCATGAAATTTTACAGGCATAAACGAGACATGATAATATTTCTATGGCCACTAAGATCACCTAAATTGGATGTCTAAGGAGAGAGATATGAATTTTTGAAATTTGGAGGCAGTATTAGTAATATAGCAGTACCTTTGGTATTGTTCCATCGATTTTCAATGGCTAGACATTCTTGTTTTGATCTAGACTTATTTTTAGCATAACTTTAACATCTGTAGCTTTCCATAATGGTATAGTGTGCATGATTTTGATTTTTCTAAATTTAGGTATTATTTTTCAAAATTGGTATTAGAAATCTGGTAGCTGAACCCGAGGCAACCTTCCATTATTTTGTGTATGTATGCTATGAGCCCAAGTTTTTGGCAACATTTTGAGATGGTTTTGAGTTGTATCTATATATTTAAATAGGAGAATGAGATGGATGAGTTTATATGGTCCACAGCGAAATGAAACTTTTATCCACGACGTAATGCAAAAATAATGTAATATTTTAATGGAGTTTTTTCTTGGAAGCTTGCTACATCAAGGGAATGCAATTAGAAATGAGATGAGATAGGCTAAATAAATATGGTGTTACAAAGAACATCACACTTTTCCCTTGAACTTGTCTTCCCCTTTTCAACCACATAATTGCAACTAGGTGGAGCTTGATTCCTTTGGCCTAGACACATGAAATGGGACACAATCACATCATGGAAGTAAGCTCTAGCATCACACACACTTTATGGAAGCTTACTTTCTCACATGGCTACATAATAGTTCCATACAAGACCTAATGAAGCAACTACTAGAATTCATGCTCTTGGCTTCATTTTCTCCTTCTATATAGGTCTCTTGACTCCATTTAAACTCCTTGGAATCACCACAAATTCATTTTGAGAAGCTTAGCTATAAGTTACTTCTTTAAGTCTCATTATGGAGCCTACACCTCCATCTCATAAACCAAGGCTTCCTTTGATATTCTTCCATCATATCTAGTCTCATTCTAGGATTAGAAAAATTTAAAACTCTCCCTAAGTGCTTCTTCTTGCCTAGGTCGAGACTATGCACACCTATGAGAACCTATGGATTTTGCAACTTTGCTTGAAGGAAATGACACATGTGAGGCTTTCTAGGTATCTCAAGAACCCATATACACTCTTAGACAATTAAAAATACCACTAGAAAGCTTCATATGTACCATAGTGCAACAAAATCCCTAGGTTTTGGAAACTTGTTTTCCAACACTCTTTTTTGGAATCTCTTTGCATATACTTGTTCCTCACCCCCAAAAATCTAGGTTTCATGTTTGGTTTAAGTCAGAATTTATTCCCTCTTGGTTGTTCTATATGGGGCTAAAAATCACCTATGGAGAATCAAGAAGAAGGAAGCAAGGAAAGACATGATACATACCTTGATTATTAGCCTTTTCAAGAGTTCTTCCACTTGCTATAGGCTTCTCCTTTAAATTCTAACTTTCTCCCTCTGAACAAGACTCAAAACGACCCCAAATAACACACCAAAACTGTAACACCATAACTTCTAGTTCATTTGATGCCATTTATGAGCTTTGTATTATCGATCCCACAAGATCATATGAAAAGGGGATAAAAATAATAAACTTTTTCCGCGTTGCGCTATGTCAAAAAAATTCAATTTGGTGTCACGTGGACTATGTGAGCTCATACTATACTTCCTCATATTTAATTTCATTATTACAACTCATTTGTATCACAAAAATATGCCTACAACCCATGGAAGCCAAAATGGAGCTCAAAATAAACAAGCACATTTTTGGCCAGATTTGCTCCATTTTCTGACCCAACTTTGAAAAATCATAACTAAATCTAGAAAATTTGAAATCATGCAATCTTCATCATTATGGAAACCTTAGGATGTATAATTCACATAAAAATATTCCCAGGTCATAAAATTCATCACACAGGATGTTTGACATCCAAAGAGCTACAGAGTCGCTGGCTACCTGGGCTGTTGTTCAGTTTACTGATACAAATTTCTGAAATTCATAACTAATTCTATAAAAATTGAAATCACATACATTTGGTTATTCTGGAAATCTAGAAATGTTAACTTGATAGTAAAAATAATTCTAGAATGAAACAGATATGTTTAGTTAGCTAGACCCTATGGAACAGTAACCGGACTCATGGGGCACTACTGATACTGACAGTTAACTTCAAACATGCATAACTCACTACTCAAACCTCCAAATGAGGTGATCTCGTTGGCCACAGAAATATTATGACCTCTAGTTTATTCATGTAAAATTTCATAAGCATTGGACACCATTTGTCCATCGGGTGACACAGAATTCAAAACTACCAGTATGAACAGCACCCATACCAGAATCCATGAAAAATCCCAACTTTGAAAATTCATCAAATATTCTCTAGTTCTCCAAAAATTATAATCTTTAGCTTTCCAAAAAGATCTTAATGAGACCTAATTGCATGCCAAGTTTCAGATCAAGAAGAGCTCATTTGGGCAAAAAGTGACATAGGTTTGTATTTGGGCCATTTTTATGCCTCTTAATGGTTCAACGATGGGCAAAATGGCTTCTATGGTTCTTGTGGCCACTTGAGCACGTGGAAATGGCCTAAAAAGACTCTCTAAACTTGTCTCAAAGGTGTGAGACTCAAAACACAGAATTTCATTCTCCATTCCCAAGCTATGTACTAAGAGGCATGCACTTGAAATGGCCATCCAATACCCAAAAATTGCAATACATTCCATTTATCCACAAATTTCATACATATGTCATCTATTAGGATATTTACACATGTTCCATTCATTGTGCATTAATTCTAACAAAAGATTACATCATATGCCACTGCTTTGGGTATAACATAAACAAAGTTAAAAGTTTTATAATCAAGGTTTCATCTCCTCACTTGGTGGCTTCCATTTCCTTGTTCATTGGCTCCACCTAGCATGTTAGGATATTGGAGAGGAGGGGATGAGATTCAAAGAATCCCAATAGCTCATCTCCTATTCAATCACACATAATATGCACAAAGCAAGATTTTCAAATGCATGTATGGAAAAATGGAAGTCATGGACATTTTCAAAGCAACCTTAGCATGTGAATCAATCTTACAAGACATTCAAGAGTTCCCCAAGTGTTTGGATTGGCCTCACACTTCTCCTCATAGATTTTGGACTTACCTCACCCATTCTTTAAGAGCTTTGGACTCAACCATACTCTTAGGAGCCCACTTTATTTTTGGGAGACTCTTTGCTATGTCTCAACGGAGCTCAAGGATTCTTGGCTCATCCTTATCAAAGGGAAGAGTTCTTGGCCTCTCCTCACTCAAGCAAACTCATACAAACATCATAGATTCATTTAAAACATAACATGGCATCAAGGATCATGGAATATAAAGGCATGCTAGCATACTTTTTTTAGCTTGAAAATACACATACACACATTCTAAAACAAGCTAAACACACATCCATGCATGAGAGAAGGTGGAGAGAGCTACCTTGCACAATTTCACACACTTTTTCCTTAGCTTTCAAGCCTCCTCTTTCGGCCACGCATCCACAATTTGGTGGAGATAGTTTTTCTTGGCCTAAATACAATTTATGGGAGCCAATTAGGTCTATGAAACATATTCTAAGGCTACATCACTTGATAAAACACTAGATTGCTCTATAGGCTCCATTATGGTCCATAATCACACCTAATGAAGCAACACCCATCAAATGACTTCTAGGCCTCATTCTTTCTTTTCAATTATGATTCTTGACTCCTTTTAAACCTCTTGGAGTCATCACATCATTAAAACAAAGGGCCTAGCATCATGTTGCTTCTTTAGGTCCTAATATGGAACCTATGGCACCAATTCACTTTCTTTAAGTTGTAAATTTTTTTTTAAGGCCTCTACTCATCTTCACTCATCACATATGACTCAAGAATAGCCTTAGAAAAATTTAAAACTCTCCCTAGCTATAGGACCTTGTCTAGGCCGAGACTATGGGGGAAAGAAGAGTTCATGGCCTTCTTGATTTTTCCTTGATAGGAGACACACTTGGGAGGCTTCTTAGAGGCCTTAGGAGCTCAATCAAACACTCATATATGCTAGGGAATGCATGAATCAAATCAGTTTTTATAATCCCTTCAAATGCATTACACTTTTTCTACTTAGAGTTCATTAATTTTTCTTGCAATTTCTTTGCTTTCTTGGATGGGAGGTGCATGTGGGAAGCTCTCTAGGGGTCTTAGGAGCATGTTTAAACATTCAATTAAGTCTAAGAACATTCATATAAAATCAGATTTGCAAGGGAGCATTTGGATCCCTAATGGTTCTATCTTGTCTCCTAATGCTTCTTTCTTGATTCTATTGGTTCCTTCTTAATCCTTGCCATCTAAAACCTCTAATCCCTCCACAAATTGGATAGAAATCAGCCCATAAGACTTGGGCTCATGGTGGTCAAATTCGTGCAAGAGGAAGGGGGAGGGAGAAACTACCAAAGAATGGAAGTTTTACCTTGTTTTCTTGCTTCCTTTGGCTTGTTCTTCCACTTGGTTGGCTTACTCCCTCAATTTTCGAAATTTCCCTCTCTGTTCTGCCCCAAAAACAGCACCAAACTCTCCATTAAAATCATAGAAAGAAAGCTTGAGAGGAAAGGAGCAAGGTTCAAGAAGGAAGGATATGGAATTTCTTAAAGTTTCTTACCTTTTTCTTGAATTTCTTCCTCCAAAATCCTCCTCCTCTTGTGCGCCTAAGAAGCTGGAGTTTTCCTTTGAAATTGGGCAGAAGCAAGTCGGTCTTAGAGAGGAGAGAAAGAACATGGCATATAAAGAAACTTCCTTTAACACTTTAATGCCAATTTTGCCCTTTGTTCTTAGCATTTTTGTTTCTCCTTCGTTTTAGCTCCTTTTTGAGAACCGTCTTTTCTATCTTAACAAATAGGTTCCCAATTTAATAAAATGCCTTTGAAATCACTCAAATCGGAGCTAAAACCTTCCCGAACGAACCGGTCAAAGTTTAGGTCAACTGATGTCGGAAAGAGTACACCGGAGGGGCTTCACTGGTTCTGAGGCTTCCCATGGTTTTTGGGGCCTCTAAGAACCTTAGAGAACTCAAAATTTTTATTTAAAAAGCCCTCCTATGAGTTTTTCAAAAAGTGCCCATATTTGTGAAAATGCCACTAGCCTTTCGGCAAATTTATTGAATCACTTTGGCCTTGATTTCTGGGCAACTCAAGGCTCAAATCTTCATTTTCCATTATTTATAATTTTATCATAATTTTATTTGGCCCCAATTCCTTCTATTTCAGGGACTTCCTTTTATATTTGGCCATTTCTAATGTTTACAGAGAAACCGAACATCATGTTTCTCGCGTTTCGCGTTTCTCACGTTTACAGAGGGACTGAATGTTACAAAAACCATAAAAAAAAAAGGGAGAAGGAGGAGAACAAGTTTGCTAAAAGAATGAGCATGAAATTCCAAGGATTTTCTTACCTTTTGCTTAGTTTTTCTTCTCCCTTTGAGCTTCTTCTTGTGCACCCTTCTTCAGCTGGTCTCCCTCTGGTTTGGATAGAATTTAGGTTGACTAAGTGTGGGGGAGAAGTGGGACACCTCATATATATAGTTAGGAATCAATTTAAAACATTTCAAAATACTAATTTTGCCTTTCATTTTTGGTTTCTTCCTTTAAGGCTCATTTCAACTTTTTTTAGGAACCGTCTTTTTCATCATAAAATTTAGGTTCTCTAACTTATAAAATGCCTTTCTAATCACTCAAATTAGATCTAAAACTTTCTTGAATGTGAAGGTCAAATTTGGGTCAACCATTGTTCTAAAACAAAAATCGAAAGGATTTTAACTATTCTAAAGGTTCCTATAGTTTTTAAGGCCTCTAAGAATCCCAAAAAAACTAATTTTTCTATTTAAAAATTCCTTCTTTGAGTTTTCTAAAAAGTGCTCTAAAATTACAA
This sequence comes from Erythrophleum ivorense, assembly GCA_026724425.1. Lineage (NCBI taxonomy): Eukaryota > Viridiplantae > Streptophyta > Magnoliopsida > Fabales > Fabaceae > Erythrophleum > Erythrophleum ivorense. The sequence goes on along the minus strand of JAIUCV010000646.1, from coordinate 426,081 downwards.
AAATACCATTGCATTTCATTGAATTTTGTTTGGTTGTTCTGGCTCTATTTTTAGGGCACCTCTGGGCTTGGATTCTCATTATTTGAGGTCTAGATTATTACTATAATTTTATTTGACCTTAGATCACTTTATTTGAGGAACTTTCTTTTATATCTGGTGAGTTTCATACATTTACGAAGAAACTAGATGTTACAATGTTCATCCATCATATTTAGTCCTTTTCTAACTCTCCCTAGGTATTTGAATTAGGTTTGGCTGAGACTATGCACAAGGAAGATGACCCATGGATTTTACAAATTTTGTCTAGGGAGTTGGCACATGTGAGGCTTGCTAGGTATCTTGAGAACCCATATACACTCTTAGACAACTAAAATTACCACTAGGAAGCTTCATACATATCAAGGTGCAACAAAATTCCTAGGTTTTGGTAACCTGATTTGTAATGCTTCTTTTTGGAATTTATTTGCATATATTTGTTTCTTATAGTCTAAAACCTAGGTTTCTTGCTTGGATTTGGTTAGAATTTACTCCTTCTTGGTTGTTCTCTATGTGGTCAAAACACACCCATGGAGGAATAAAGAAAAGGAGTCAAGGAAAGCCATGAAATTTATCTTGTTTCTTAGCCTTTTTAAGAGTTCTTCCCTTTGCTATAATCTTCTCCTTTAATTTCTAATCTCCCCCTACTGAACTAGGCCTAAAACAATCCCAAATCAAGCACTAAAACCATACGAAAGGAGAAGAAAAGAAGGAGAACATGTTTGCTAAAGGAAGGAGCATGAAAAATCAAAGATTTCTTACCTTTTTCCTAAGCTTTTTCCCTCCTTGTGCACCCTTTTTTGCTAGTCTCTCCTCTATTTTTAGACAAAAATTAGATTGGTTAAATGGGGAGGAGAAGGACAACGTGACCTATATATAGCAAAGGGTTCATTTAAAGCTTTTCAAAATTTCAATTTTGTCCTTCATTCTTGGTTTCTTCCATTTGGGTTCATTTTAACTCCTTTTTTAGAACTATTTTTTTCATTATAAAATTTAGGTCCTCTAACTTATAAAATGCTTTTGGTTTCACTCAAATTAGATTTAAAACCTTTCTGAATGAACCAGTCAAAGTTTGGGTCAACCAACATTTTATAACATAACTAGAGGGGTTTTAACTGTTCAAGGGGTTTCCATAGTTTTTAAGGGCTCTAAGAACCCCTTGAAACTTTTTTTTTTCATTTAAAAATTTATCCTGTAAGATTTTTAAAAAGTGCTTGAAATCACGAAAATGCCACTGTATTTTTGTCAATTTTTGTTTAGCTATTTTGACTCTGTTTTTAGGGCACTTTACGTCTTATATTCTCATTATTTGAGGTCTAGATTGTTGCTTATTACTCTAATTTTATTTGACCTCAAACCTTTTTATTTAGGAGACTCCCTTTTATAGCTAATTCATTTTTGTCATTTTTATGAAAACCAAACATTACATTTTCGACCTGATATGATGGCCATACATGTTGTAATTCATGTAAGAAGCCATTTTGAACCGTTTGGTATCCAAAATGTACCATTTTGAGCCATAATTTACCCCTGAACCAAAACTAGATTAAATGAACAAGTTTTGGCATAAAATTTGGCAAGTATTTCATTTAGAGCTTTTCACAAAGCTAAAGGACATAATTTTTGAAGCTCTATAGAATTTCTTATAATTTCTCAAAATTGGCTAAATTATGCAAATTTGCCTATACACTGTTCATTTGATCAATTATGGTTTTCATCTATTTTAAGAGCCAAATAAATTCTAATACTAATGAAATTTTACAAGCATATAGTTCGCATTATAAGCTTTCCACAGCCACCAAGATCACTCAATTTAGAGTTGTGTAGCTCAAGATGTGCAAGCTAAAAATTTTATGTACATGCACGAAATTCTGATAGTATTACTGTTCCATTGGATTTTGTGGTCTAAACAATTTTTTTTTCATTGAAAACTTTTACAACATATAGTTTACGTCATGAGCTTTCCAGAAAGTCCTCATTTGCATGATTTAGAGTTTTCTAACTCAAGATATGAATTTTTGAAGTTAGTGGCTGAATTATGTAACAATATGAAACTATGGAATTATGGCATTTTAAAGTGTATGGCCTTAAACCCGAATTCCTTACTCCTTTTCATGATGTTTCTAATTAAGCAAATATGTTATGGATGAATTTTGAATTCTACATAAGAGGGCCATACATCTAAGCTTAAATAGAGAAATTAAGCCTTTAATGTTAGTTATTTCTACTACTAAAAGTGTTGAATTTAGTGAAATAGATGTTCTAAGCATATTGAAATATAAATTATGTGATTTTATAATATGGTATGACAATGATGTTATGTTTATGTTATATTTTTAGGACAAACTAGTGAGACTCCATCCCATTGTAGGTGTAAAGTTGAAAAAGAAAAGGAAAAAAAGCAAGACAAAGAACTGGAAGGTTAAAGATTTTATCAACTTCCTTTCACCTATACAAAGTAGCTTACTCTTTCCTACTTAGTTACATGTAGACTTGTTTGAGCTTGATGTGCATTATTTTATATTGGTTGTTCTCATAGTATATGCTATAATGTCTTGCATCAACTATATTTCATGTTTTGTATGTTATGTTTAATGAGTTAAGGCTTTAAAATAAAGAGGGGCAATGGGAAAGGACACAATAATTCTCCCAAGCCCAAGAAGAAGTGCTTAAGCTAAGATCAGTGAATGCCTATGATAGAGCTTGTTGAAAGCATGTGAAATATTTATGTTAGTTCTTATGACATGATTGTATGACCATGCATACTTGCATTTTACTTGCTTAGCTATTTCATGCATACTTTAGTGATTTGAGTATAGCTACTGAGATTCTCTCGAATCTTAACCTTATTTATATTTTTCCAACGAACTTGTGCCAAGTGGAAGTACAAGTGCTCACAAAAGAAAGGAAACCAAATGATGTTTGAAATAGAACCATTATGGATCATATATGTATTTAATTTTGTTGTATTATTATAATGAATTTATATGCTGAGTTTGGCTCCTCAGTGATGTAAAATGAGAGCTAGTATGTTGTTAAACAGTGATGTAACTTCAGTTTGTATTTATATAGTATCAGATGAACATGTATGTCTAGGTAGTTTTATTTGATAATATTATCGCATGTATTTTCCATGTCTATGAGTTATAGGCTGAAATGTGACCATTTAATTGATCTGGATAGCTGATTTTATAAGGGGAAACTCTATTGGATTTTTCTCAAAATGTAATGTAAGTTTTCATATTTTAATTGATAAGATAAGTTGGTAATAAAGGATTACGAACACATCATTCGATAAAATTAGAATGACATGGAATTATGGAAAGATAAATGAATGTATTTCAAATTCTTGGATTTAGTATCTACTTGCATAAGTAAATGAACTTGTTGATGAACCATAGTAGCTAAAAGAAGAGCTAGGTAGTTAAGGTGTTACATTTATTTGTATCAGAGCAATAGTTCAGGCATTAATATTCTATGATGTTTGAAAATGTATATCTTGTTTTGAAAACTTGATATATGTATTTTGTTTGAGGAATTTTGGATGACTTAGATATCTATGATATATATGGATTATATGTTAGAACCTTTGATTTTTCATATGGTAACAACAAGAAGAGATAGACCAACTATTGTTCCAACTAGATAAGAACTAGAAGATCCTATAGCACAAACTCTATGAGAAATTGTTTGACTCTTGGATCAGTAATAAACAATGTTGCAACAATAACAAGAAGTGATCCAGCAAGTTTAGGAGACCTTAGTAAAGAGAGAGTGAAAGAGAAAGTACCCTACAAATTCAATACCCACTGGTACCCACTCAAGAAGTTCCTCTAGCACAAGTGCCACATTCAGCTGAATTGTACCTACAAGATCATAGACAATTTTCCCACCTTATCCTATCCATCCTCAACTTGCCACTTAACAAGCCATACAACAATTCAGAAAGTATAACTAACCTGCTTTTGATGGTGAATTTAATACACAGAAGGCTGAGACTTGGATTATGTAATTAGAAAAGACTTTCAAGGTGATGGAGTGCACCTCAGAATAAAAAGGCCATAATGGCTGCCTTTAAGCTAGAAGTAAAAGCATATGTTTAGTGGAGGAGTACAAAAATGATTATGCAAACCAGGAACATCTCGATTAACTAGGAGACTTTCTTGCATCAGTTTCATGAGAAATATTTTCCAAGTTCAATCAAGGATGAGAAAGAGTCAAAATTTATCCTTTTGAAGTAGACAAAGGACATATTTGTAGATTAGTATATGGCACAGTTTATAGAGTCATCCATGTATTCTTCCTATATCACAGAAATATGATGATGAAAAGTGGTAAGCTGAGAGATTTGAAAGAGGATTATTACCAGAGATTAGAGATAGAATAGAGGTGTGCATGGTGATAGAAAGTAATCTTAGAAGAATACAAAGCAGAAAAGAGGCCTCGAGGTTAAAAGACCCAAAAAAGATGAGTTTATCAGTAGCAGTAGTAAGAAAAGTGTCAAGAAGCCATGGGGCAAGAAGAAAAGCAAGAGGTCTGGCTATCCTAGTCAGGGGAGTTCTCAAGGTATGGTATGCCAATAGTATGGCAAAAATCACAGTAACAAGCCATGTCTAGCAGAATAGAATGTTTGCTTCAAGTGTGGAAAGCCAAGAGATATGGCACATTGAAAGGAGGAAGCACTACTTTTAGGTCACAGACACAAAAGAGAGTTTTTCCATTTACTTAGAGGGAGGCCAATCAGTCACCCAACTTGATTCAAGGTATGATCAAAATGAATGATTGTACTATATATGCTATGTTTGACTTAGGTACTAGTCATTCATTCATATCTTATGACTGTGCTAAGAGGCTAGGTCTAGTACTTAGTACCTTACCATATGATCTATCTATGTCTACCTTTATAGGAAGTAGCATCATTACCTCCCATGTTTGTTTGAATTGTGTCATTCAGTTTTACTAGTGCTATACCATACTTGATTTGATTTGTATGCCATTTGTTAAGATTGATGTCATTATTAGTATGAATTAGATGTCTACAAATGATGTTCAACTTAATTGTTTACAAAAGACTGTATCTGTGCCACCTTGTGGAGCAATGCCTTGTACTAGAGGTGAGTTATGAAAGAAACGTACTGTATACGCAGCAAAAATTTTAATTTGTTTCCTCCCATGGATCCGTCAACTTGATTAAATCGAGTATGAGAAAAAATATTATCTTTGCAACATGCTTTATCCTTTCGGATCTCTGGAATTGACATCTATGCGCAGCCCCCTCTACCGGTATCCATACGAATGATCTGGCAACTTGAAAGGCATACTAGCACATTCGTTCACCATGTTCGTACGCGAATTGACGAGAAGACGATCTTCTCTCTCTTGGCATTAGTACACTTTCTCTTTCTAGGTGTACAACCACACTCTCTCTATCTAAGGTGATGGCTTAGGGTTTTAGAAAGCTAACTCTTTTTGTATATCTAAACCTTAGTGATGGAGGTGAGATAGGAGACTTGAAGAAGCTTGAACAAAATCAAGAACTTGGAAACAAAAGGGCTGGACGTGACTCTAAAAGATGGCCAACTAAAGATCCATTGCAAGGTATGGGAGGCCCATGCACAAGATCAAGAGCCAAAGTTATGAAAGAGGCCTTGAATGGAGTGATCCAAAAACTAATAGACTTGGAGCCCATAGTCTTAGCTGAATATGAAGCCCAAAAGGAACAAATTGGCATAAAGATTATTTCATTCCTACAAGATGCTAGCCCAAGCCCAAAGGGAGCCTAATTGAAGGAGTCTAGCCATTTTCCACAAAATCAGCCATTCTCCACAAAATTCTCTTAGTTTTATTTTGTTTTAATTTGATTGTTGCTGTTTCAGATTTTTAGGCACCATTCTTGGTGAATTTGTTCAGATTTAAATTTCTTTTATTTTCATTATTTTGTTTAGGGTTTTATTTTTAAATGCCTATATAAGGCCCATTTGTACTCTAAGAATGGCAGATTGAATGAATTATCTTTTCAGAATTATTTTTGATTTGTGAGGTTTCTCTTGTGGCCTTTGTGTGCTGGAGAAAATCTTTGACTTATCAAAGGAGTGGTTTCCTTTGTGGCGTCCCGGATTAGGGTTCTAAGAGACGGGTTCTCTTAGGGTTCAATTCCATTGACCAACATCTCTTCTTCTTCTTCTTCTTGTTCCTTTTCTTTGTTCTTTGTTCTTTGTTCTTTGTTGCTTATTGTCCATATTATTTGTTCTTGTGCTGCATGCCAAAATTTGATCACTGATCCGTGTAATTTGGGGTTCCTAGAATGGGTTTCTACGGAGTCTCACATCATCTGGTATCAGAGCATTGGTTGAGGTTGGTTTCATCCACTTTTTCTTTGTTCTTTTCCCTTATTTCGTTTGATTAGTTTCTGTTCGTCCTTATTTTCGTGCGGCTGTTTTTGGTGTTTTCCTTCGTCTTTTTGGACGTGTAATAGGTCGTTCTTGTGTCTTAAGATCTCTTCTTTCTTCTCGTTTTGGAATCACGTCAATCCGATTTTTGTAGAGCAAGTTATAGCTGTTTCTTGCGTGCATGTCATTCTGATCTTTCAGAAATCTAGTGTTCTGTTTGCAAATTTTAGCACCTTTGAGATTCGAAAAAAAAAAAAGAGAGTATATTACATTGAAAAAAAAAGGGAAAAGAAAAGAAAAGAAGGAAAAGTTGCAAAAAAAGAAAAAAAAAGAAAAAAAAAGGAAGTCAAAATCTGTGAAAAAGAAAGTTGTGCTGGAAATTATAAATTGTTGACTTAAATTGCAATTGCTGAAGATTATCTATTCTTGGAATTACCATTTTTGATTCCTTGAGTTGATCTGGTCATTAAATGTCATATTGTGCACAATTCATAAAAGGAAAATTTGCATTCATTCACCTTGTTCTAAATTTCAAATTTCTGATTGCTTCATTATTGATTTCAGATTCCAATTTCCTTTCCATCCTTTCCTCTTAATAAATAATCATTTAACCATTTGTTCTCTCATAATCTGCTACATACCATTTGTTCCATAAATTCATTGTCTTCATTTCCTTTCCTAGTCACTTGCTGTATTTTCCATTGGCTGCACCTACGAATTTTTTTTTTAAATGTTGGACTTTTGTTGTCTCTTGGAGAACTTTGCATCTTGAATTCTAATTTGAGATTGCCACTTCAGTTGCTACTTCTTTTGATTTGTTGGATTTAATTTAGTACACTATAGGAAGCAAGTTGAGAGGAAAAAGGCAAGAGTGTTTTCATCATTGTAAAAGCCATTACAAGTGTGAAACACGAGTGAATTTGCATCATTTAGAGTGAAACACGAGAGGGAGTGGTCAGGTCCTTTCTCTTGCTATTCACTAACATTTCAGGTGCCAATCATGTCTGAAAGTGAAGATAACCAAGTTGACCTTAAATTGTTCATCAAATCTGTTCAAGAACAATTCAAGAGGCTAAATACTAGGTTGGATCAAATAGATTCTTCTTCTTCCAATAGCAAGGCAAGACGTGGTAAAAACGTTCTAGGAGGAGATGAATCTAATTTTGAGGAGGAAAGCCAACATGAAAGAGTTAGGAGAGCTCCACCTCAAAAGAAAGATGCATTTAGTAATATCAAGATGAAAATCCCTTCCTTTCAAGGGAAAGCTGATCCTGATGTATACCTTGAATGGGAAAGAAAAGTTGAGTTTATATTTGACTGCCAATCTTTTTCAGAGGAAAGTAAAGTGAAATTAGCTGCTTTGGAGTTTACAGATTATGCAAGCCTATGGTGGGATCAATTAACCACTAGTAGGAGGCGTTCTGGAGAGGGTCCAATTCGGTCTTGGCTAGAAATGAAGGCTCTCATGAGGAAGAGATTTGTCCCTACCCATTACTATAGGGATGTGCACAAAAGGCTCCACAAAATCAAACAAGGATCTATGAGTGTGGAAGAATATTTTCAGCAAATGCAAATTGCCATGATCAAAGCTGACATTGAGGAAGATTCAGAAGTTACAATGGCAAGATTTCTTGGTGGCTTAGACCCTGAAATTGCTACAGAAGTTGAATTGCAAAACTACCTTGATATGGAAGAGTTGTTGCATAAAGCCATTAAGGTGGAGAAGCATTTTAAAGCAAAACAGAAATTGAAATCACATGCTAGTTCCAACAAAGACTTCAAGTCCTCCTTCAAGTTTAAGGGAGAGACCAAGCCTAAAGAGGAGAATAAGTTGAAGATGCAAACACCTACTTCTAAAGGTAAATCTGAACCTAAATCTTCTTCTAGTTCTTCTAAAATTAAATGCTTTAAATGTCAAGGTTTTGGTCACATTGCTTCACAATGTCCAAATAAAAGGACTATGATTTTGCTTGAGAATGGTGTTGTTACTAGTGAAAGTAGTGGTGATGAAGAAGTGGAAGCTGAGTTGAGCTCCAATGGAGGTGATGAATCTGATGTGGAGGTAGCTGAAGCTGTATTTGGTGAGGTTCTAGTGTCAAGGCGTGCTCTTAGCATTCAACCTAAAGAAGAGCTTGAAAAAGAACAACAAGAGCATATATTTCACACTAGGTGTTTTGTTAACAACAAGGTATGTAGTCTTATCATTGATAATGGGAGCTGCACTAATGTTGCTAGTACCTTGTTAGTTGAAAAGCTAGGTTTACCAACTAGAAAACACCCCACTCCTTATAATTTGTTGTGGTTCAATGATAATGGGGATGTTAAAGTAACTAAACAGGTTGTTGTAGCATTTTCCATAGGAAGTTACCATGATGAGGTTTTGTGTGATATAGCTCCTATGTATGCTGGACACTTATTATTGGGTAGACCTTGGCAATTTGATAGGAAAGTTAAGTATGATGGTTATACTAATAGGTATTCTCTTGAGTTTAATAAGAAAACCATTATGCTAACCCCTCTCAGACCCTTGCAGGCATATGAGGATCAAAAGCGAATTACTCAAGAATGCAAGCTAAGAGAGAAAGAAAAGAAAGTGCGTGAGAAAGAAAGAAAAGAAAGTGAAATGGAGAGAAAAGGAAAGAGAGCTACTGAAAAGAAAAGTCAAGAGAGTGAAGAAAAGAAAGTAACATTATTTTCTGGTAGAGGAGAGATTAAGAGGGCTTTATGTAGTGAGACATCTTTTGTACTTTTGTATAAGGATGTTTATCTAACCCTTAGTGACCTTGATGAATCTCTTCCTTCTAGTGTTTTGAGTTTGTTGCAGGAATATAAAGACTTGTTTCCGGAAGAGGTACCGGATGGATTGCCTCCCATAAGAGGCATTGAACACAGGATTGATTTTATTCCTGGAGCATCTCTTCCTAACTGACCTGCTTATAGGGCAAATCCAGAAGAGACTAAGGAAATTCAGAGACAAGTGGAAGAACTCATGAAAAAGGGGTTTGTGCGAGAGAGCCTTAGTCCATGTGCTGTTCCGGTAATACTTTTGCGCAAGAAGGATGGCAAATGGAGGATGTGTGTGGACTGCCGAGCCATTAACAAAATCACAATTAAGTATAGATATCCCATTCCTAGACTTGATGACATGCTTGATGAGTTGCATGGTGCTTGCTTGTTTTCAAAAATAGATCTTAGGAGTGGTTATCATCAAATTAGGATGCAAGAGGGTGATGAGTGGAAGACTGCATTTAAGACTAAGTTTGGTTTGTATGAATGGCTTGTTATGCCCTTTGGCTTAACTAATGCTCCTAGTACATTCATGAGCTTAATGAATCATATGTTTCGCCCTTACATAGGAAAGTTTGTTGTTGTGTATTTTGATGACATTCTTGTATTTTCTAAGAATCTAGAAGAGCATGTTAAGCATTTGCATTCTGTGTTTATTATTTTGAGAGAAAATAAACTCTTTGCAAATTTAGAGAAATGCTCTTTCTGCTTGGATTCTGTTGTTTTCCTTGGTTTTGTTGTAGGTAGTGATGGCCTCCGGGTGGATGAAGAGAAGGTGAAGGCAATTCGGGAGTGGCCAACACCTAAGAATGCTAGTGAGGTGAGGAGTTTCCACAGACTTGCAAGTTTCTACCGACGTTTTGTAAAGGACTTCTCAACCCTTGCTGCACCTTTAAATGAGCTGGTAAAGAAAAATGTTGTCTTTAAATGGGGTGAGGCACAAGAGGCGGCTTTTAACACTTTGAAAGATAAATTGACCAATGCCCCTCTACTTATTCTTCCTGATTTCTCTAAAGTTTTTGAAGTTGAATGTGATGCTTCTGGAATTGGTATTGGTGCTGTTTTGATGCAAGAGTCTAGGCCTATTGCTTACTTTAGTGAAAAGCTTAGTGGTGCTTGTTTGAGTTATTCAACTTATGACAAGGAATTGTATGCTTTAAAAAGAGCTCTGGAACATTGGCAACATTATTTATGGTCTAAGGAATTTGTTTTGCATTCTGATCATAAGAGTCTTCAATACCTAAAGACCCAAGATAAGTTGAATAAGAGGCATGCTGTGTGGCTTGAATTCATTGAGTCATTTCCTTATGTACTTAAACATAAAAAGGGGAAAGAAAATGTTGTGGCTGATGCTTTGTCTAGGAGGTATAGTCTCATTACATCTATGCAAGCTAGGTTAATTGGTTTTGAATCTTTCAAAAGCATGTATGAATGTGATGCTGATTTTGCTGAAACTTGGAAGTTGTGTGAAAAACATGGTGCTCATGATTTCTTTAGATTTGATGGTTTCTTGTTTAAAGGAAATAAATTGTGTGTGCCTGTTTGTTCTATGCGTGAGCTTTTGGTTAAAGAATCTCATGGGGGTGGTTTGATGGGACACTTTGGGATAGAAAAAACTTTATCCATGTTGAAGGAACATTTTTATTGGCCTCATATGCGTAGGGATGTGATTGCTATATGTAAAAGGTGCATTGCATGCAAGCACGCTAAATCTAAAATGCAACCACATGGTTTGTATACTCCTTTACCTGTTCCTTCTCATCCTTGGGTAGATATTTCAATGGATTTTATGCTTGGATTGCCTAGAACATCTAGTGGAAAGGATAGCATATTTGTTGTTGTTGATCGATTTAGTAAAATGGCTCATTTCATTGCTTGCACAAAAACAAATGATGCTGTCCATATTTCTGATTTGTTTTTCAAGGAGATTGTTAGATTGCATGGTTTGCCCCGATCTATTGTGAGTGACCGTGATGTTAAATTTGTTAGTCACTTTTGGAAAACTTTGTGGGCTAAGTTGGGTACAAAGCTTGTGTTTTCTACAGTTGCACATCCTCAAACAGATGGACAAACCGAAGTGGTGAATCGAACACTTTCTTCCTTATTGCGTGTTGTAATTCAAAAAAATTTAAAGAATTGGGAAAAGTGTTTGCCTCACATTGAGTTTGCATATAATCGTGCCTTGCATTCTACAACTGAGTTTTCTCCTTTTGAGATTGTATATGGTTTTAATCCTTTAACTCCCTTAGATCTACTTCCTTTGCCTTGTAATGAGTTTGCTAACCTTGAAGGTGCAAAGAAAGCTAAGTTTGTGCAGGATCTTCATGCTAAGGTTAAGGCGAATATTGAGCGTAAAAATGAGCAATACGCTCAACATGCTAATAAAGGCCGAAGGAAGGTTATCTTTGAACCAGGAGATTGGGTGTGGGTTCATTTGAGGAAAGAAAGGTTTCCTGAACAAAGGAAGTCCAAATTACACCCAAGAGGCGATGGTCCTTTCCAAGTGTTGGAAAGAATAAATGATAATGCATATAAAATTGATTTACCTAGTTCTTATGGGAATGTAAGCGCAACTTTCAATGTGGCTGACCTTTTTCATTTTGATATTGCAGATTCGAGGACGAATCCTTTTCAGGAGGGAGGGAATGATGGAGGTGAGATAGGAGACTTGAAGAAGCTTGAACAAAATCAAGAACTTGGAAACAAAAGGGCTGGACGTGACTCTAAAAGATGGCCAACTAAAGATCCATTGCAAGGTATGGGAGGCCCATGCACAAGATCAAGAGCCAAAGTTATGAAAGAGGCCTTGAATGGAGTGATCCAAAAACTAATAGACTTGGAGCCCATAGTCTTAGCTGAATATGAAGCCCAAAAGGAACAAATTGGCATAAAGATTATTTCATTCCTACAAGATGCTAGCCCAAGCCCAAAGGGAGCCTAATTGAAGGAGTCTAGCCATTTTCCACAAAATCAGCCATTCTCCACAAAATTCTCTTAGTTTTATTTTGTTTTAATTTGATTGTTGCTGTTTCAGATTTTTAGGCACCATTCTTGGTGAATTTGTTCAGATTTAAATTTCTTTTATTTTCATTATTTTGTTTAGGGTTTTATTTTTAAATGCCTATATAAGGCCCATTTGTACTCTAAGAATGGCAGATTGAATGAATTATCTTTTCAGAATTATTTTTGATTTGTGAGGTTTCTCTTGTGGCCTTTGTGTGCTGGAGAAAATCTTTGACTTATCAAAGGAGTGGTTTCCTTTGTGGCGTCCCGGATTAGGGTTCTAAGAGACGGGTTCTCTTAGGGTTCAATTCCATTGACCAACATCTCTTCTTCTTCTTCTTCTTGTTCCTTTTCTTTGTTCTTTGTTCTTTGTTCTTTGTTGCTTATTGTCCATATTATTTGTTCTTGTGCTGCATGCCAAAATTTGATCACTGATCCGTGTAATTTGGGGTTCCTAGAACGGGTTTCTACGGAGTCTCACATCACTTAGCCTACCTCTCCTTTTATAGAGGTATATTTAGATTAAATTCGTTAATTTAAATACATTATTTAAATTAATCCAAATTAATCTTAAACAAATTAGTTAAAATTTGAATTTATCTCAAATTCAATTTTAACTAATTCATTTATAAATAAATATATATATATTGAAATATATAATACAATATATATATTCATATCAAATATAAATATATATATTTTGAATTTCTATATTAATTACATATATATATAATTATTTCACCCTAATTAAGCATAACATTCATCGAATCTAGACACAATTCTAGGTTCAACAAATTTGGACATTCTTGTTCAAGTTGATTTGCTCTTGTGTGTGACCCTGTAGGCCTATATGATATTAGCAGTGGGCCAACTACGTTATTGCACCCACAAGTCATCAGTGGCCTCTAGCAAGACATAGTAACTACCCAAATCACATAGGGTTTGGTGACCCGATACAGCCTATCATATAACTCTGTCACATCCCGTTTATCACACGATATCTTGATCAAACATGAGGCATGAAAATATCATCCTTATCTTACTCGATCATTAGTTTCTTGATTTATGTGTAGACTGACAGAATGAATGGTTTTCCCTTCCATCCAAGCATGGCCATGCATTTCTCAGTCTCACTCATCGAGGGGCCCAAAGATATCTCTCCGTTAACTAGAGGGACAAATCCATCTTGACCACTCATCATCCTTTACATGGAGTCCACTATGCCCGACCATAGCCTTTATGATCACCCAGTCAAAGGTGACTTTTGACAATGCCAAAGCACAGTGTGTTTCATGTTAGAATCTATGATGATCTCAAGTATGAGGGATTAGTAACACAGTTATATATGAGGTATGCTTATGACCTAATTCATGAAGCTACCTCATGACAGGTCAATCCAGCGCCCTATTCCCAATAGGCGCCTATGATTTTGATTTGTATCTCCATACATGATTAACACATAACCATCAATTAAAATTATATTCGTCTTAATTCATCATCATTCCCACAATGATGATCGACTAGGTATATTTAGGATAACTAATATAATTTATCCATGGATATAATTATTATAGAAACATGCAAATATAATAATTGTAACAGAAAAACTTTTATTCTGAATGAAGCACAATGTTTACAAATAATTGGCCTAGGGCACAATCTCCAACAAGTTAGCCTTCATGACTACCAATCAGGCTGAGAGATGTTTAATGAAAGGGTGTTAAGGATTCTTTATGTTTTATCTATTCAAGCTGAGGTAGAAAAAGGTTTAAAGGAGATACCCCTAGTTAGGTAATTTTCTAAGGTATTTCCAACAGAAATTAAAGGATTACCACGTAAGAGAGAAGTAGAGTTTTCTAATGATTTAGTTCTCGAGGTAGAACTAATATCTAAGGCACCCTATGGAATGGCCCCACTAGAATTAGCATAATTAAAGAACTAGATAAAGGAGGTTTTATTAGATTAGTGTTTCACCTTAGGAAGCACCAGTCTTATTTATAAAGAAGAAGGAGGGGGTTTGAGGCTTTGTATAGATTATAGAGAGTTGAATAAAGTCATAATTAAGAATAAATATCTTTTACCTAAGATTGATGACCTCCTAGATTAGTTAGCAGGAGCATTATTATTTTCTAAGATAGACTTAAGGTCAAGGTATCATTAGCTAAGGGTTAAGGCTAAGGACATCCTTAAGATTGCATTTAGGACTACGTATGGGCACTATGAGTTTTTAGTTATGACCTTTGGTCTCACAAATGCACTTGCAATCTTTATGGATTATATGAACAAAGTCTTTAGGCCATATCTATATCAGTTTATTTTAGTCTTTATAGATGACATACTTGTCTATTCCAAATCTCCAAAAAAGCATGAAAGGCATTTGAGGATAGTCTTAGGAACTTTAAGAGAGAAGCAATTTTATGCCAAACTTAGGAAGTACGAGTTCTAGCTCATAGAAGTGCACTTCCTAGATCATGTGATTTCTCTGTCAGGGATTATAGTAGATTCCTATAAAGTAGAGGCAGTTCTACAGTGGGAAAGATCTAAGACAATCACAAAGATTAGAAGTTTTTAAGGTTTGGCAGGCTATTATAGGAGGTTCATAAAAGACTTTTTATAAATAGCCTCACCACTAACTAGACTTACTAGAAAGGTGGATAATAGGTATGAGTAGAGTTTCCAAGAGTTGAAACATAGGTTAACTATGGCCCTTGTATTAATCATACCAGACCCAAAGGAAATCCTCATGTGTACAATGTTGCATCTAAGAAAGGATTAGGATGTATTTTAATGTAGAAGGGTAGAGTGGTACTTATACCTCTAAATAGTTGAGGCCATACAAGAAAAACTATCTCACCCATGATCTAGAGTTAGCAACAGTGGTTTTTGCTCTTAAGATCTAAAGACACCACTTATATGGTGTTAATGTAGAAATATATATAAACCATAAAAGCATAAAGTACTTATTTGATCAAAAGGAGTTAAATATGAGATAGAGTAGGTGGATAGAGTTCCTAAAGGATTATTAGCCTACAGTGAGGTATCACCCAAGTAAAGCCAATGTAGTGGCAAATGCCTTAAATAGGAAATCCACCCATGTAGCTATGTTGATGCTTAAAGAGTAAGAGTTAATAGAAAATTTTAGAAGCATGAGTCTCACATGTCAAGTGCAACCAGGTAGTTTGTTTATGAGTGAGACCAAAATAGAGAGTGAATTTAGGACTCAAGTAAAGGAAGCTCAAGAAAGAGATGTTTATGTAAAGGAAATTATGAGTCAACTTTCCTAGGGTAAGGGCCTTAAGTTTAATATTTTAGAGGACAATATTTTATGATACCGTGACAAGTTATATATTCCACTTGAGTTAGAATTGAGATAAAAGATTCTAGAAGAAGCCCATAAGAGTAAATATACTCTTCACCCAGGTAGTACAAAGATATATCAAGATTTAAAAGAAATGTTTTGCTGGCTTAGAATGAAAAAAGACATTGTAGAATGTGTCCAAATGTTTAGTGTGCCAAAAAGTTAAGATTGAACATTAGAAACAAGTAGGGCTACTTAAACCCTTAGATATTCCTAAATGAAAATAGGATAGCATTTTTATGAACTTTATTATAGGTTTACCTAGGACATCTACAGAGAATAATGCCATTTAGGTGATAGTGGACAAATTAACCAAGTCTGCACATTTTTTGCTGATTAGAGCCACTTATACCCTAGACAAACTATCTCAATTGTATATAAAAGAAGTAGTAAGGTCACATGGAGTACTAAACAATATAGTGTTAGATCAAGATCCTAAATTTAGTTCCAGTTTCTAGAAGTTATTACAGGAAGCTATAAGGACCAAATTAAGATTTAGTATAGTGTACCACCCTTAAACTAATGGTTAAATAGAAAGAACTATTTAGACCTTAGAAGATATGTTCAAGGCTTGTGTACTATAAATGAAAGGCAATTGGGATGCATACTTACCATTAACAGAGTTTGCTCATAACAATAGTTACTATTATTATATAAAAATGGCACCTTATAAAGCACTTTATAGGAGAAAGGAGCCTTACAAACTGTGACACTATAATTTCTAGCTCATCCCATGATATTCATGCGCTTCATATCATCAATTCCATGAGAGAGTGCAAGAAAAGGGGATAAAATAACACAATTCTTTGCGTCGTGTCGTGTTTAAAAATTTCATTCAGTATCACGTGGACCCTGTGAGCTCATACAATACATTCTCATACTTAATTACATGAATACAACTCATTTGCATCATAAAATGTGGCCCACAACTCATGGAATTCAAAGGGACGTCAAAATACTCATGTATATTTTAGACCAAAATTTGGCTCTTTCTAACTAAACTTTGAAAATTCATAACTAATTCTAAAAACATCAAAACTAAGCATTCTTGGCCATTTTAGAAAGCTACTGATATATACTTCATACTAAAAATATTTCAGACTATAACATCCATCACAAAGGACTTTTGATATTCGAAATGGTTTAAAGGTCAAATTGCTCACTAGTGCTGTTATAGATTTTTGCAATAAACTTCAAAAATGTCTAATTAATTCTACAAAAATATAATCCATGCAAATGATACCAATCTAGAAATCTGTGGATGCTAGATAGAGGAAAAAAATAACTTTAAACCAGCTCAGGTACGCCCAGACCTCGAAATCTGATCAAACAGTAACTGAGGTCGGGTGAAGCTCCTGATATTGGATAAAATCTTTAAAAATTCATATCTCCCTCTTTAGACCTTCAAATGAGGTGCTTCTAGTTGGCACAAATCACTGTGAATGTCTAATTTACACATTTGAGCACTGTGATAGATTTCATTTTCAAACTAGTATGAACAGTGACATGACCAAAACTAGAAAATTTGCCAACTTTAAAAATTCATCAAATATTTTGTAAACCTCCAAAAATTATATTCTTTGGCTTCCCAAAAAGCTCTCAACAAGATCTAATTGCATGCCAAATCTTGGATCAAGAAGATCTCATTTGGACAAAAGGTGACATAGAGTTCGAAATTGGCAAATTTTGGCTCCATATGGGATGTCAAGTTGTCCAAATGGCTTTCCTTGGGGTTTAGCACCTCTTGGGCAAGTATAAAAGCATAATTAGGACTTGTGTAGGCTACCCAAATGGTCCCAAACTTCATGCATCTCATTTTGGCTATGCCACATGCAATCACACACACACATATCAAACTTTCAAGAAGCATATCTTAACATTACATACCCAATTTACATTCTAGGGTTCACCTATCATATTCATTCATTTATACATCACATAATATCATAATTATATATGTCCAAGAGGTCATAGACCATATACATCAATGACTTATATCATTTGACATATATATGGCTTCAAGAAGCAAAAACTAATTATATTGGTGTCAAGCTCTTCTCTTCAAGGTGGTTGGCTTCCATTACCTTATCCACTTGGTCCACATAGCATATTAGATCATTGGAGAGGAGGGAATGAGATTCAAAGAATCCCAATATGATACAAGACCTTCTAGGAACCTTGTCTTAACAACTTTCAACAAAATGACACTTTGCCCAGGACCGGCTAAAAAACAAGAATGTTAGTCAAAGAAAAAATCCTAAGAGAACCCAAGTGATGCAAGACCCACTAGGAACATGCCCTAGAGAACCTTCAACAATTTGAAACTTTGCCTGGGACCGGCTAGAAAACAAGAATGTTGGTCAAAGGAAAGACTCTAAGAGAACTTGTCTCTTAGAACCCTAGCCTCAAGATGCCACAAAGGAAGACCAATCCTTTGATAAGTCACGTGAACTCTCAGAGAACACAAAGAAGCAAAAGCCTCACAAAGTATTGAATAATACTCAAATTTATTTATTCATGATCTTTTACATCTTCTTGGGCCCTCTCTTGACTCAAATAAATGGGCTCTAAGTTATGAAGCTTATGAATCAAACAATTGAAGGCTTCTTTCATTGCTTTGGCCCTAGCTCTTGTTATTGGGCCTTCTATGCCTTGCAATGGATCTTTAGGTACATTTGATTTGAACTCTTAGGTTTCAATTTGCAAATCATGTCCTTGGGCTTGAAACTTAGCACCACCTTCATCAGGTCCGCTCCTATGCTCAGCAAGGTCTCTTAGTGCTATTGCATCATTCCCCCCTCTTGAAAAGGATTCATCCTCGAATCTGTAATATCAAAGGAAGAAAGATCAAATACATTAAAAGTAGCACTAATATTTCCATAAGAACTAGGCAAGTCAATTTTATAAGCATTATCATTAATCCTTTCAAGAACTTGAAAGGGACCATCTCCTCTAGGTTGGAGTTTTGACTTCCTTTGCTCCGGGAAACGTTCTTTTCACAAGTGAACCCACACCCAATCGCCGAGTTCAAATACCACACGCCTTCTACCCTTGTTAACTTGGTTGGCAATTTGCTCATTCTTTCTTTCAATATTGGCTTTCATCTTCTCATGCAAATCCTGTACAAACTTTGCCTTCCTAGCACCATCAAGGTTAGTAAACTCATGTGAAGGTAAAGGAAGCAAATCTAATGGGGTTAGAGGATTAAAGCCATAAACAATTTCAAAAGGAGAGAATTTTGTTGCAGAATGAACAGCACGATTATAAGCAAATTCGACATGGGGCAAACACTTCTCCCAATTCTTAAGATTCTTTTGAATGATAGCTCTTAATAAAGTAGAGAGGGTTCTATTAACAACCTCGGTCTGCCCGTCAGTTTGTGGATGCGCTGTAGTAGAAAATAAAAGCTTAGTGCCAAGTTTATTCCACAATGTTTTTCAGAAATAACTCAAGAATTTCACATCTCTATCACTAACAATAGTTTTTGGCACACCATGCAACCTAATAATCTCCTTGAAAAATAATTCTGCCACATACATAGCATCATTAGTTTTGGAACAAGCAATAAAATGAGCCATTTTACTAAACCTATCCACAACAACAAAGACACTATCTTTCCCAATGGGAGATTTAGGCAAACCTAAAACAAAGTCCATAGAAATATCAATCCATGGGTAAGAGGGAACTGGTAAAGGAGAATACAAGCCATGTGATTGAATTCTAGACTTAGCATGCTTATAAGTAATACATCTAGAACAAACAGCAACCATATCTTTTCTCATGCCAGGCCAATAAAAATGCTCATTCAAAAGAGCCAAAGTCTTTTCTACACCAAAATGGCCCATCAATCCCCCACCATGGGTTTCCTTAACAAGAAGCTCATGAATGGAACACATAGGAATGCATAACTTGTTCTTTTTGAAAAGGAATCCATTAAACCTATAATAGTCATTAGCACCATGCAATTCACAAATTTCCAAATATCATCAAAATCAAAATCAGATTCATACATGCCTTTTAACATCTCAAAACCCATCAATCTAGCATGCATGGAAGTAATCGAAGTGCTAGACAATGCATCAGCTACAACATTTTCCTTTCCCTGCTTATGCTTAATCACATAAGGAAAGGTTTCAATAAATTCAAGCCAACTTGCATGCCTTTTGTTCAATTTACCCTGAGACTTAAGAAACTTAAGACTTTGATGATCAGAATGGATAATAAATTCTTTAGGCCACAAATAATGTTGCCAAGTTTCTAAATTTCATTTCAAGGCATACAACTCTTTATCATATGTGGAATAATTTAAAGCAGGACCACTCAATTTCTCACTGAAATATGCAATAGGTTTAGAATCCTGCATCAACACACCACCTATGCCTATACCAGAAGTGTCACACTCAATTTCAAAAACTTTAGTAAAATCAGGCAACACAAGTACATGGGCATTAGTTAGTTTTTCCTTCAGTATGTTAAAAGCACGCTCTTGTGCTTCACCCCACTTGAATATCATATTCTTTCTTACCAAATCATTTAAAGGGGCAGCAAGAGTAGAGAAGTCCTTCACGAATCGCCTATAGAAGCTTGCCAATCCATGGAAACTTCTTACTTCACTTGCATTCTTTGGAGTTGGCCACTCTCGAATTGCTTTGACCTTTTCCTCGTCCACTTGTATGCCACGAGCTCCTACAACAAATCCAAGAAAAACCATAGAATCCAAACAAAAAGAGCACTTCTCTAAATTAGCAAAAAGTTTATTCTCCCTAAGCACAACAAACACATCATGCAAATGGCTCACATGTTCTTCTAGACTCTTAGAGTAGATCAAAATATCATCAAAGTAAAACACAACAAATCTTCCAATGAAAGGTCTAAAGACATGGTTCATTAAACTCATGAAAGTGCTAGGTGCGTTAGTTAAGCCAAATGGCATAACTAACCATTCATATAATCCAAACTTGGTCTTAAAAGCAATTTTTCATTCATCACCTTCTTTCATTCTAATCTGATGGTAATCACTTCTAAGATCAACTTTAGAGAAAACACATGCACCATGCAACTCATCAAGCATATCATCTAACCTAGGGATAGGATAGCGATATTTTACCGTTATTTTGTTAATGGCACGACAATCTACACACATCACTTGCCATCCTTTTTGGGTACAAGAATTACAGAGACAGCATACGGACTCAGACTTTCATGAACAAAGCCTTTCTTCATGAGTTCTTCCACTTGATGTTGTATTTCCTTAGTCTCGTCTAGATTTGCTCGATAAGCAAGTCTATTGGGAATAGATGCCCCTGGGATAAAGTCTATTAGATGCTCAATGCCTCTTAGCGGGGGCAATCCATAAGGTATTTCCTCTAGGAACAAGTCACAGAATTCCTGTAATAAAGATGTAACACTAGCAGGCAAAGAGTGATCAAGATCATCGATAGTAAGATAAACATCTTTATAAAGTAATAAGAAGGCATTTTCACAAATAAGAGCTCTCTTGATCTCACTTTTACCCGAAAATAAACTCACTTTCTTTTCCTTATGTTTTTCTCTAATTTTCTTTTCCTTTCTACTCAGCTCTCCTTTCTCTTACTTCTTCTCATTCTTAACACTCACACTCACTTTACCTTTCTTTTCTTACTCTCTCTTCTTACACTCTCTTTCAATTTTTAACTGATCCTCATATGCTTGAACAGGATGAAGAGGGGTCAACACAATGGTCTTACCATTAAAAACAAAAGAATAATAATTTTTATATCCATCATGTTTTACCTTTCTGTCAAACTGCCATGGCCTCCCAAGTAACAAGTGACCAGCATACATGGGTGCTACATCACAAAGAATCTCATCATGATAATTACCAATAGAAAAAGTGATGAGCACCTGTTTTGTTACCTTTACCCCACTATCATTAAGCCATTGTAATTTGTAAGGGGTAGGATGCCTCAAAGTAGGCAAATTCAGCTTTTCCATAAGTAAAGTACTAGCTACATTTGTGTAGCTACCACCATCAATAATCAAACTACATACCTTCCTGTGGATGAAACAACGAGTATGGAAAATATGCTCACGTTGCTCTACCTTAAGATCTTCTTTAGGTTGAATGTTGAGAGCACGCCTAGCCATAAAGGCTTCACCATTTACAGCTTCAGTTAATTCTAAATCTGAGTCATCAGTTAGGGGTGGCATCTCATCCTCCTCGGACTCACTACTAGCACTAGTCATATCACCCTTCTCAAGAATAATCATGGTTCATTTGTTAGGACATTGTGAAGTAATGTGACCAAAACCATTACATTGAAAGCATCTAACCTTAGAGGAGGAAGCAGTAGGATTAGAAGACGAGAAAGGTTTTGAATCAGTTTTACCCTTAACCTGAAAGGGTTTTACCTTACTTTCCTCCTTAGACTTGAAATCAGTCTTTGGCTTGAAGGGGACTTTGGAATCCCTCCAAGAACTCGAGCTAGATGTCACTTTCAGCTTTTGTTGAGCCCTTAGTTGCTTTTCCACCTTGATAGCTCTATGCAAGAGCTCTTCCATATCCAAGTAATTGTATAAATCAACTTGGGCAGCTATATCAGGATTTAAGCCCTCAATGAATCGGGCCATGGTTGCTTCATGATCTTCCTCCACATTTGCTTTAATCATGGCAATCTCCATTTCTTGATAGTAATCTTCCACACTCATAGAACCTTACTTCAGCTTTTAGAGCCTCTTATGCAATTCCCTATAATAGTAACTAGGGATAAACCGTTTGCGCATGATAACTTTCATCTCTTGCCAATCACGAATTGGACCTTCACCGGTACGTCTTCTGGTGAGTAAGAGTTGATCCCACCAGATGCTAGCATAGTCAGTAAACTCCACTATAGCAAGTTTTACTTTCTTCGCCTCAGTGTAGGAGTGGCACTCAAACACATGCTCCACTCTTCTTTCCCAATCTAAGTACTGGTCTAGGTCATTTTTCCCAGGTAATGATGGAATCTTCATCTTGATATTTCCAATACCACCATCCTTATTGGATGATGATTGTCTACCTCTCTGAGTATGGGACTCCTCAAAGTCAGACTCAGCATCATCATCAAGTTCCACTTGAGCTCGCCTTCTATGGGTCCTCTTATTGGAAGAAGACTCCACATCATCTAATCTAGCACTTAGTTTCTCAAGTGTACTTTGAACGGCTCTAACCCAAACTTTCATGTCAAAGTCACTGTGCTCAGATTCTCCAGACATCCTGAAATATTAGTTTGTACAAAAAAAAAAAGCAACGAAAGATATAGGACCTCGCAACTCACTAGCTTATGTGTTTACACTCAAGAATAGTAATTCACTCGTGTTTACGCTCAAAATTTGGCTTTTATCAAGATGTTACACTCTAGCCTTTTACCACTCAAGAATTTACTTCTTACAAGTGATCTAAGCAAGTCACAAGCAAATCAAATGAAAAGATCAGACTAGTGGCAATAAAAAAAAAACTAGAATCTTAAGATGTAATTTCCCAAAGAATCAAACAAAGGAGAAAAAATGGGTATGTAACAAAGAAGGAAAGAGGAAAGGAAAACAAGGGGGGAGAGGAAGATGAAATGGCTTGGAAGGAAGGAGAAGAAAAGAGAAAATCTGAAAATAAGAAACTTTAAAAATAGGAAACTACTTGGGAACCAAGTTCAAAATTAGAAAAGAAAATCCTTACTTGAATGCAAATAGGAAAGTAGATAACTTGGTGACTACTCAATGCAATCAAATTAGGAAACTAGCTCCAATTAGGAAATTAACTCTAACTAGTAAACTAACTCCAATTAGGAAATTGAGTCCAATTAGGAAATTAATTCTAACTAGGAAACTAACTCTAATTAGGAAATTATCTCCAATTAGGAAACTAACTCCACAACTTGCAACTTTTCTTTTCACTCTTTCTTTCTCTTTTTTTTTTCACTTTTTTTTTCGAATTTCTCTTTTTTTTTTCTTTTTCTCTTTTTTTTTCTAACTTTTTTTTTTAAAATTTTTTTTGGAGTATCACATTCTCCTTTTTTTTTGAATGAGTATAGAGGCACACAACAATGGAAGAAGGAAGAAGATAGAGAACAAAGATGAAGATGAGAAGATAACACAAATGGAAGGAGAGAAGGTATAAAGAACAATGGTAGGAAAAACACAAAAATATACCTTGTACTAGCGAACCAAAGCTCTGATACCAAATGATGCAAGACCCACTAGGAACATGCCCTAGAGAACCTTCAACAATTCGAAACTTTGCCAGGGACCGGCTAGAAAACAAGAATGTTGGTAAAAGGAAAGACCCTAAGAGAACTTGTCTCTTAGAACCCTAGCCTTAAGACGCCACAAAGGAAGACCAATCCTTTGATAAGTCACGTGAACTCTCAGAGAACACAAAGAAGCAAAAGCCTCACAAAGTATTGAATAATACTCAAATTTATTTATTCATGATCTTTTACATCTTCTTGGGCCCTCTCTTGACTCAAATAAATAGGCTCTAAGTTATGAAGCTTATGAATCAAACAATTGAAGGCTTCTTTCATTGCTTTGGCCCTAACTCTTGTTATTAGGCCTCCTATGCCTTGCAATGGATCTTTAAGTACATTTGATTTGAACTCTTGGGTTTTAATTTGCAAATCATGTCCTTGGGCTTGAAACTTAGCACCACCTTCATCAGGTCCGCTCCCATGCTCAGTAAGGTCTCTTAGTGCTATTGAATCACCAAGAACCCGTCTCTTAGAACCCTAGCCTCAAGATGCCACAAAGGAAAACCAATCCTTTGATAAGTCACGTGAACTCTCAGAGAACACAAAGAAGCAAAAGCCTCATCGAAAATTGAATAATACTCAAGTTCATTCATAATCTTCCAAAATAGAGTATAATATAAAGCTTTTTATAAGCAAAATTTCTAAAAGACTAAAATCCTAATAAAAGTAAAACACTAAAATTTGATTAGAAATATTTTAAATGTTGCCTAAAATCAAAGAATAAGATTAGGATACTAATTTTAACTTAATCTCCAAGATAAGCTCTTTGACTAAGTCTTAAAAATAATAAAATAAATAAATAACGAAATTCATAAAGAATCCTAGCCAAAACTGATCATCTTTTTTAAGTAGTCACATGGGATGCTCATGCTTTATTAAAATACATATGGTTGGCACATGATTCTTAATCTCTTGCAATTGGACTCTAATTGGGCTCCTTCTTAGTGGTTGTATAATTAGCCTAAGCCTCATCTAAGGTGCGCGATGTAACATCCGATTTTCATAAAAATGATGAAAACGAATATGTTTTAACAGTAAGTCCTCTAAAATGAATTGGTTAAGGTCCAGAAAAATTAGAATAATGATTTAGACTTTAAGTAATAAAAATAAAAGGCCAAAGGTACCCTAAAACTGAAGCTAAAATAACCAGACAGAATTTAATGAAATGGTTATGTAACGTAATAGCATTTTTGTAATTTTGGACAATTTTTAGAATACTCATAAAAGGGCTTTTTAAATGAAAATTTTGAGTTCTGCAAGATTCTTAGAGGTCCTAAAAACCATGGGAAGCCCCAAGACAGTTAAAACCCCTCTGATATATATTTTCTAACAAGGTTGACCTATTAACCCTTTTGTTTAGGAAGATTTTAGCTCTAAATTGAGTGATTTCAAAAGTATTTTATAATTTAGAAAATCTAAATTTTATGATGGAAAAGATGGTTTTCAAAAGGGAGCTAAAACGAACTAGAAACAAAAATGCCAAGTTTACAAGACATAAATGGAATTTCTTTAGAACAATTTTAATCCTCCCCCTTATATATGATGTGCCCCCTTTCTCTCCCTCACTTAGCCAGCTTTCTTTCTGTCCTAAAATAGAAGTGAGACCAAGGGAGAGAGGTGCACAATAGAAGGGAAGAGGAAGAGGAAAAATAAGGCAAGAAAGGTATGATTTTCATGGAATTTCCTAGTCTTCTCTTTAGTAAACTTGCTCTCCTCCTTCTCATCCTTCTTCTTATAGTTTTCTTGAAGCTTTTGGTGCTGTTTTGAGGTTAGACCAAAGGGGAGAATTTTGAGTTTGGAGAGGAGAATCCAAGAAAAAGGAAGAGCATTGAAGAAAAGCTAGGAAACCAAGGTGTTTTTGCTACTTCCATGCTTACTCTTCCTTGTTCTTCTTCTTGTGTGTTTCGCACCATGTATGGACCATAACACCATAATTTCCTGACTCATTTCATACTATATCTATGCCTCACATCAAGCAATTCATACAAGAGGCAAGAAAATGACACTATTTTAATGCATTTCTTAGCATTGCGTCACATGTAAAAATTCCATTCAGTGTCACGTGGACCATATGAGCTCATACATCACATTTTCATATTTAATTACATGAATACAACTCATTTGTATCATTAAAAGTGGCCTACATCTCGTGAAACTCAAAGGGAAGCATGAAATACATACATATATTTTCAGCCAGATTTTTCACATTTCTGTCACAAATTTTGAAAAATCATAACTAATTCTAGAAAAATTGAAATCATGCATTCTTGGCCATTATGGAAAGCTACACTTGTCTACTTCTTGATAAAAATATTTCTAGATGATAACATCCATCACAAAAGGAATTTGATATTCTAAAATATCTAGAGGTCAGGTTATTCACTGGTGCTATCACAGAATTCTATAGCAAACTTTAAAAATGTTCAATTAATTCCACAAAAATCTAATCTATGAAAATGATACCAATCTAGAAAGATGTGAATGTTAGCTAGAGGGAAAAAATAACTCTAGACTGGTTCAGGCACACCTAGACTTCAAAATACAATCAAACAGTAACTGAGATCAGCTGGAGTTCCTGATACTAGATAGATTATTTGAAAATTTATATCTCCCTCTCTAGACATCAAAATGAGGTGCTTCTAGATGACACAAGTCATTGGGAATGTCTAGTTTTTTTGTATAAAATTTTGTATCAATTGGACATCATTTGGGCCCTGTGTGATAGATTTCATTTTTGGACCAGTATGAACAATGACATGACCAAGACTAGAAAATTTTCCAATTTCGAAAATTCATCAAATATTCTCTAGACCTCCAAAAATTATATTCTTTATTTTTCCAAAAATCTCTCAACAAAATATAATTGCATGCCAAATCTCAGATCAAGAAGAGCTCATTTGGACAAAAGGTGACATAGGGTTCCATTATGGTTAATTTTGACTCCATATAGAATACCAAAATGTCCAAATGACTTTCCTTAGGGTTTGACACCTTTTGGGCAAGTCTAAAAGCATAATTAGGACTTGTATGAACTGCCCAAATGATCCTAAACCTCATGCATCTCATTTTGGCTATTCCCCTTCCATTCATACATGAAATTTCATAATGCAAAATTGTCATTACATGACCAAAATGACTATTTCCATACATATAACCTGAGCTTTCATTTATACACAATACATTAACATAATTATATATGCTCATAACATCATAGGTCATATACTACTAGGGATTTCATTAATTGCTATCCATAAGGCCTTAAAGTAACAATTTCAAGAGACTTTGATGTCATAGTCTCATCTTCAAGATGGTTGACTTCCATTACCTTGTTCTCTTGGTCCACTTAGCATGTTAGAACATTGGAGAAGAGGGGATGAGATTCAAAAAATCCCAATAGCTCATCTCCCATTCAATCATACATAGAGCATATAAAACAAGTCTCACAAATGCATGCATGGCATATAGATATGTGTAATCATTCAAGGAGTATTCTTGGCATTTGAAAAAGTCATACATAGCATACAAAGTGATGCGAGACCCACTAGGAACATACCCTAGAAAACCTTTAGCAATTCGAAACTTTGCCCGAGACCGGCTAGAAAACAAGAATGTTGGTCAAAGGAAAGACCCTAAGAGAACTTGTCTCTTAGAACCCTAGCCTCAAGATGCCACAAAGGAAGACTAATCCTTTGATAAGTCACGTGTACTCTCAGAGAACACAAAGAAGCAAAAGCCTCACAAAGTATTGAATAATACTCAAATTCATTCATGATTCAAAATAGAGTACAATAGGAAGCTTTTTATAGGCAAAGTTTCTAAAAGACTTAAAATCCTGCTAAAACTAAAACTCTTAAAATCTAATTAAAATATTTTAAGCAATGCCTAAAATTAAGGAACAAGATTAGGATATTAATTTTAACTTAATCTCCTAGATAAATTCCTTGACTAAATCTAAAAATAATAAAATAATAAAAAAAACGAAATTCAAAAAGAGTTCTAGTCAAAACTAGAGTCCTAGTCAAAACTAATTAATATTAATGGGCTGGACATCTTGTATTTGAAATACTATTCACGTCCTCTAGCTTCAATGGGCTCTTTAAGCATCAACTTGGGCTTGAATAAGCATGATTAAGGCTCTATTTGCTTCCTCAATGCATGCACTAACATTATGGGCTTCTAATTCAGCAAATTGAAGCCCAATTACTCTTTGTAGACACTTAACTCTTCCTCTTGTCATTGGGCCATCTATCATTAAGTCTTTTTCCACACGAGCATCCTTCCTCACATGAGTCTGGTTCATATTACTTGGTGTTATTGCATCATTCCCCCCTCTTAAAAAGGATTCATCCTCAAATCTGCAATATCAAAGGAAGAGAGATCAGTTACATTAAAAGTAGTACTAATATTTCCATAAGAACTAGGCAAGTCAATTTATAAGCATTATCATTAATCCTTTCAAGAACTTGAAAGGGACCATCTCCTCTAGGTTGGAGTTTTGACTTTCTTTTCTCCAAGAAACGTTCTTTTCGCAAGTGAACCCATACCCAATCGCCGGGTTCAAATACCACACTCCTTCTACCCTTGTTAACTTGGTTGGCAATTTGCTCATTCTTTCTTTCAATATTGGCTTTCACCTTCTCATGCAAATCCTGTACAAACTTTGCCTTCCTAGCACCATCAAGGTTAGTAAACTCATGTGAAGGTAAAGGAAGCAAATCTAACGGGGTTAGAGGATTAAAGCCATAAACAATTTCAAAAGGAGAGAATTTTGTTGCAGAATGAACAGCACGATTATAAGCAAATTCGACATGGGGCAAACACTTCTCCAATTCTTAAGATTCTTTTGAATGATAGCTCTTAATAAAGTAGAGAGGGTTCTATTAACAACCTCGGTCTGCCCGTCAGTTTGTGGATGCGTTGTAGTAGAAAATAAAAGCTTAGTGTCAAGTTTATTCCACAATGTTTTCCAGAAATAACTCAAGAATTTCACATCTCTATCACTAACAATAGTTTTTGGCACACCATGCAACCTAACAATCTCCTTGAAAAATAATTCTGCCACATACATAGCATCATTAGTTTTGGAACAAGCAATAAAATGAGCCATTTTACTAAACCTATCCATAACAACAAAGACACTATCTTTCCCAGTGGGAGATTTAGGCAAACCCAAAACAAAGTCCATAGAAATATCAGTCCATGGGTGAGAGGGAACTGGTAAAGGAGAATACAAGCCATGTGATTGAATTCTAGACTTAGCATGCTTACAAGTAATACATCTAGAACAAACAGCAACCACATCTTTTCTCATGCCAGGCCAATAAAAATGCTCATTCAAAAGAGCCAAAGTCTTTTCTACACCAAAATGGCCCATCAATCCCCCACCATGAGTTTCCTTAACAAGAAGCTCACGAATGGAACATATAGGATGCATAACTTGTTCTTTTTGAAAAGGAATCCATCAAACCTATAATAATCATTAGCACCATGCAATTCACAAGATTTCCAAATATCAGTGAAATCAAAATCAGATTCATACATGCCTTTTAACATCTCAAAACCTATCAATCTAGCATGCATGGAAGTAATCAAAGTGTAACACCTAGACAATGCATCAGCTACAACATTTTCCTTTCCCTGCTTATGCTTAATCACATAAGGAAAGGTTTCAATAAATTCAAGCCAACTTGCATGCCTTTTGTTCAATTTACCCTGAGACTTAAGAAACTTAAGACTCTGATGATCAGAATGGATAATAAATTTTTTAGGCCACAAATAATGTTGCCAAGTTTCTAAAGTTCATTTCAAGGCATACAACTCTTTATCATATGTGGAATAATTTAAAGCAGGACCACTCAATTTCTCACTGAAATATGCAATAAGTTTAGAATCCTACATCAACACACCACTTATGCCTATACCAGAAGCGTCACACTCAATTTCAAAAACTTTAGTAAAATTAGGCAACACAAGTACAGGGGCATTAGTTAGTTTTTCCTTCAGTATGTTAAAAGCAAGCTCTTGTGCTTCACCCCACTTGAATATCACATTCTTTCTTACCAAATCATTTAAAGAGGCAGCAAGAGTAGAGAAGTCCTTCACGAATCGCCTATAGAAGCTTGCCAATCCATGGACAAAGTAATATGAACCAGACTCATGTGAGGAAGGATGCTCGTGTGGAAAAAGACTTGATGATAGATGGCCTAATGACAAGAGGAAGAGTTAAGCGTCTATAAAGAGCAATTGGGCTTTAATTTGCTGAATTAGAAGCCCATAATGTTAGTGCATGCATTGAGGAAGCAAATAGAGCCTTAATCATGCTTATTCAAGCCCAAGTTGATGCTTAAAGAGCCCATTGAAGCTAGAGGACGTGAATAGTATTTCAAATACAAGATGTTCAGCCCATTAATATTAATTAGTTTTGACTAGGACTCTAGTTTTGACTAGAACTCTTTTTGAATTTCATTTTTTTATTATTTTATTATTTTTAGATTTAGTCAAGGAATTTATCTAGGAGATTAAGTTAAAATTAATATCCTAATCTTGTTCCTTGATTTTAGGCATTGTTTAAAATATTTCTAATTAGATTTTAAGAGTTTTAGTTTTAGTAAGATTTTAAGTCTTTTAGAAACTTTGCCTATAAAAGGCTCCCTATTGTACTATATTTTGAATCATGAATGAATTTGAGTATTATTCAATACTTTGTGAGGCTTTTGTCTTCCTTTGTGGCGTCTTGAGGCTAGGGTTCTAAGAGACAAGTTCTCTTAAGGTCTTTCCTTTGACCAACATTCTTGTTTTCTAGCCGGTCCCGGGTAAAGTTTCGAATTGTTGAAGGTTTTCTAGGGCATGTTCCTAGTGGGTCTCGCATCACAAAGGCTTGCCAAGCAAGTGGATTAGCCTCACCCATTTACTTGTGGATTTTAGACTGGCCTCACCCATTCTTTAAGAGGTTCTTGGACTCAACCATACTCTTGGGAGTCAACCTCACTTTTGGGAGACTCTTTACTTTGGCTCAACCAATCTTAAGGATTCTTGGCTCATCCTCTCCATGGCTAAAGTTCTTGCCCTCACCAGACTCAAGCAAACCAAGGCAAACATTATAAACATCATTTGGAAAACATAATGCATCATCATGGTACCATGGAGTAAGAGCTCATGCTAGAACATTTTTCATGGCTTGAAATACACATACACACATTCAAAGATAAGTAAAGTAAGCAATCATGCATGAGAGAAGGTGGAGAGAGCTACCTTGCTAGCATTTGTACACTTTTTCCTTAAGCTTGAATCCTCTCCCTTGACCTCACACACCAAAGAAGGTGGAGATCATTCCTTTTGGCCTAGACACATCATATGGAATCTAATTATACTTTTGAAGCAAAGTCTAAGGCCACACAACTTACTTAAACTTTAGCTTGACCTATAAACCCCTTTATGGTTCCAAAATGCACTTAATGAAGCAACACCCCTAAAATAAATTCTAGGCTCCATTCTTTCCTTTCAAATATGATTCTTGACTCCTTTTAAGCCTCTTGGAGTCATCACACAATTAAAATAAAGAGCCTAACTACATGTTGCTTCTTTAAGTCATATTATGGAACATAAGGCACTAACTCACTTTCTATGGTTTCTAAATTTTTTCCAAGGCCTCCCCTCATCTTCATTCATCATATATTATTCAAAAATGGGTTTAGAAAAATTTAAAACTATCCCTAGTTATATAAACCCCTTTAGGCCGAGGCTATGGAAAACTTTTCTTCCATAGAGTTTGCTTTGTTTTCTTGATGGAAGAAGCACATGGAGAGACTTCTAAGGATCTTAGGAGCTCATTCAAATACTTATTTAGGCATAAGAATTAAGAGATCAAATCAGATTTTGGAAGGAACACTTGAAACCCTAGAAATTGCATCTTGAATTTCCATGATTTTTTGTTAATTCTCTTTGCATATTCTTAATCTCCACACCCTTTTTCCTAAGAATCACCCTTGGTTCTTCCTGAAAATCAAACCCTCCTAGGTTTTCTTGAGTGGGGCGAAATGGTGGAGGAAGAGAAGCAAGGGTAGCAACCATGGAAGAAGAAATTACCTTGTTTTCTTGCTTTTTCTCACTTGAATTTTACTTTCTTCAAGCTCCTCTCTTCAAATCCGAATTTTCTCCTTAATTTCTCCCTTAAAACAGATATATAAACTTCATTATAATCAAAGGAAGAAAGCTCAAGAGAAGAGGAACAAGTTTGGAAAAAAAAAAGAGCATGAAAATCCATGAAATTCCACCTTTTCCTTACTTTTTTCCCTCCTTTCTTCTCCTCCATGGTGCGCCTAAGAGAGCTGGTATTTTCTTTGGTTTTTGGGTAGAATGGGTCATGCAAATGAAGGGGAGAAGAAATAAGAAACTTTAAGAGTGTTCAAGAAGCAGCTTCCACTTTCTTAAAAATTCTAATTTTGCCCTTCATTTTTGGCATTTTCATTTCTAACTTGTTTTAGCTCCTTTTTTAGAACCGGCTTCTCCATTATGAAATTGAGGTTCCAAATTTAGTAAAATACCTTTGAAATCACTCAAATTGGAGCTAAATCCTTCTCTAACGAATCAGTCAAAGTTTGGATCAACTGATGTTAGAAAACATCCACTGGAGGGGTTTTAACTGTCCCGGGGCTTTCTATGGTTTTTAGGGCCTCTGAGAATCCTGAAAAACTCAAAAATTTCATTTAAAAAGCCTTCCTATATGAATTCCAAAATTTACTTAAAATTACGAAAATGCCATTACGTTTCATAAGTTTTCCATCAAATTTCATTTCTTCATTTTAGCTCCATTTTTCTTTCTGTCTGAGCCTAAGATTCTCATTTTTAGGAGTCTAGAATGCTTCCAAAATTTTTTGGGACCTTAACTACATCATTTTGAGGGGCTTCCTTTTGTATCCTGTGAAAATCGTTCGTTTACGGAGAAACCATATGTTACGTTTCTCACATTTTTTCTTATTTTCAAAGAACTGAATGTTACATGGATAGCCAAGAGGGATTAAATTTTGAACCAAACCAAGGATTAATCTTAGGGATTAGAGTGTGGGGAATAAGAATATACAAAGGAAACAAAGAAAGAACCATGATTTTTCAAGATGCATAACCTAGGGTTTTAGTTGCACCTTTGTTTGAAAGATGCATTCTAGCCATAAATTAAGATGTTTAAAAGTTTATATGAGTTCTTAAGACATCAAGGAAGCCTCCCACATGCTTCTCCCTTCAAAGAAATCAAAACAACTCCATGGATGTCCTAAGGAGGCATAGTCTCGGCCAAGAAGAGATGTGACACCTAGGGAGTGTTTTAATTTCTTCCAAGCTTAGTTTTGTATCATATATGATGGGAGAGTATGAGAGGAAGTCTTAGAAAAATTTTAAGAGGCCTAGAAAGTGTAATAGAGATATAGGTTCCACATTGTAACATAATGAAGCAACACCTAGTTAGGCTCTTTAAAATGAATGTGTGATGGCTCCAAGGAGTTTAAATGGAGTTAAGAGTCATAAATTAAGGGAGAGAATGGAGCCTAGATCATATTTTTCCAAGGTTTCTTTATTAGGTGCCTTATGGAACCATAATTGAACCTTAGAAGCAATCTAGTTTTTCAAGTGTATGTATAACTTTAGAAATTGTTCCAAGAGTGTAATTAGCTTCCATGTGATATGTCTAGACCAAAAGAATCAAGCTCTATCACCTTGTAGGTGTTTGGCCAAGGGAGAGGAAGATTTTCTAAGAAAGAAAGTGTGTTCTTCTGTACAAGGTAGCTTTCTCTTCTTTCTCTCATGCATCTTTAGATGTTTTCTTGTCTTTGAATGTGTCTGTGTATGTTTAAGCCATGAAAGATGTTTCTAGCATGTATTTATATGCTATGGTACCATGATGCTTTGCTGATGCACTTGAATGATGTTTTTATGAACATGAATGACTTGGTTGAGTGTGGTGAAGCCAAAAGTCCCTTAGCTAGGGTGAGGATGAGCTAACAGTCCCTAGGTTGGATGAGTCAAAGCCAAAAGTCTCTAAAATAGTAAGGAGACAAAGCCAAAAGTCTCTAAAAGAGTGAGGCTTAGTCAAAAGTCCTTTAAGAAAATGGGTGTGGCAAGTCTAAAAACTCAAAGTGTGTAATATCCGGTTCTCTAAAAAAGAGAGAAAACGCAAGAAACGTAATGTATGGTTTTTCTATAAACGTACAAAATTCACCAGATACAAAAGGAAGTCCCCCAGATAGAGTGATTTGACATCCTAAAAAATTTATGTAGCATTCTAGACTCCTAAAAATGAGAATCCCAGGCTTAGACAGAAAGAAAAAAGAAGCTAAAATGAAGAAACGAATTTGAACGGAAGGTTGACGCAACGTAATGACATTTTTATAATTTTGAGCAAATTTTGGAATTCTCACAGGAGGTCTTTTTAAATGAAAGTTTTGAATTCTATGGGGTTCTCAAAGGCTCTAAAAACCATAGGAAGCCTTAGGACAGTTAAAACCCCTCCAGTAGATGTTTTCTAACGTCAGTTGACCTAAACTTTGACAGATTCTCAAAGGCTAAGTTACTCTCTGGAATTATTAGGCAAATTTTTCAAATTTCGCTGCGACAATAGCCGTGGTGAGTTGGACCATCGCCGTGGCAGAAATGCCTTTTGAAGTTACTGTTCCACATCCCACGATCCTTGCCTCGATGGAACACACTTGCGCTGTGACGAGATTCACTACTGGACACCCCTCAGATTGTTCCCTCGACTAGCGCCGCAGCGGTATGTGATGCGCCACGGTGAGGTTTCGTTCTGTTACCCTCTTGGGTGATTTTTTTTCACACTGTGCCACGGCGAGTTTACTCACACCGTGACGTTCCTTGACACTGTTACTCTCTAGGAAATTTTTATTCGCTTGCGCTGAGGTGAGATTGTTCATACCGTGGCGCACCTCGCTTTTGACACTCAGTTGGCCGCGGCGTGACTACCTCCTGTAACTACATCTCCCAAATTTCGTCCCTTACACTCCAATTCTCATCTTAGGACTACCCTAGGATCACTTTCTCCCATTTTGTATGACTCTAATGGTATTTATCTACCTTATTTACTCATCTAACTCTCCATTACCAATTCAAAACTTGGATACTATTTCCTATTTGCCCAACTATCTCATATCAGCAAATTTATGGAATAATGACAACAAGAACTCATGCATTAGTGACAATTAACATCCCACGCACATTCCATAGAGATTTCATTCATCAATAGTTTATATCAACATCTAATGCATCACATGACTACAATTCCCAAATGGTAAACCATATCACAAATTCAACAAAGCTATATATATCAGATGTTACAAGTTCAAACATCAATATCCACTATAATGAGACTTAACTCCTTAACGGTTACATTTTCACCAAGCAAAATATAAATTCCTACACTTGGCAACATGAATACATGATGATGCTATGTAAACTAATAACAAAATTGCATCTACTCTACTCAAATTAGCCCAAGTGTAGCTTCCTCCACACATGGCTAGAGCTTATGAATTTTCATCCACTTGCTTCCCCTTATCCTTATCCGAAGAACCTTCACCTGAAATATTAATCCCATAAAACGGGGTGAGATATAAATCTCAATAACCAAGGAAATTCCATCATATAATCTAGTTTAATTAGCATACATGCATAATTTCACATAAGCATGAGAAGAATACCAGTCATATCAGTAAATGAAATAAGTAGGCTATCATGATCACTATCCCATACTAGCAATCATATTTTAACATGTTAAAGGCTAATAACTCTAGGAGAGGCCCGTCCACGACACCTACTCCCTATTGAGCATAACCAGGGCTCAGTGCATCTGGGGTTTGATCATAACCCGGTGCCCGATCGAAGCACATGCACGGGTGGCAGCCACACTACAACTCCACCATGGACTCACAAGGTCCAATCACAATTTAATGATAGCCAACCAATTCATTCAACATTTCAAATTATTCATGTACAACAACATATGAAATTAAAACAGATATATATATAGAATTAATATAAACCCGGTTACCTCACTTGTAGACAATTGTAACAGCCACCAATGGTACAAAAATCTCCCTAAAACTATAGCATCAGAAAATTACTACTTTAATTCATCATTAACAGTTGCAATAAGTGTCCAAAGAATTTAAAATGCTAATGACTACCTAAGGAACACTTACCCAGCCATCACAAATCCCAAATTCGAATTGAAGTGTCCTCTACCAAAAACCTCAATTTTTCACCTAAAATCCTAAACAAATTCGTACAAAATTGATACCCATATGTTAAATCAGCTATGGGGATCTCAAACTAGCAAAGAAAGCATCAAAATGAAAGATTTATACTCACCTAATGTCAGCCTTAGCCTCAACTTACGAATTTTACCAAGAAAATCCCAAACAACCACATTTCAGATTTTGGGTATAGTGAAAATACTTCAAATGAAAAACTAATTAGACCAAAATGAAGAGAAAGATGAGAGGATTAAGTTATATACTATTACCTTGGCTAAATCTTGCTCTAGAAGTGGAAAAATGTGGAAAAATGCCAAGAACCCTAGCCTCCCCTTTGGACCTCCGATTTTCTACTTTGTATTTCAGAAAAATGGGATAGTGGCTGAAGCATTTAGGGTTTTAGTTGGGTTTAAGTTGGGTCAAATATGGGTCATGGGTTGCTCTAAGGTCCAACTCTATTTGGGCTTCAGATTTTAGCTTTATTGGGCAAACTCTTATGCATTGGGCTGCTGAAATTCCATTGGGCTAGAACAAGTTTTAAGAGCTCAAAGGTTTTGGGTTTGCACAAGGGTTATTGGCCCAATTATAAGAGCCTATATAAGGTGGATCTTGGGCCTTTATCACATTGAATCATATTGGGCCTGCACCTAGCTTATTGGGCCTCCATTAGCCTTTTATTATAATCTCCTATATTAATTTGGGCCTAGATGAAATTTTTATTCCAATTAAATCTCAAATCCATATTAATAAATTTTATCTTTCTAAAATCTCTTTTCACCTAACTTGCCCAATTATCCCATATTAATTATCCCTAATTAATCTAATCCATGATTAACACCTTAATTAATTTTTAGGGTGTTACAAAAAGCATGCGTATGTGGAAAAGGTAGCTCTCTCTACTTTGTCTCATGCATGAATGTGTGCTTACCTTGTCTTTGAATGTGTGTATGTGTTTTTAGTCATGAAAAGTGTTCTAGCATATGCTTTTGTTCCATGGTACCATGATGTTGTAATATGTTCTCAAATGATACCTAATATGTGTACTTGGGTTTGTTTGAGTGTGGTGGAGCCAAGAACCCTTAGCCATAGTGAGGATGAGCTAGGAACCCTTAGAAATGGTTAAGACAAAGTAAAGAGTCTCTCAAGAGTGAGGTTGAGTCAAAACCTCTTAAAGCAATTGGGTGAGGCAAGTCCAAAATCCATAAGAGAATGGGTGAAGCTAATCCACTTACTTAGCAAGCTTGTGTATGCTTTGTGTGACTTGTCCAAATACTAAGAATGCTTCTTGAATGATTACACATTCTATTATACCCATGCATGCATTTTCAAGACTTGTATTGCATTCTTTATATGTGATTAAAAGGGAGATGAGCTATTGGGATTCTTTGAATCTCATTCCCTCCTCTCCAATATCCTAACATGCTAGGTGGACCAAATGAACAAGGTAATAGAAGCCACCAAGTTGGGAGGTAAGAGATTGATATCAAAGTGTTTAGAATTGCCTAGTTTTGTCTCTTTTGTAGCCATATGAGTGGCAAATGATGTAATACTATGATAAAAATATTGTATTGTCATTTGAACATATGTAATTACTCATATATTTGATGTATGTATGAGGTTTGATACCAAATGAATGATAATGTAGATTTTGAACCTTGGATGGCAATGTAAAGCAAATGTAATCTTGTGTAAGACATAAGGTGAGAGAGTGAGCTTTCAAATTATGGGTTTATGCACCTTTGAGACAAGTTTAAAAGGCCATTTTGGTGCATTCCCATGTGCTCAAGTGATCATGGTTGCCTTAGAACTCAAAATGGACCATTTGGACCCCTTATATGACACAAAATGAGCCATTTTGAAATCTAATATCAAGATCTAACCAAATGAACGAATTTGCCCATAAAATTTGGCATGCATATAGATCTTATCCAGAGCTTTTTGGAAAGCCAAAAACCAAGTTATTTCGAGCTCTGTGGAATTCATTATGAATTTCCAAAGTTAACATTTTTTCTGCTAAATTGATGCAGACACTAGTCATATGGTCAGAAAACTTGGGTTATGCTATTCGTGGGTCAAATGATGTCCAATGCTCATGAAATTTTAAAAGAATAAATTATACATGATAATATTTCCATGTCCACTAAGATCACCCCAATTAGACATCTGAGTAGGGAGATATGAGTTTTTGAAGTTGGAGGACAATACTAGTAATGACAGCCAACCTTTGGTACTGTTCCATCAATTTTTGGTGGCTAGAAACCTCTATTGTGGCCTAGTTTATTTTTATCATAAAGTAGACATCTGTAGCTTTCCATCATAGTAAAGTATGCATGATTTTGATTTTTCTATAATTAGTTATGATTTTTCAAAGTTTATGATAGTAAGCTGGAAATTCTAGCTGAGGCTGCACCTAGTGTTTTTATGTATTCCATCCATTTGCACGAGTTCTAGGCCACTTCTTGGGATGGTTATAACTTTTATTTGTGTAATTAAATATGAAAAAGAGAAGGATGAGTCCATATGGCCCATAAAACACTGAATGAAAAATTTATCCGCAACGTAACACAATTTAATGAATATTTTTAATGCTTTTTCCTTGGCAAACTTGTATGATCCAAGGAAGGGAACTTAGAAATGAGGTAAGATGAGCTTAGTAAATATGGTGTTACAAAGAGGATGGGTAAGGCTAAACCATTGTCTTGGCAAGCCTATGAATGTTATATGTAACTTCTTGAATGCAAGAAATGTTCCATGTATGTTTATGAATTTCAAGATAGCCGTGCATGCATTTTTATACTTGAATTTGCTTCCATTTTGTGTTCTTAAAAGGGAGAAGAGCTATTGGGATTCCTAGAATCTCATTCTTTCCTCCCTATTAACTAATATGTTTAGGTGGACCAAATAAGCAAGGAAATGGGAGCCACCAAGTTGGAATATGAGAGAATAACAAAGAAATGTGTTATTTTGCTCTTTTGTAGCTACTTTGTTGTCACAAGATGTAATTCAATGATGTATAACCTTTTGAACATGTATGAATACATGGATATGTGATGTATATATGAGAATTGGAAGCTAATGAATGGAATGACATGTTTTTAACATTGAATGGCTAGAATTGCCTATGTATGCCTTGTGTATATCATCAAGTGGGAGAGTGAATTTGTGAGATATGGGTTTGTGAACCTTTGAGACATGTTTAATAGGTTATTTTGATGCTTTCCCATGTGCTCAAGTGGCCTTAGAAATGCTAGAAGAAAAAATAGACCATTTGTGACCCTTTAAGAAGCCAAAGTGTGGCCTTTTAGAACCTTATGGCACAAACTAACCAAATGGACGAATTTCCTCATGAAATTTTGTTTGCATATAAATCTTATCCAAATCTTGTTGGGAAGGAAAAATATCAGATTATTTGGAGCTTTGTGGAATTAATTATGAATTTTTAAAGTTGCCAAATTTCTACTATTTTGATATGGTTACTATTCATATGGGCAGTTTCGTCTCCTATGTCATTCAAGGGCCAAATGGTGTCCAATGCTCATAAAATTTTACAGACATTAAGTAGATATGATAAGCTTTCTATGGCCACCAAGATCACCTCAATTGGATTTCTGAGAAGAGAGATATGAATTTTTGAAGTTTAGGGTCAGTACCAATAAAGCAGCAGTACCTCTAGTGCTGTTCCATCAATTTTTAATGGCTAAATGTTCCTGTTTTGGTTTGAACCTATTTTTAAAATAAATTTAACATCTATAGCTTTCCAGAATAGTATAGTGTTCATGATTTTGATTTTTCTAGATTTAGTTATTTTCAAAATTGGCACCAGAAATCTGGCAACAGAACCTGAGACAACCTTGTATTATTTTGTGTATGTACGCTATAAGCTCTAGTTTTTGGCAACATTTTGAGATGGTTTTAAGTTATGTGTATATATTTAAATAGGAGAATGAGATGGATGAGTTCATATGGTCCACGGGACACAGTGAAATTTTTATCCACTACACAACACAAAATAATGTAATATTTTAATTGAATTTTTCTTGGAAAACTTGTGATATCAAGGGAAGGGAGCTAAGATATGAATAAGGAAGGCTAGATAAATATGGTGTTCCATGCAATGCATAAGAGATCACATGAGACTTTTTGTCTATCCTTTAGGAAAGAATTGCACCCACGATAAAGTTGGATGCATCACACATCAGTTGAAATAGGAATTCCCAATTAGAAGGTTGGATGATAGGTGGGATGGTTAGCCTTTTTTTCAATTCATCAAATGCTAATTTGCATGACTCATCAAAATTAAAATTTGCATCCTTTTGAAGAAGTCTAGACGGCAGTAGAGAAATCTTATTAAAGTCTTTAATGAATCACCTGTAAA
Source organism: Erythrophleum ivorense (assembly GCA_026724425.1). Lineage (NCBI taxonomy): Eukaryota > Viridiplantae > Streptophyta > Magnoliopsida > Fabales > Fabaceae > Erythrophleum > Erythrophleum ivorense. The sequence goes on along the minus strand of JAIUCV010000646.1, from coordinate 385,615 downwards.
AACCTGGATGGCCAAGAAAAGAATGCACTTCTCACACATAGGCAGGATAAGGTAAAGAAGCAATCACATCTATTTTAGCCTAAAGCAATTCCTTGCTCTATTATAAAATAACATTTTTCAAAATTTAAAACCAGATTTATCGATGCATCTTTCTAAAAACATTCCTAAACTCATTAAACGGCCATCAAAGGAGGTGCCATAAATAGTAGAGTCATCCATAAAAACTTCCATGCAATGTTCAAGAAAATCAGAAAAGATGCTCATCATACATCGCTGTAATGTTCTTAGGGTGTTACAAAGTCCAAATGGCATCCTCCTATATGCAAAGGCACTAAATGGGCAGGTACATATAGTCTTTTCCTGGTCTTCTAGTGCAATATGAATTTGAAAATAATCAAAAAAGCCATCTAAGGAAAGTAATGAGATTTGCCTGCCAATCTCTTTGACATTTGATTTATGAAAGGAAGAGGAAAATGGTCCTTTCTAGTGGCCTAATTCAGCTTTCTGTAATTAATGCAAACTCTCCAACTATTATGAACTATCTTCTTGGAGACTACCTGCACTGGACTCACCCATTTGCTACAAATATGGGGTAAATAATACCAGCTGACAGTAAGTTACTTACCTCTTTCTTCACAACATTTAGGATCGTGGGATTAAGTCTTCTCTGTGGTTGCCTCACTGGTTTGGCTCCTTCCTCTAATAAAATTCTGTGCATACATGTGGAAGAGCTAATCTCTAAATTGTCTACCAATGTCCAACTTATTGCTTTCTTCTTTTCCCTCAACAATTTTAACAACTTCATTTCATGATCAGGTATAAGGTTATTTGCTATTATTACTGGTAATTTATTTTCTTCTTCCAAAAAAGCATATTTAAGATTGTCGGCTAAAGGTTTAAGTTCAAGTGTAGGTGGTTGCTGTATGGAAGGTACTAATCTTGACAAATTTAAATGTACAATAGCCTCCACTTGTTCATTTTTTTTAGAAGAGGAAATAGTATCAAGTAAATTAACAGAATCAAGATTAAAATTAGAAGTGGAATCAGAATTCAAGTATGCATCAATCTTAGAACAAGCAGTACATTTATTAAGTCCATCACAACATTCTAAATATTGAATTGCATTTATAAATTCAACCATGTTAGTATCTATCTCCACACAAGCATCAGCAACTAATAAGTCTATCATATTTGCATGCAACATGGAATGTTCTTTTGAAGGGTATTTCTGGCATCAAGAATATTAAAATGAACAACCTCACCACTAAATTCCATTGATAAAGTACCATCATGCACATTGATTATTGTTTTAGCCATTTTCAAGAATGGTCTACCTAGAATCAGTGGTGTATGTCCATGTATATTAGCATCCCCCATATTAAGAACATAAAAATCAACAGGAAAAAATAAATCTTTTACCCTTACTAGAATGTCTTCAAGCACTCCTGCAGGGTAAGCTATGCTTCTGTTTACTAACTGAATAACCACTCCCATTAGTTTCAATTCTCCAATCTGCAAAGAGGAATACACAGACTTAGGCTTTACATTAATGGAAGTTCCTAAATCTAACATAGCATTATTGAACTGCATATTCCCTATTGTGTAAGGAATGGTGAATGTGCCAGGATCTTTGCATTTAGTGAGGATAGTTGGTTTAATCAAAACTAATACATTTCTCCCCATACTGACTTTCTCATTCCCTTTCAACTTCCTCTTATGTGCGTAGAGCTCTTTAAGAAACTTTGCATATTTTGGAATTTGTTTGATTGCTTCTAAGAGAGGGATATTTACTTCCACTTTTCTGAATGTCTCTATAATTTCCCTATCCAATTCAGCCTCTGTGATTTTCTTGGACTATGTAATTCAGTTGGGGAATAGAAGGGGTTTGGTGGAATTCTCTCCCTTTTCTACGATGTTCTTGTTTTGGACTAATGGGGGCTGTTGTTCTCTGTCACTTTCTTTCTCTCGTAGCACTTCTATTGAAGGTGTAATGGTTTCATTCACTTGCTTACCTCTCCTCAAAGTTATTGCACTAATATTACCCCCTGGGTTAGTCATGGGATATGAGGGTAATTGGCCAGAACCTTGACTTATCAACTCATTAATATTTGTTGCAAGTTGGCCAATCTAGGCCTCCAAACTCTGGATTGTTGCTCTATTTGCTATTGAAATTGGACTATATTTGTTGCTAACTACTTTACTATATCTTCTAGACTTGGTTCTGACTTATTCATCTATTGCATGGGTTGTCTCATAGGTTGTTAATTGTTTAGGCTAGGGATATTGAATTTTTGTTGCTACTGTTGTTGGTTAGATCCACTGCCATATCTCAAATTCAGATGATCTTTCCATCTAGAATTGTATGTTGCTGCATAAGGGTCGTATCTATTTTTTTGCTGCTGTAAAGGTCTACCAGGGAAGATGCTAGCACATGATTCTATATTATCTCGCAATTGGGGACACTGATATGTGGCATGTGTGGTTAACGAACAAATGCCATATAGAGGTACAGAGAGTTATTGAGATTGTCTTTGCCTGAGCGCTAATTGTCTAACCATGGAAGCTAACTCCTCAAGTTTATTTTCTATTCTTTGTTGATCCATATGAGTGGGTGAACACCGTATTTTGTCCAGGCAAACTAAAAAAATAATAACAAAATTAAAGAAGAAAAAATATAAATAATGAAAAATAATGAAAGATTATTCAAAAAAAAAATATTAAGAAGCCAAAAAAAAAGAAAAAGCCCAAAGTTTTAGAAAATAATAAAAAAAGGAAAAAGGAAAAATCAAAAATAAAAAAGAAGAAGCAAATGTAGAATCTTCCAGTTGCAAATTCTACACAGGCTTACTAACCCAATTTTAGAAACTTAAGCAAAACAAAAAAAAAAAGGAAAAGAGAAGTAGGACTTTTAAAAAAAAGAAACAAAAACAAAAAGGGCCAATCTGAAGCCCAAATCCTTTTCCCAGCTTAGGCCCATTTTACTAAACCCTAGCCCAATTCCCCTTTCCCTGGCAAGGCTCTGGCAGAAGAGAGAGGCAGCATACATAGAGGCACGACTCTGGAGGGAACGGAGAGAATTGAACATAAAAAGGAAATGCAAAACAGAGAGGAGGGACGAAGAGAACAGAGCATGAAAATAGAAAGAATTGTCCAGCGTATTAGAAGCTTTGAATAGAGCGGGGCTCGAGGAGTTGACCTCCTCCTGATGTCCCCTTCACCATCAGAGGCAGAGAAGGACTAACGTGAAAATGGAAGGGGAGAAGGGAGGCGCAGATTGATGAGGAAAAAGGAAGCATCAGAGAAAGAAAGAGGAAAAAAGATTCGAGGGGATTTAAAAAAAAGTGAGAATGAAAAAAAAGAGAGAGCTGAGATTGAGGGAAAGAATAACAGAGAGAGGCATGGGGCTTCTGGGTTGATCTTGAGTTGGAGAGTGGATGAAAGATTAAGGGGAAGAGATTGGAGAGAGTTGAAAAAGCAGAAAGCAAGAAAATAAGGGGGGACTAAAAAATCAAGGGAGAGAGCATGGAGGAGAAATGGAGGAGCACAAGATCGAGAGAGCCGAGACTCGAGAAGCAAGAATCGGGAGTGAAGACAGAGACTGAGAAGCTTCCTTTGAAATCCCTATAGGTAAGTCATGATTTCTAGTTTACTTTCTTTATTAATGAAATCTCCTTGTGATTGTTGATGGTTTGCAATGGGACTGGGGGATTAAGTAGCATTCTTGCATTGGGTAGCTATGGACAGAGGTCAAAAAGCCATGTTCTATACATGTCTTTAAGTATGCGCAGTAGAGAAGAGTCTGAAATAGGCATAGGCTTTTTATTATTATATTTCCATTAATGGTGGTTGCTATGTTAATAATCTGATCTGTTAAATCTATTAGGGCCATACTAATGTAGCTTCGATCATTCAGCTACTATTATTTTGCAATGGATGGACCTGTATTTTGAATTATTATTTTTGATGAAAGTCTTAGTTTGATTTTTTTTTTAGCAAAAGGCTGGTGGACTGTGTAGCAACATAATCTTTACATTTTGAGTTGTTAGAAATGGTGGTATTGTTAAAGAGCTTTATCAGTTTTGATGGGTTTGGTTCATAGGGTCTTCGCTTTGTATACTGGATTCTATATGAGTTTCTGCATAACACTATGTTTTATTGTTACGAAGTCTCTGGTTCTGGTTTCACGTTTGTAAATACTGCATATTGCATGAGCTTCTGCGCTAAATTCTATGCTTTACTATCACCTAATCTTCAATTTTGTTTCACAAAAAAGGTGTAATTCACACGAATGAGCTTTGCGCAAAATTCTGTGTCATGTTGCCATAGGTTTCTTTTATTATTCTGTTTTGCATATAAATGCACTATGTATGGATGAGTTCCTACACAAAAGTTTGTATCTTGCTATTGTACAGTGTTGGATTCTGTTCGACTATATTTCTGCATAAGGATCTTGTGTTTAATGGCTCCACAACTCATGATTCTATCTTGGACGATAAAGTGCTACATGTGACCAATTTTCTACACATGCTTTTCTGTATCAAATCACGTGACCAAATTTCTGTTCAGGATTTTTGCATTAGATCTTGCTTTTGTGGTATCTCGTTCTGACCAAGTCTCAATAAATCTTAAAGGTTTTACTCTGCACATGTGGAATTTTAATGAACTCTTAATGGGCTTTATCGCATGATTTGACCTTTGTTTTAGTTTCAAAAATTAAAAAAATAAAAAATAAAAAATGATTTGAACATGTTTTCATGATTTGAACATGTGCTTAGTGATTTGATAATCTTGAGATGGTTTGATTCAATAATCAATATAGGAAAGTCAGATGTGATCACTGTTTGTGTCTTTGACCTGTTATGGTCTTTGAAAATGTGATTGATTGAAGCCAAAATAAAGATGCAAGTCTTGTATGAAATTTAAGTTGATTTTCAGTTTGAATTTTGGATTGATATTTGCCCCTGAACTACTTCTGCTTCATGCTTTTCCTTTGTTGCATTTGCACCATTGGCTGTGAAAATTGCTGGAGAGAGAATGTATGCAAAATCCTTGGACAAATGACTAAAGACGAGGAAGAAGGAACTTCATCAATCATGTAAATCACCTTGGGGAATTTATATAGAAAAAGGGATAGCATGGCAAGGGTTCCAAATACAAAAGACTTGGGAAGCATAACGAAGCTGAGAGATGAATTCACGCTCACGAAGACAAATTGGTTTTGTATTTTGCATGCTTTATTTTTATTTTATTTTGTCTTCCTCTCCATACTTGAAATTCATATGAATATGATATTCAATCGGCTACACAAGCGCACACAACCCAAATATTTGGATGTCCATATATCTATTTTGTTATTTTCATTTTTTAGTTTTATTTTATTTCATTTTTAGAATTGTCGTGTGGGATTTATTGTCCCCTCAGACGCATATGAATCAATTCAAGGGTATGTGTGGCAATAAGCCTCCTTAATCTTTATTGAGTTTTATAATTATGTTTTAATAAATTTTGGATTTCAATGGCCTACAACAAGTAGAGTTTGATTTCAAATAAAAGGATATAATGAAATTGATAGGGAAAAAAACAAACAACAACAAAATGATATTAAAAAATAAAAAGATTCTCTTTTCAAATAAAAAAGAGGGAGGTTTTAGAATAAGAAAAAAAGAAGAAAAAACCAAGCAAAAGATATCAAAAAGCCTTTTTTTTCCTTCTTTCTTCCAACTTAAAATCTTATTTCAAATATCAAAATTAACACCCTAAAAAGGGGGAAGAAAAGAAAGGGAAGAACTTGTTTTTACTTAAATTAAAAGAAAAGCAAAAAAATATATATAAGAACTAAAAAAATTAAAGGAAATCAAAAATAAAAAAACCAAAGTAAAAAAAATTGAGAAAATAAAAAAAAGATAAGTAAATTAACTAAAAATCAAAAAATCAAAAGAAGAAAAAAAAAGAGAAAAGAAAAGCCTCTCAACTAACAAAAAATTAAGGAGCATATCCAAAAATTAAATCAATAATCAAGAGTAATCATTAAAAAAAATTAAAAGAAAAATTTAAGACAACTAATTCAAAATTTATCAAAAGTCAAAAAAAGGTAAAGTAAAAAAAAAAGCGGTAAAAATCAAAAGTAACAACCAAAAAAATAAAAAATTTAAAAAGCATAAAAAATAATCAAAAATTAAAAAAACAAAAATAATCAAAACAAAGAAATTAAACATCAAAATTAGCAAAAATTAAAACAAAAATTAAAAACAAAGAATCATTAATAAAAAATTAAAATAAGAAAGGACAAAAGTTAAAAGTGAGGGAATAGTAAAGAAATAATATTAATTTTATCTTTAGCGAACTAAAACACATCAATTAATTCTAAATCCATTTTATTTGCTAAAAGTAAAAGTAATTTTTATCCTTTTTCTCTTTTCACACAAAAAATAATTATGATAATAATAAAAAAAATTCAAAATAAAAAATAAAAACAAAACAAAAACATAAAACAAAGAAAAAAAGAAGAACAAAACATCAATCAACACAATTTTATATTCGAACTATGTGGACTTTGATCACTCTCAGAGGGTACGTAGGCTCTAGGCTCTCATCTTAGGTCAAGTCCGCCCTTATAAATAAACATTTTCTTTTAATGTTATTTCTTTAATTTCTTTTCCTTCTTTTTACTCTTAATTTCATTTCTTTAATTTCTTTTTTTCTTATTTTGCATGTAATTTGTTAGAGAAAATTAAAATAGAATCAAGGCCATTTTAACATTGCACAACTGACTTAGGGTAACCGTTCTTAGTAACGGGTATAGTGGGATGCCTAACACCTTCCCCACTCACAATTGACTCCCGAATTCATTTTCTGGTCCGTAAACCACTTTTCAAACTAAAAAGGTTTTTCCAAAATTTTTTCTTTTTAAAAAAATAAAATTTTGGTGACGACTCCTACCTTAATTTTGATTTCGGTTAAGCATCACACAGTCGCATTTTTTGGTGTGACAGTTTGGCGACTCCACTGGGGATAATTTGAGAGTCCAGCCCAATTTAGGTTAGTTGTGCAAAAATGTTATGGCCATCCTTTTATTTTGGTTCTCCCTTTTGTTTGTTGTTTGCCTCACATGATTAGGGTAGATAGCATGCCGTTTACATGCTTGCTTCATCTGTTTTATTTCTTTGATTGTATATATAACATGTGTTAAGATAGATAACCTGTGGAATAAAACCTTAAGGTAGATAACCATATTTGTATATACTTTACTTCTTTTGTATCTATACCTCTCTGCTTTTATTGCTCTACCAATCTGCCTAGTAGATAAGGGTTGGGTAGTCTATAGAATAAGAAGGTAAATGCTCTTCTTACACACGTCGCTATTATACAATTACATCACACACATTATAGGCTCTATACCTGGGTCTTAATACACCTTAGGTTAGTGGAGGTTTATATTGATTTCCCTGTGAAGCCTTGTGCTTCCTAAGACTATCATGAAGACCTCACCTAAATTGTGAAAGAAACAAACTGTACACGCAGCGAAAATTTTAATTTGTTTCTTCCCATAGATCCGTTGACTTGATTAAATTGAGTATGAAATAAAAATATTACCTTTGTAGTGCGCTTTGTCCTTTTGGATCTCTGGAACTGACGTCTATGTGCAGCTCCCTCTACTAGTATCCACACGAATGATCTAGCAACTTGAAATGCGTGCTAGCACCTTCGTTCACCACTTCCGTACGCGAATAGATGAGAAGACGATCTTCTCTCTCTAGGCGTCCGTATACTTTCTCTCTCTAGGTGTATGGCCGCTCTCTCTCTCTAGGGTGATGGCTTAGGGTTTTTAGAAATCTGACCCCTTTTTTGTGTTTCTAAACCCTAGCCTACCTCTCCTTTTATAAAGGTATATTTAGATTAAATTAATTAATTTAAATACATTATTTAAATTAATCCAAATTAATCTTAAACAAAATTTCAATTTATCTCATAAAGTCAATTTGAACTAATTCATTTATAAATAAATATATATATTGAAATATATAATACAATATATATTTTATATCGAATATAAATATATATATTTCGAATTTCTATATATATATATGAAATATATTATATATATATCAAATAATATATATACTTATATTCCGAATTAATTACATATATATAACATATTATATATATATAATTATCTCACCCTAATTAAGCATAACATTCATCGAATCTAGACACAATTCTAGTTTCAATGAATTTGGACATTCTTGTTCAAGTTGATTCATTCTTGTGTGCGATCCTGTAGGCCTATATGATATTGGTAGTGGGCCAACAACATTATTGCACCCACAAGTCACCAGCAGCCTCTAGCAAGACATAGTGACTATCCAAATCACATAGAGTTTGGTGATCCGATACAACCTATCGTATAACCCTGTCACATCCCTTTTATCACACGATATCTTGATCGAGCATGAGGCATAGAAATGTCATCCTTATCTTATTCGATTATTAGTTTCTCGATTTACGTGGAGACTGACAGAACGAATAGAAAATCCTTCCATCCAAGCATGATCATGCATTTCTCAGTCTCACTCATTGAGGGGACCAAAGATATCTCTTCGTTAACTAGAGGGACAAAGTCCATCTTGACCACTCATCATCCCCTACATGAAATTCACTATGCTCGACAATAGCCTTTATGATCACCAGGTCAAAGGTGGCTTTTGACAATGCCAAAGCACAGTGTCCTTTATGTTGGAATCTATGATGATCTCAGGTATGAGAGATTAGTGACACGGTTATATATGAGGTACGCTTATGACCTAATCCGTGAAGCTACCTCATGACGGGTCGATCCAGCACCCTGTTCCCAACAGGCGCCTATGATTTTAATTTGTATCTCCATACATGATTAACACATAACCATCAATCAAAATCATACTCATCTTAATTTATCATCATTCTCACAATGATGATCGACTAAAGATATTTGGATAACTAATATAATTTATTCAAGGATATAATTATTATAGAAACATGCAAGTATAATAATTGTAACAGAAAAACTTTTATTATTAATGAAGCATAATGTTTACAAATGATTGGCCTAGGGCACAATCTCTAACAAATTGTGCCTTGTTATATGGGTTTGACTTGTGTAGGATATTTTTCCTCTTAAAGTCAAATTTATATAGTGAGATCCTTACCTCATGGCGGGGGAAATTTGGGGATGAATGTTTTAGGAGTCATAGACCTACCTTGGAAACATGCACTGATAGTTAAGCCATAGATACCTCATAGATAGTTAGAGCTAAACTTTTGCAAACTAGTGATCTCAACTTAGGGTCTACCCATATCAGGACAAAGGAGGGCATTTTTAACCATTTCCTCGTCACATTCTTGCATTTAATAAAACTCGTAGGGAAAGTGATGCATTGTCGCTGTTTACTGAACTATTAATGAGATGTTATAGCATAGTTAGACATACATTAACCATGATGAAGGTATGCATTAACTAAACTAACCGTTGTTTAGAGGGTTTCTAATCTCGAAAGGACCATAACCACATTCATCATAACCCCTCAATAGGGGAAACCTTTAGTATACATTTATTTTCATTATACACTTGCATAAATAAAAAGAGACAAGGTAAAATAATAAAGGATGCGCAATCCTATTTTATTAAAAAAAATTCTTTCTTTTTTTTTTTTAAATTCCATCCCTACAAAATAATCAATTTCTCATAGAGAAGGAATACTTTCAAAATTTTAGGGAATCATAATATCCATAAGCTTTGAAGCATCAATAATTGAGTATTATGTCTTAGTTAGAGATTGGAATTGTTTTTTAGGGCATCGATTGTGTAGAAAGACATATTTCTCTCAGTTTAATTGCCAACTACTTTTTCTTCCATGAAACAATAAGTTTCTCAAGAGAAAGTACAAAATTTTTCTCCTTTTCTTAAATCAAGACATTATTCTCAATAGTGTATGCGCTAGTACACAATATCAAGTTCATTATATATCGGTTGATCATTTGATTAACTTGTTTTTATCAAATACCATCAAAGCCAAAGTTCTAAACATCAATTGTGTAGAAATTGTCCCTTCTCAAACTGAGTCATGAGCTACAACTCCCTAGAGATCAATAGGCTCCTATCGGAATGTAAATAAAAAAAATCAACAAACACTAATAATCTGCTAACTAACTATAAAAGACATCTTAAATAATGTCCACAAAAATAATAAGTTGCGACATAATGTCCCTAGTTTGATGCTAGGAATAAACAAAGGTCAAGTTGACTGTAAGAGTCAAGCTAGTTGAGAGTCTAATTTGAATTGCCCATAAAGGAATTAAAACTCTTTGAGAGTTAATCTTGTTAACCTCATTCCTTATCGTGAAACCATACAATCCCGAAGGAAGTTGGAGGATCTGAAAATGACTCTACCTTTGTCAAAGAAAATCTAGATTGGTTAGACTTTCCCATAGACATCATCCATGTGGAATTTAGCTTGTTTCCTTAGGATGATTTGTCAACTTTATTTATCCCTATATGCAATAAGCATCTGAGGAAAATAAAAGTTCAATGATAAAAATTGTTACCATAAATGTAAATGGGAAAGGTCTAGTCTTCCTCTTAAATCAATTGGTAGTCTTAATCTACCTTATAAGGGTAGTAGATTCCCAAAAGAAAATAAGGATCCCTTGTCTTGAAGGACCTTCATGCCAAAATCAAAGCACCCATTAGTTTTTAGGTCAAACAACATAATAAAATCACATTCATTCATTGTCATAAGGCATTCCATGTTAAAAAAAATCCTTAAATTTATAAGATATAGGATTCTTGGTCTTTTGTAATGGAAAGATTAACTTAATCTAAAAATTCAAATAAGAAGCTACACTCATGAATAGCCAAGATGAGAAACTGAGGTATAAGAGCAAAGAGAAAATGTGTGTCACTTGATTAGGCAAAAGGAAGCCATCAAAGGTCTTAATAAAGTTAGTTATTGCTTCCTAACCTTTCATACCACTATATCCTTCAACTTATGACTATTGTCCATCTCTATCTTCTCCACTTCAAAGAAATTCAAGCCATCCATCTCAAAATTCATTGAGCTTGACCATTTTGAAAACCATAAACTATCTCCATTAAGACACTTGTCATTTGTCTCAATTAAAACACTTGTACTTTGCCTAACTTTCACTTGATTAGCTTTCACAAGAGTCGGATATTTCCTTCAATAGTCTCTAATTTCCATTCCCAAAGTGGTATTGACCAAATGAAAGTTGTAAACTTAATCCTAGGGCAATGGGACATTCCATAAAAGTTGCAATCTCTTTCATAAACAAGGTGTAGAAGAACACAAGAAATAGGATTTCATGGGGATTTATTGGTGATTGAACTCTCAAAGAAATTGCTTTTCCTATCATAATCAGTTAATGCTTGTTTGGTCGATATCCTCTTGTATAGCTAAAATCTAAAGCTAATAGAAGTTGATTCTTCCCATTGGACCTTATTTTATTGAACTTTGTCAATATAATGGTCATATGTTTCTATTCTCCCCCTTTATCCATCCTCTCATTTCATCAACTATGTTGACATAATTTATTTCCTTACATGTCTTTCTCAAATGACCAAAAACCTAAAAATATAATGTCCAAAACTTCTTATGAAAAGATTTAATTGATGTGAAGAAGGGTTAGATTCAAAATTAATTATATGCCCCGAGTTCAATTACCAAAATACAGAAGAGGAAAAACCAAATTAAAATGCAAATGCATGTCTCACAAGCAAACTATGCCTAGGATACAAGGCATTCTTGGCCTTCCCAAATATGAGGAGTCACCCCTAATCACCTCAATTGAGCCAGGAGTGATGTTCATTTCCTTCACTCAAATCATGGAACATTTGGGATGGAAAGTCTTTAACAAATATTTATGCTAATAATCCAAGTATCAAGAGAGGATCAATTTTTTTTTCAATTATCCAAACACTATTTAATCGTTGCTAGCCACTTTGGGCCTTCAAAATTCTTCAAATATCCAACATGGATCAATCTTTGGAAGCAATGAGAATTCCACATAAAGAAAAGCAATCTTGGCATCATAGTAGATGTAACACCATAATTCTAACTTATCTCATGCCTTTGAATAGTATAATTATCATGGAACATATATATGATTCCCGTGGAGAAGCATGAAAATTGAACTTTTATTTACGTTTCGTTATATCTAAAAATTTATTTCAGTGTCATGTGGACCATGTGAGCTCATACTATACCCCCTCATATTTAATTACCTTATAACAACTCATTTGTATCACAAAAATGGCCTACAAATCATAGAAACTGAAAAGAGATATGGAAAATGAGTGTTCATTCTCAGCTAGAATTGGCCTCATTTCTGGGAAAACTTTGAAAAGTTATAACTAAATCTAAAAAAATAGAAATCATGAAATCTTGGTCATTATGGAAATCTTAGGATATCTAATTCATGATAAAAATATGTATAAGTCATAACATCTGACACAAAGAGCGTTTGACATGCGAAATAATCTGGAGGTCAGACTGGGTCCTAATACTGTCACAGTTTACTGATATAAACTTCAAAAATGTGCAATTAATTTCAAAAAAATCTAATTCATGCAAATGATACTAATCTAGAAAGCTATGGATGTCAAATAGAGAGAAAAAATATCTACAAATCAGTTTATCAAGCCCAGACCTTAGAATTTCATAGAATAATACTTCTAGTCAGGCAAGGTTACTGATACTGGATAGGGAATTCAAAAATTTATATCTTCCTCTCTAGACCTCCAAATGAGATGATTCTAGTTGGTACAAGTCACTTTGATTTCCTAGTTTCTCAGTATAAAATTTCATGGCAATTGAACATCATTTGAGTCTCATGTGATAGAAAACCATTTCAGACCATTGTAATAGTACATCATACCATTTCCATAAATTTTGCTAACTTTGAAAAATCATCAAATATTTTGTAAACCTCCAAAAATTATGATCTTTAACTTCCTAGAAATCTCTCAAAGAGACCTAATTTCATGCCAAATATCAGATCAAGACTAACTCATTTGGCCAAAAAGCAATATAGAGTTCCATAATAGTCAATTTTGGCTCCTTATAGGGTGCCAAAGTTGCCAAATAGATTTCCCTTAGTCTTGGCACCTTTTGGACAAGTCTAAAAGTACATTTGAGACGTAAGTGAGTTGCCCAAATGGTCCTAAATCTCATGTATCTCATTTTGGCTATTTACCCCACACTTATGCATACTTTCATCAAAGTTCCATATTGCACACCTTGGCATTACATACTCAAAATAAGTGTTATGGGTCATATATCATTTTCATACATCTAAACATCACATAATAGTATATTTACACATATCTCAAGGTTCCTGGAACATATACAATATCATATACATTATGAACCATCATTATGGTTCCAGAATGGATAAAATAATACATAAGCTTGTTAATCCTTGCTCTTCATGGTTGTTGGCTCCCTTCACCATAATTACTTAGCCCACCTAGCTTGTTAGATCATTGGAGAGGAGGGGATGAGATTCAAAAAATCCCAATAGCTCATCTCCCATTCAATCATACATAATATGTGCAAGTAAGCTTTATAAATGTATGCATGGAGAAAATAAAAGCCATAGACATTTTAAAAGCAAACTTGGCATGTGAGCAACTCATACAAATCATTTAAGAGCTCACCAAGTGTTTGGATTGGCCTCACACTTCTCCTCATGGGTTTTGGACTTGCCTTACCCGTTTCTTGAGCACTTTGGCTCAACCATACTCTTGGAAGCCCACTTTGCTTTTGGGAGACTCTTTGTTTTGTCTCAACTAAGCTCAAGGGTTCTTGGCTCATCCTTACCAAAGGGAAGAGTTCTTGGCCTCTCCACACTCAAGTAAACTCATACAAACATCATGCACTCATTAGAAAACATAACATGGCATTAAGGAACATAGCATATAAAGGCATGCTAGCATACTTTTCATAACTTGAAAATACACATACACACATTCTAAAACAAGCTAAATACACATCCATGCATGAGAGAAGATGAAGAGAGCTACCTTGTGCAAATCTACACACTTTTCTCCTTGGATTTCCCTCCTTTGCCTCAGTTATACACCCACAATTTGGTGGAGATGGTTTCTCTTAGCATAGACATGATTTAAGGGAGCTAATTAGGTTCATAAAATATATTCTAAGGCTACATAACTTGATGAACCATTAGATTACTCTATAGACTTCATTATGGTCCATAATCACACCTAATGAAGCAACACCCCTCAAATGACTACTAGGTCTCATTCTTTCTTTTCAATTATGATTTTGACTCCTTTTAAGCCTCTTGAAGCCACCACACCATTAAAACAAAGGGCCTAATACCATGTTGCTTCTTTAGGTCATAATATGGAACCTATGACCCCAATTCACTTTCCTTGAGTTCTAAATTTTTTCCAAGGCCTCCTCTTATACTCATTCATCATATATGACTCGAAAATGGCGTTAGAAAAATTTGAAACTCTCCCTAGCTAGGTGAACTTGCTTAGGCTGAGACTATGGGTGCATTGGCCTTCCATGGAGTTTTCTTTGTTTTCTTGAAGGAGGAAGCATGTGGGGAGCCTCTTAGGGATCTTAAGAGCATGTTTTAACATTCAATTAAGCCTAAAAACATTCATATAAAATCAGATTTGTAAGGGAGCATTTGGATCCCTAATGATTCCATCTTATTTCCTAATGCTCCTTTCTTGATTTTATTGGTTCATTCTTAATCCTTGCCACCTAAAACCCCTAATCCCTCCATGAATTGGGCAGAAAATAGCTCCTAAGAATTGGGCTCATGGTGGCCAAATTCGTGCGAGAAGAAGGGAGAGGAAGAAACTATCAAAGAATGGAAGTTTTACCTTGTTTTCTTGCTTTCTCTTGGTTGCTTTTCACTTTCCTTGGTTGCCTCCCTTCAAACACGAATTTTTTATCTTTATTCTACCCCCAAAATAGATTTAAAAACACCGTCAAACCCATAGAAATAAGGAGGAGAAAGAGGAGAAGTAACTTGCTCAGGAGAAAGCTAGATTTTCCATGGAATTTCCTACCTTTTCTTGGCTTTTTTCTCCCTCCAAGACTGCTCCTTCTAGTGCACCTAAAAGAGCTGATTCTTCTCTCTATTCTGGGCAGAAGAAAGATGGTGGAAAATGAGGGCAAGGGAGGCATGAGAAAGAGAGAGTATTAAAAGCAAAAGAATTCCAAAAATTCCCATTTCATCCCTCATTTTTGGCATTTTCATTTCTAATTTATTTTAGTTCCTTTTTGAGAACCACTTTTTCCATTATGAAATTTAGGTTCACAATTTAGTAAAATGCTTATGGAATCACTCAAATCGGAGCTAAAACCTTCCTGAACGATTCGGTTAAAGTCCAGGTTAACTGACATTGGAAAAAGTACACCGGAGAGTCTTTACCAGTCCTAAGGCTTCCCATGGTTTTCAGGGTTTCTGAGAACCTCAGAGGGCTCAAAAATTTCATTTAAAAAGCCCTCCTGTATGTTTTCCAAAAATTCCACTTATTTACGAAAATGCCACTGGCCTTTCGACAAATTTTTCAAATCACTCCAACCCCGGTTTCTAGGTAACTCAACACTCAAATTCTCATTTTCCATTATTTAGAATTTTTTCATAATTTTAGTTGGCCCTAATTCCTTTTATTTCGAGCACTTCCTTTTGTATCTGGCCTATTTCTGACATTTACAGAGAAATCGAACATTGCGTTTCTCACGTTTACGGAGAGACTGGATGTTACAGTAGATTCCTTCAAAGCAAAAATTAAATGAAAAAAATAGAAACAAATTGGAAAAGGAAAAGAAAAATCATAGAAAAAAATGCTCAGAGAGGAATCACTTACAGAATAAAATTTGAAAAAGTAATAGCTTCCAAAAGAAAACTTTACCTTAATATGCAATCCAGGGACAAAGTACTCAAGGGGAGGTTTTACATTGGACAAAAAGTCAAAAGAGAAAAATCTTTTAAAGGAGAATTAGGCTGAAAGAGAATTGAAGAAAAGGATCCTTTAAAGGGAAAGCTCAAGCCTAATGAATATTGCCAAGATTGCAAAATCACCAAAAAAAATTTCTCATTTCAAGTTCACATGAATATTTAGGCCTTTTCACCTTTCTTTCTTAAGTTCCATTTTAACCATCAGACCCCATTACAACCTTGAGACATCCTCTTTTGCTAAGTGAATTTCGAGTATAGAATCTTGTTAAAGCAATAGGAGAAGGGGACTAATGGAATACTTAACGGGGGCATGTTAATTCTTGAGCCTGATATCTTTTATTTCATAAACCCTTTTACCAAGGCCACATTACAAGCAACAAAAGTCCTTGTTGATGTTTACCTTTTTTGAAAATTAATGGGGCATATTTTCTTGAAAAGGATGATTAAAAAAAACTAGAATAATTGAAACTAGGGCAAAAAGTTTGATTCAAAGCAAATCCTTTTAAATACATTGCTTGTTTCTTTGAAAAGGAGTTCAAATCCAAAAGTGAAACTTCTCTCTAACCTACCATATCCATTTTCTTAGCATTTCACTTCTTTATTGTTTAGGGAAAAATACTTCAAGTGTAAAATTTGGGGCATCTTCTTATTCTATACATTGTGTCTAGCCATTGTCTATTCCACTTCTCCACTCCCAAACCATTTTACATGATCACATTCTTCATCAGCACTTGTATCCCTCTAATGTTGAGGACCTTTTTTTTTCCTAAGCTCTTGTGTTTGTATCCCTTAATGCATGATGTTATTGACATTGTTAAATAAGATAAGTGTGTATTTAACTTATTGACCTTTCAAGCATTAATGATAAGAGTTGACAAGAGGAGATTACCTTATCAAGTTAATAGTTCAAGGTTGATGGCAAACAAATCACTTGAAAAAAAATCATTTAGAAATAAGTCAAAGCAAGAGCCTTGGGTCTTCTTAGCTTGGGATACACCCTCGGGGCATTCTTAGCTAGCTAAAAGCCATTAATAAATTCTTTCATCCAAATGACAAAGGGCAAATTTGGTAGGATAATCAAAAGTTCAACTTTTCTCATTGGGACAGGTGAAGAGCTAATGTGTGAAATTTTTTCAAAGACAAAGGGGTAAAAATCCTACATTTTATAAATTTTGAGATTTTTTATGCATCACATGCTTGCATTGAATTTATATATAGACAAAGCATTAAAAAAAACTAAAAAAAGGGTGATCACATTTATTCTCATTAATTCATTAAAAAAACTAAAAAAAAAGAGGATCACATTTTTCTCATCAATTCATTTTCCAAAAACATAAAAAAAAGAGTCCAAAATTCAAAATCAGTTTAAGGACATCCAAAAATAATGCTCATTCTCTTCCCTTTTTCCTTTGAGATGATTTTGCTTGCAAAAAAAAGAAAAAAAGGGGTTCAAAGTTCAAAATCAATCTAAAAGCATTTAGAAATAATGCTCCCTCTCTTCCTCTTTCTTTTGAGGTGACTTTGAAAAAAAAGGATTCAAAACTCAAAATCAATTTAAGGATGTTTAAAGATAATGTCCTTATCTTTTTCTTTGTTTGCAGTTAACTTTGTTTGCATAAATTATATATATCTTGGGAATAAAAATTTCAAATTTAAAAACTTGAAGAAAGAAAAAACACAAAACTAGCATCCTATATGCATTTCATATTACTAGATTCACACTAAGGCAAGGAAGAATACACAATTTGCATCTAAAAAAGAGAAGAGAGAAAAAGAAAAAGAAAGAGTTTGCATTTTATGTTTCACATGTCACACATATGCACATGTTACATTAAGCCAAGCTTGCACCGGGATAAGAAAAACACACAATTTGTATCTAAAAAGAAAAAACTTACATCTCATATGTTTCACACATTACGTACATGCATACATCACATAGCCCCTAGTTTACACTAGGGCAAACAAAAGGAAAATTTGCCTTTCATAAAATGAAGCCTCATATGTTTCATGCATCCTACATTTGCATACGTTGCATAGACCTCGGTTCATGTTAGGGCAGTTAAAAGCCAAAAAAAAAAACAATGAAAACTTTGCATTTCATAAAACAAAACATCTCAGATGCTTCACACATCTCACATACCATATATTATATGGACTCTGGCTCACAATAAGGCAAATGAAAGGCAAAGATTTTCATTTCATAAGATGAAGCATCACATGTTTCATGCATCCTCACATTTGCATACATCACATAGCCCCTAGTTTACATTAGGACAAGTAAAAAAAAAGTATGCATTTCATGAAATAACGCATCATATGTTTGATGCATCCCTACACTTGCATACATCACATAGACCCTAGTTTTCACTAGGGTAAGCAAAAGAAAAAATTGCATGTCATGAAAGGAAGCCTCACATGTTTCATGCATTCTACATTTGCATATGTTGCATAGACCCTGATTCATGTGAGGACAACTAAAAAAAAACTTCATATTTCATAAAACAAAACAGCTGTGTTTCACAAAATAATGCATCACATGTTTCCTACATTCCACACTTGCATACATAAATCCTAGTTCGTGTTGGGGCAAGTAAATTTTTTTTTTTGAATTTCATAAAATAAAATATCTTATATGCTTATTACATCCCACATGTGCATACATTATGTGGGCATCCAAGTTCATGTTAGGGCACTTCATAAAGTGTAGCACTTCACATACTTCATACTTTCTACACCTGTATACATGGACCTTGATCGGGGCAAATTTGAGTTGTTACACTCAAAGGTCAAGCATTCTACATGTATTATGCATACTTTGCATAAAATTTAGGCAAATAAAAGAAAGTTTCCAAACTAAAAGAAAAAAGAAGAATTGCATAACAATTAACCCTTAAAGTCCAATGCATAAAAGGCATTCAAAAGTCCTGCATAAAATAAACATTTAAAGTCCTACACAGAATAGATGCCCTTAAGTCCTAAGCAAAATAGGCACCCAAAAGTCCTGCATAGAACATGCACTTTTAAGTCCCGCACAGAATGGACACCTTAAGTCCTGCATAGAATAGGCACCAAAGTCCTGCACAAAATAAGCACTTTTAACTTCCGCACAAAACGGGCACCTTTAAGTCATGCACAGAATAAGTACCTTTAAGTCCTGCACAGAATAGGCATTCAAAGTTCTATGCAGAATAGGCACCTTTAAGTCCCACACAAAACAGGCACCTTTAAGTCTTGCACAAACCAAGCACCTTTAAGTTCTGCACACACAGAACAGGCACCCTTAAATCCTACACAGAACGGGCACATTTAAGTCCTGCACAGAACAGGCACCCAAGTCTTGCACAGAACAGCCATCCTTAAATCCCGCATAGAACAAGCGTCTTCAAGTCCTGTACAGAATAGGCATCAAAGTCCTACATAAAACAGGCACCCTTAAGTCTTGCACAGAACAGGCACATTTAAGTCCTGCATAGAACAGGCACTAAAAAGTCTTACCAGACTAGGCATCCTAAAAATCCTGCTAGAACAAGCACCTAAAGTCCTGCATCAGAACAGGCACCCTTAAGTCCCGCTCAGAATGGGCACATTTAAGTCCTGCATAAAACAGGCACTAATGTCTTGCATAGAACAGGCACCCTTAAGTCCCGCACAAAATGAGTACCTTTAAGTCCTGCATAGAATAGGCACCTTTAAGTCTCGCACAGAATAGATACATTTAAGTCCTATACAGAATAGGCACTTTTAAGTCCTGCACAGAACAGGCACCCTTAAATCCTACACAGAACAGGTACCCTTAAGTCCCGCACAAAATAGGCACCTTTAAGTCCTGCATAGAATAGGCACTAAAGTCCTATACAAAATAGGTATCCTTAAGTTTCGCACAGAACAGGCACTTTTAAGTCCTGCATAGAATAGGCACCCTTAAATCTTGCACAGAACAGGCACCCTTAAGTCCCGCATAGATCAGGCACTTTTAAGTCCTACATAGAATAGGCACCTTTTAGTCTAGCACAGAACAAACACCCTTATGTCTCCCACAGAATAGGCACCTTTAAGTCCTACATAGAACAGGCACCTTTAAGTCCTACATAGAACAGACACCCTTAAGTCCTGCACAGAATAGTCACCCTTAAGTCCTGTACAGAACGGCCCCTTTAAGTCTTGCACAGAATAGGCACCAAAGTCCTACATAGAACAGGCACCCTTAAGTCCCACACAGAATGGGCACCTTTATGTCTTGCACAAAACAGGCACCCTTAAGTCCCACCCAAAATGGGCACCTTTAAGTCCTACATAGAATAGGCACTTTTAAGTCCTGCATAGAACGGGTACCCTTAAGTTCCACACAGAACGAGCACCTTTAAGTTCTTTATAAAATGAACACTCTTAAGTCCTACATAGAACAAGCACCCAAGTCCTGCATAGAACAAGCACCTTTAAATCCTGCACAAAACAAGAACCCTTAAGTCCTGCACAGAATAAACACCTTTAAGTCTTACACAAAACGAGAACCTTTAAGTCCTATACAGAATAGGCACCTTTTAGTCCTGCACAAAACAAGCACTCTTAAGTCTTGCACAGAACGGGCACTTTTAAGTCTTGCACATAATAGGCATCTTTAAGTCCTGCACAGAACAGGGAACTTTAAGTTCTACACAGAATGAGCACTTTTAAGTCCTGCACAGAATGGGCACCCTTAAGTCTTGCACGGAACAGGCACCCTTAAGTCCTGTACAAAATGGGCACCTTTTAGTCCTACATAGAATAGGCACTAAAGTCCTGTACAGAACAGGCACCTTTAAGTCCCGGATAGAAGAGGCACCCTTAAGTCTTGCATGGAACAGGTACCAAAGTCCTGTACAAAACAGGGACCTTTAATTCTTGCACAGAACGGGGACCTTTAAGTTCTACACAGAATGGGCACCTTTAAGTCCCATATAAAACGGGCACCTTTAAGTCCTGCACAGTGGGGCACCCTTAAGTCCTACACAGAACGGGCACCCTTAAGTCCTGCACAGAAAGGCACCTTTAAATCCTACACAGAATGGGCACCTTTAAGTCTTGCACAGAACAGACACCTTTAAATCCTACATAAAATAGACACCCTTAAGTCCCACATTGAACAGGTACCTTTATGTCCTACACAAAATAGGCATCTTTAAGTCCTGCACAGAATAGGCAACCTTAAGTCTCGCACAGAACGGACACTTTTAAGTCCTTCACAGAATAGGCACCAAAGTCTTGCACAAAATAGGCACCCAAGTTCTGTACTAGAGCAAGCACCCTAAAGTCCTACACCAGAATAAGCACCAAAAGTCCTACACCAAAACAGGCATTTTTTTTAAATTCCTATATAGAACAGACACCTTTTTGAGCCTTGCACTAGTAAGCATTTCTTACCTTCTTTATCTTTGATCATGTTTTGGTATTCCCAAGTAAGTTAGCTCACATTGATCTGTTAGCTCCCCAAACAAAATATGTGTTTCTATTTTTACTTATTCTTAAGTTAATGATATCAAAATTACATTTTCAATCTGCTTACTTAAAGAATAAGTAAAGAGGGGCAACCTATAAATATCATATTTTATTTGGGTCACTTTTCCCTTTTTTGTATATTATCTAGTTGTGTTGAGAGACAATCACATCATCCCAGACAAAATATGTATTCTTATCTTTACTTGTTTCTTACACAAAATATTAAAAATCACATTTTCAATTTCTTTACTTAAGAAACAAGTAAAGATGGACAACTATGAACACCGTATTTTGTCCTGGCAAACTAAAAAAATAATAACAACATTAAAGAAGAAAAATATGAAAAATGAAAAATAAAGAAAGATTATTCAAAAAAATATTAAGAAGCAAAAAAAAAGCCCATAGATTTAGAAAATAAAAAAAAGGAAAAAGGAAAAAGGAAAAAGAAAAAAGAAAAAAGAAAAAAAGAAGAAGCAAATGTAGAATCTTCCGATTACAAATTTTGTATAGGCTTACTAACCCAATTTTAGAAACTTAAGCAAAACAAAAAAAAAAGGAAAAGAGAAGTAGGACTTATAAAAAACAAAAAAAACAAAAAGGACCAATCTGAAGCCCATATCCTTTTCCCAATGTAGGCCCATTTTACTAAACCCTAGCCCAATTCCCTTTTCCCTGGCACGGTTCTGGCAGAAGAGAGAAGCAGTATACACAAAGGCATGACTTTAGAGGGAACAGAGAGAATCGAACACAAAAAGGAAATGCAGAACAGATGGGAGGGACGCAGAGAACAGAGCACAAAAATGGAAAAAATATCCAGCGTATCAGAAGATTTGAATGGAGCGAGGCTCAAGGAGTTGACCTCCTCCTCATGTCCCCTTCACCATCATAAGCAGAAAAGAACTAACACGAAAATGGAAGGGTAAAAGGGAGGTGCGGATCAATGAGGAAAAAGGAAGCATTAGAGAAAGAGAGAGGAAGAGACATTTGAGGGTATTAAAAAAAGCGAGATTGAAAAAAAACAGAGAGCTGAGATTGAGGGAGAGAATAACAGAGAGAGGCATGAGGCTTCTGGGTTGATTTCGAGTTGGAGAGTGGATGAAAGATTAAGGGGAAGAGATTGGAGAGAATTGAAAAAGTAGAAAGCAAGAAAATGAGGGGGACTGAAAAATCTAGGGAGAGAGCACGGAAGAGAAACGGAGCAGCATAAAATCGAGAGAGGCGAGACTCGAGAGGCAAGATTCAGGAATGAAGGCAAAGACTGAGAAGCTTCCCTTGAAATCCCTGCAGGTAAGTCACAATTTCTAGTTTACTTTCTTTATCAATGAAATCTCCTTGTGATTGTTGATGGTTTGAAATGGGACTGGGGGATTAAGTAGCATTCTTGCACTAGGTAGCTATGGACGAAGTTCAAAAAGTCGTGTTCTATACACGTCTTAAGTATGCGTAGTAGAGAAGAGTTTGAAATAGGCATAGGCTTTTGATTATTATATTTCCATTAATGGAGGTTGCTATGTTAATAATCTAATCTATTGAATCTATTAGGGCCATACTAATGTAGCTTCGATCCTTCAGCCACTGTTATTTTGCAATGGATGGACCTATATTTTAAATTATTATTTTCGATGAAAGTCTTAGTTTTTTTTTTTAGCAAAAGGTTGGAGGACTGTGTAGCAACGTAATCTTTGCATTTTGAGTTGTTAGAAATGGCAATATTGTTAAAAAGCTTCATCAATTTGGATGGGTTTGGTTCATGGGTTCTTTGCTTTGTATACTGGATTCTATATGAGTTTCTATATAACACTTTATGTTTTACTATTACAAAGTCTCTAGTTCTGGTTTCGCGTTTGTAAATACTGCATATTGCGTGAGCTTCTGCACTAAATTGTGTGCTTTACTATCACCTAGTCTTCGATTCTATTTCGTGAAAAAGGTGTAATGCACACAAATGAGCTTTGCGCAAAATTCTGTGTCATGTTGCCGCATGTTTCTTTTATTATTCTATTTTGCATATAAGTGCACTGTGTATGGATGAGTTCCTGCACAAAAGTCTGTATGTTGCTATTGTATAGTTTTGGATTTTGTTCGACTATATTTCTGCATAAGGATCTTGTGTTTAATGGCTCCACGACTCATGATTGTATGTTAGACGATAAAGTGCTGCATGTGATCAATTTTCTACACATGGTTTTTTTGTATCAAATCACGTGACCAAATTTCTGTTCAGGATTTTTGCATCAGATCTTGCTTTTGTGGTATCTTGTTCTGACCAAGTCTCAATAAATCTTAAAGGTTTTACTCTGCACATGTGGAATTTTAATGAACTCCTAATGGGCTTTATCGCATGATTTGACCTTTGTTTTAGTTTCAAAAATTAAAAAAAAAAGTAAAAAATGATTTGAACATGTGTTTGGTGATTTGATAATCTTGAGATGGTTTGATTCAGTAATCAATATAGGAAAGTTGGATGTGATCACTGTTTGTGTCTTTGACCTATTATGGTCTTTGAAAATGTGATTGATTGAAGACAAAATAAAGATGCAAGTCTTGTACGAAATTTAAGTTGATTTTTCGTTTGAATTTTGGACTTATATTTACCCCTGAACTACTTCTGCTTCATGCTTTTCCTTTGTTGCATCTGCACCATTGGCCGTGAAAATTGCTGGAGAGAGAATGTATGCGAAATCCTTGGACAAATGACTAAAGAGGAGGAAGAAGGAACTTCATCAATAATGTAAATCACCTTCGAGAATTTACATAGAAAAAGGGATAGCATGGCAGGGGTTGCAAATACAAAAGACTTGGGAAGCATAAGGAAGCTAAGAGATGAATTCACGCTCACGAAGACAAATTGGTTTTGTATTTTACATGCTTTATTTTTATTTTATTTTGTCTTCCTCTCCATACTTGAAATTCATATGAATATGATATTTAATCGGCTACACAAGCACACATAACACAAATATTTGGATGTCCATATTGCTATTTTGTTATTTTCATTTTTTAGTTTTATTTTATTTCATTTTTAGAATTGTCGTGTGGGATTTATTGTCCCCTCAGACACATATGAATCAATTCAAGGGTATGTGTGGCAATAAACCTCCTTAATCTTTATTGAGTTTTATAATTATGTTTTAATAAATTTTGGATTTCAATGGCCTACAATAAGTAGGGTTTGATTTCAAATAAAAGGATATAATGAAATTGATAGGCAAAAAAAAAAAAAAACAAAATGATATTAAAAATATAAAGATTCTCTTTTCAAATAAAAAAGAGAGAGGTTTCAAAATAAGAAAAAAGGAAGAAAAAACCAAGCAAAAGATATCAAAAAGCCTTTTTTTTTTCCTTCTTTCTTCCAACTCAAAATCTTATTTCAAATATCAAAATTAACACAAAAAAGGGGGAAGAAAAGGAAGGGAAGGAAAACTTGTTTTTACTTAAATTAAAAGAAAAGTAAAAAATATATATAAGAACTAGAAAAATTAAAGGAAATCAAAAATACAAAAACCAAAGTAAAAAAAAATTGAGAAAATAAAAAAAAAAGATAAGTAAATTAATTGAAAATCAAAAAATCAAAAAGAAGAAAAAAAAATAGAAAAGAAAAGCCTCTCAACTAAAAAATAATTTAAGGAACATATCCAAAAATTAAATCAATAATCAAGAGTAATCATTAAACAAAAAATTAAAAGAAAAATTTAAGACAACTAATTCAAAATTAATCAAAAGGCAAAAAAAGGTAAAGTAAAAAAAAGAAGTAAAAATCAAAAGTAACAACCAAAAAAATAAAAAATTTAAAAGCATAAAAAATAATCAAAAATTAAAAAAAACAAAAAAAACAAAACCAAAAAAAAATCAAAACAAAGAAATTAAAAATCAAAATTAGCAAAAATAAAAAAAAGAAGAATCATTAATAAAAATTTAAAAAAAAAAAAGAGAAAAAGTTAAAAGTGAGGGAATAGCAAAGAAAAAATAATAATTTTATCTTTAGCGAACTAAAACACATTAACTAATTCTAAATCCATTTTATTTGTTAAAGGTAAAAGTAATTTTTATCCTTTTTCTCTTTTCACACAAAAATAATAATAATAAACAAAAATTCAAAATAAAAAAAATAAAAACAAAACATAAAACATAAAAACATAAACATAAAACAAGAAAAAAAAAAAGAACAAAAAACATCAACTAACACAGTTTCTTGTTCGAACAACGTGGACTTTAATCCCTCTCGAAGGATACGTAGCCTTAGACTCTCATCCTAGGTCAAGTCTGCCCTTGTAAATAAATATTTTCTTTTAATTTTATTTCTTTAATTTCTTTTTCTTCTTTTTACTCTTAATTTCTTTTTTTCTTATTTTGCATGTGATTTGTTAGGGAGAATTAAAATAGAATCAAGGCTATTTTAATTTTGTACAACTGACTTAGGATAACCGTTCTTAGTAATGGGTGTAGTGGGGTGCCTAACACCTTCCCTACTCACAATCGACTCCCGAATTTATTTTCTAGTCCGTAAACCACTTTTCAAACTAAAAAAGTTTTTCCAAAATTTTGTCTTTTCAAAAAAATAAAAATTTTGGTGGCGACTTCTATTTTAATTTTAATTTCGGTTAGGCACCATACGGTCGCATTTTTGGGTGTGATAGTGGGCATAGATTTCATTGACATCTCTAGTTGGTGTGTTTATTCTGGTGCCAAATTGTTGTGTATTTTGTGCCATATTCACAATGAGGTCTCTGGCTACAGTTGGAGTTTTGTTAACCAATGCTCTTCCTGTAGCTACATCAACCACACTTTTTCCATGGGTAGTGTAACACCATGTTACATTATCCTCTCTAGATCCTCTTTGGATATTTAGGTGCTTGATTTCATTGGAGAATAAGGAAAAATTCATTATAAATAATGGGATATCTTACATTACGTAAGGTTCAAAAGCTTCATCTCACATCTCGTGGCCCATACGCGCTCACCCATATCATTCTTCAATTAAAATACATTCTTACAACTCAACCATCTCAAAATGTCACAGAATACCTGAGCTTGGATCATCCACACACATTTTCACAAGTTTAGCCTTGGGTTTACTAATACATTTTTCTGTCATTAATTTTGAAAAATCATAACTAAATCTAGCAAAATCAAACTCAAGCACACTATACCATTCTAGAAAGTTATAGATTTTAAATTTATGCTAAAAATAAGTCTAGACTAAAACAGAAACGTTTAACTATTGGAAATTGATGGAACAATACTAGAGGTACTGTTGCATTACGGGTACTGACTCTAAACTTCAAAAATTCATATCTCTCTGCTCAGACCTCTAAATGAGGTGATCTTGGTGGCCATAGAATGCTTATTAAGTCTAGCATATGCTTATAACATTTCATGAGCATTGGACACCATTTGACTCTTGAATGAGATAGGAGAAAAAACTGACCATATGAATATATCAGTTTAGCAGAAATTTGACAACTTTGAAAACTCATAATTAATTCTACAGAGCTCCAAATAAATTGGTCTTTAGCTTCCCAAAAAGCACTAGATAAGACCTATATGCATACCAA
Source organism: Erythrophleum ivorense (assembly GCA_026724425.1). Lineage (NCBI taxonomy): Eukaryota > Viridiplantae > Streptophyta > Magnoliopsida > Fabales > Fabaceae > Erythrophleum > Erythrophleum ivorense. The sequence continues at coordinate 358,586 of JAIUCV010000646.1, read as the reverse complement.
ATTTCATAAGAAAATTCATTCATTGGTCAAATCTTGACATAAGGTTGCAATTTAGCCATTTTAGATCTCTTAAAGCGTCACAAATGGTCTATTTTTTTATTTTAGCTTTTCTAGGGCTACTTGAGCATGTGGGAAAGAATGAAAATAGTTTACGAAACGTGACTCAAGGGTTCAACAACCCTAATTTCACAAACTCACTCTCCTACTTGATGATATACATAAGCATACATGTTCATTCTTGCCATACAAAAACATACCATATCATTCATTTGCTTCCAAGTCTCATACATATATCACATATCTATATAATTACACATGTTCAAGAGCTTATACATCATATACATAATAGGAATACATTATTTGACAATGTTATGTTTACAAAGTGAACAATTGCCAACTCCATTGCCAATCTCCTTGCTCTCTTGATTTACCTAGACATGTTAGGTCATGGGAAGGGAAGAATGAGATTCTAGGAATCCCAATAACTCTTTTCCCTTTCAAGCATACATAATGGATGCAAATTCAAGTCTAAAAATGCATGCATGGCTATCTTGAAATTCACAAACATACATAGAAACATTTCTTGCATTCAAGAAGCCATATATATCATATGTAGGCTTGCCAAGACAATGGATTAGCCTCACCCATTCTTTTTGGGGCTTTTGGACTTGCCTTATCCACTTTCAAGGGACTTTTGACTAAGCCTCACTCTTTCTAGAGACTTTTGGCTTTGTCTTACCCACTTTTGGGGACTTTTGGCACATTCTCATCTTGGTTAAGGAACTTTTTGGCTTCACCACACTCAAGCAAGCCAAACACATTCATAAAAGCATCATTCAAAGGCATAACCAAAATATCATGGTACCATGGAATATAAATATTTGCTAGAAACATGTTTCATGGCTTGACCATACACACACACATTCAAAGACAAGAAGACACCCAAACATGTATGAGAGAAAGAAGAGAAAGCTACCTTAGAGCCAATGCCACACACTTTTCTCTTAGTTTCCTCCTCCCTCTTTTCGGCCAAACCATGATACTTGGAGGCACTAGCTTCTCTTGGCCTAGACACATCATGAGAGCAAGTCTTGGTACCACACATACATTACATGAAGCTATTTTGTTCTACGGCTCTATTATGCTTCCATAAAGCATTTAATGAAGCAACACCAAGAATGCATAATCTTAGCTTGTTTCTTTTTCCATTCCATAGTTCTTGGCTCCATTTAAACTCCTTGGAGCCATCACACAATTAAATTGAGGAGCCCAGCTACAGGTTGCTTCATTATGCTACAATATGGAACCTATAGCTCCATCTCACTTTTTAGGCTTTCCAAATTTTTTTCAAGGCTTCGTCTCATACTCCTCCATCATATATGATGCAAAACTAAACTTGAAAGAAATTAAAACAATCCCTAGCTACTCTCACCATGCTTGGCCAAGATGTAACACCAAAGATTTCTAACTTTGTATCATGCAAATTTTAAGTCTCATGTGAAGCATTACGTAGGGAAGCAAGAAAAATGACATAAAATAATAAGTTTTCTTGCGTTGTGCTATGCATAAAATTTTCAGTTGGTGTCCCATGAATCATATGAACTCATGTATCTCATTCTCATATTTAATTACATAGATACAACTCAAATCCATCATCAAAAGTGGCCTAGAACTCGTGCAAGTGCAAGAAACATATAAAATTCCATAGTGTAGCCTTGGCCATAATTGCATACTTTCAGTCGCAAACTTTGAAAAATCACAACTAATTTTAGAAAACTTGAAATCATGCATTCTTTACCATTATAAAATGATAAAGGTTTCTACTTTATGCTAAAAATATGCCCAGATTATGAAACATCAAGTAGAAGATGTTTGAAATTTGAAAAGCACCCAAGGTCTCAGCTACCTGGGCTACAGTCATAGGTTACTATCATAAACTTTGAAAATTTATAATTAATTTTACAAAAATCCAAATCACAAAAAATTTGACAATATGAGAATCTATAGATGTTAAATTTAAGGGAAAAATATCTCTAGATCATGCCAAGTTCATTTAGGAACTGAATTATGATAGAACAGTACTAGAGGTTAGGTGGTATTACTAATACTGACATGAAAATTCAAAAATTCATAACTCTTTAATCAGACCTCCAAATGAGGTGGTCTTGGTGGCCACAGAAATCATACAACCTCTATTTTATGCTTATATAATTTCACAAGCATTGGACGCTATTTGTGTATCAGATGATAAAGAACACAAAATTGACCATATGAACAGTACATGCACCAAAATAGCAGAAAATCCCAACTTTAAAAATTCATAATTAATTCTGTAGAGCTCCAAAAGATCTTAATAAGCTCTACATGTTTGCCAAATTTCATGGAAAGATTCATCTATTTGGTCAGTTTGTACTATAGGGTTCCGATTTGGTCATTTTTATGGTCTCAACTAGCATCAAAGTGTCCCATTTTGCTTCCTAAGCTTGTGTGGCCACTTGAGCACGTGGGAAAGCACCAAAATGACTCTCTAAACTTGTTTCAAAGGAGCATAAATCCAGATTTCTCAAACTCACTCATCCATCCCATGATATATATAAACATTCATAAGTCTAGTCTTGCCATTCCATACCTAAAATGCACTATATCATACATATGGCATTAACTTTCGTACATGCATCATATATATGAGTATTTACATATGTTCAAATGATTACATAATCATTCCATCATAGTATTACATCATATGCCATTGGTATGACTACAAAAGAGACAAAACTAGGCATTCTCATACATTTTGATGTCAATCTTCTTCTTCTTGGCTTGGTGGCTTCCATTACCTTACTCAGTTGATTTACCTAGTATGTCAAAGAATCCCAATAGCTCATCTCCCTTTTCAATCACACACAAAGTATGCAATACAAGCCTTGAAAATTCATACATGGATATATTGAAACATGTGAGCATTCACGAGACATCCTTAGCATTTGAACAAGTCATACATAGCATACATAGGCTTGCCAAGTGAGTGGATTAGCTTCACCCATTTACTTGTGGATTTTGGATTTGTCTCACCCATTTTCTTTAAGAGGTTTTTGACTCAACCTTACTTTTAGGAGTCAACTTCACTCTTGAGAGACTCTTTACTTTGTCTCAACCAAATTTAAGGGTTCTAGGCTCATCCTCACCATGGTTAGGGGGTTCTTGGCTTCTCCACACTCAAGCAAACTAAGGCAAGCATATAAATTATCATCATAGTACCATGGAATAAAAGCTCATGCTAAAATACTTTTCATAGCTTAAAACATATATACACACATTCAAAGACAATTTAAACACACATTCATGCATGAGAGAAGGTGGAGAGAGCTACCTTGGTTACAATCACACATTTTTCTTCTTGGATTTGCTCTCCCTTCCTCGGCTTCACACACACAAAGGTGTGGGATTGGTTTCTCTTGGCCTAAATACAATTTATGGAAGCCAATTAGGTTCATGGAGTTAATTCTAAGGCCACACATCTTCTTTAAACACTAATTTGGTCTATTGACCCCCTTATGGTTCCAAGAATGCACTTAATGAAGCAACACCTATCAAATGAGTTCTAGGCTCCATTCTTTCTTTTCATATATGATTCTTGACTCCTTTTAAGCCTCTTGGAGTCATCACACAATTAAAACAAGGAGCCTAACTACATGTTGCTTCTTTAGGTCATATTATAGAACCTAAGACACCAATTCATTCTCTAGGCCTCTTAAATTTTTTCTAAGTTTTTCTCTCATTTTCATTCATCATATATAACTCAAAATTAGGCTTGGAAAAATTTAAAACTCTCCCTAGGTGTCCCAACCATGTTAGGCTAAGCCTATGCCTCCTTTTAGCCTCCATAAAGTTTGCTTTGTTTTCTTGATGGAGGATGCATATAGGGAGACTTCTGGAAGCTCATTTAAACACTCATTTAGGGCTAGGAACAATTATATCAAATCATATTTTCAAAGGAGTTCATGAAACCCTAGATTTGCTATCTAGAAAATTAATAGCTTTTACTTGAATTTCCTTACATATTCTTACTCTCCTCCCTTAAATTCATAGAATTCACCCTTGGTTCTACCTAAAATTCAAGCCCTCTTGCAGCAACATATATGGGGCAAAATAGGGAGAAGAAGGAGGAAGGAGTAGCTACCAAGCTACTATAGGATGGAAGTTTTACCTTGTTTCCATGATTTTTCTTGCTTGTTTCTCACTTTCCTTGGCCTCCTCTCTTCAAATACGAATTTTCCCTCTTGGTATGACCTTAAAACAGCACTAAAAACCTCAATAAAACCATGGAAAGAAAGAGGAGAAGGAGGAGAAGAAGTTTGGTGAAGGAAAGTGCTTGAAAAACTAAGATTTTCATACCTTTCTTGCCTTACTTTTCCCCTTCTTCTTGCCTCCTCTTGTGTGCCTCATCCTTAAGGTTTCTCTTTGGTTTAGGGCAGAAACAAGTGTGGCTAAATGAAGTGAGGAGGTGGGGCACCTCATATATATAGGGAGGTTTAAGGAAGACTTTTTAAAAGTTCCCATTTTACTCTTTGTTCTTGGCATTTTCGTTTCTAACTTGTTTTAGCTCCTTTTTTAGAACCATCTTTTTCATTATAAAATTTAGGTTCCTAATTTAGTAAAATACCTTTGAAATCACTCAAATCAGAGCTAAGATCTTCCTGAACGAATTCGTCAAAGTTCAGGTCAACCGATGTTGAAAAACGTCCATCAGAGGGGTTTTAACTATCTTGGGGCTTCCCAAGGTTTTTAGGGCCTCTAAAAACTCTGGGGAACTCAAAACTTTCATTTAAAAAGCCCTCTTGTGAGAATTCCAAAATTTTCTCAAAATGACAAAAATACCCTTACATTTCATCAACCTTTTGTTCAAATTTGTTTCTTCATTTTAGCTTAATTTTCTTTTCATCTGAGTCTGGAATTCTTATTTTTACGAGTCTAGAATGCTTCCCAAATTTTTTAAGACCTTAACTAAGTCATTTTAGTGGACTTACTTTTGTATATGATGAATTTCGTTCGTTTACAAAGAAACTGTACGTTACATTTCTCACGTTTTCTCTCATTTTTAAAGAATCAAATATTACATTTCTCTCCCCTTAAATAAATTTCATCCTCAAAATTTAGGGTACGCTTTCCTTTTACTCTTTTCTTTGCTGGCTAACTTCTCTTTTCTTTCCCTTCTTCTTAGCTCTATATGCTTTTCTTAACGATTACACTCTTTTGTGTTTTTCTCAGCCAAGGGATTTTCATTACTAGCTCCTAATGAGGCTCTATCATTATAGAGTACTAGCCAGTTCTTCTCATAAGGGAAAGAAATTTCTGACTCTGAAGGCCTATCCTAGGAGAGCTTACTAATCATATTTGATTAGTCTTAACCCGTTCGCAGGGGTTAACGTTCTTTTCAGTGGACTTATTTATACATCTTGAGAGGTAACTTATTTTGTATCAAATCTCTTATATCCTCTCCCAATGGCCTCTCATAAAATCTCATCATCTTTTTCTGATCATAATAGCCATTGGAAATTTCTATCTACTTGCTGATTTAAAATATACTGTTCACTATCTATCTCTGTGTTCTTTCTTACTAGCTCATCCTATGATTACAATTCATATTTCTTTCTATCATAGGCCTCACTTCTCTACTACTTACTAGGATTACAACTCCTTTGGGGAGTTTCCACTTTTAATAATCCTAATTTCTCTGTTTACTACTACATCTGTTTCTTTAGGCCAAGACTTTTCCTCACTCTTTTTGCTCACTTATGTGGCATTTTATAGTCCCTCATCTCAACACTAATAAGCCTAACTTATATTCTTTATACTAGCATCGAAGAGCAACTACCACTGACTATTGCTAAATTCTAATAGGATGTTAACTATACTCATAGTTTCGATTACTAGAGACATACTGTACCACTTACGTCATTTAAAACTGCACCTGATTCCTTTCTAAATACATAATCTAGCATATAGGGATCTCTCTATCCCTCAGTCAGGGCCAATATTTGCGGGTAGTGGTTCATCTGGCTTTAACTCTAGAAAGCTATTTTCTTGCTTTCCTCATCCCATACACTATGTTCATCTCTCAAGAGGTCTAGTCAGTGGTCTAGTCAGTGATCTAACTATCTGAGTAAAGCCTTCATATCTCTATGATAATGGTCTACTAGACTCAGGAGATCTTTAGTCTCTAAGACAAAAGTTAACTGAAGTTATACTAGTCTCTGAGACTAACTACTCTGTAAAAACTATCTTAGGCCGTCATCTCACCAGAGAACTATCATGTTGTGACTGGGGCTCTCTATAACTTTGTGGGATTTGTTATGACCTTTTAGAGCCCTGCTAGGGTCTATTGCAACCCGCTGTACTATGCTAGGATCTACTATGATCCATCTCTAGGAGACGTCAAAGCCTAAGATCACTGTATCTGATAGTAAAACACATACCCATTAAGTTCGGCGTCCATTACTCATAATAATTATGGCTAAACTCAGAGGTACATCATGCTCTTCATACAAAGTGGGTTCTATGTCGTCTAATTTTCTAGAATCCCATCATACTGACACTCAAAAGCATTTTAATTTTTGTTCGTCACTCCTCACGAGATCCTCAGGTTCCCACTTCAGCCCTTTTTACTTAGACTTTCTTTTCTTACTCTATTGACTTACTTACTTTACGTGTACTCGTTCCAACTTTTCTTTCATATACCACAGTTTCTAACTATGCCCATGCTCTACTTTTGAATGCCTTGGCATTAGGGCATCTCACGCACTAATAATGGCTAACATCTTTGGTAGGAAAGAGGTTATATGTTGGTCTCTTCTTATTTGTTACATATGCTATAAGGGACTCAGGCTATGCATACTAAACTCATGCTATCTGAATCTGAATCTTCCTTACTATTAGCACATTCCTTTCTATATTATTATTCTTTACTAGGGATTCCTTTCTGCATGCTTTTCTTACTGTTTTAATATTCTTGGAATCCTTTTACCTCTCTTTTTTGACTCATCTCGTTCTTTAACTAACTATAATACCTTTCGGTTATTGGGACATTTTAGTGATTGATGCCATCATTTGCTATGCACTTAAGTCATGTTACTACTGGGTTGGTTAAACCCAATATCATGTAACCTTTGTTGCAAGCAAACCAGAACATCAAATATTAATACACGAGTGCCTCATGACTGAGCTCAAAGACACTATTGCTAATATATTACAAGTTTCCTAACAATCTAAAGTATTCCTCTCATACTTTTTCTATTTGCCCTATTCTAGTAGGATGTTCGGGGAACATAGGACTCTCCCTTTACTATATCCTAAGATCACTTTATATTGCCCGACTGTTTTTTACTTCAAGGACTATCATACTTAAAGGGCATCTACACCAAGGACAAATGTGCTTTCTCAAGTAATTAAGCACATCAACTGAATATTTGTTCTCAATCTATTATATCCTCAGCTTGAACACTGTCATATTTTCTCTTTCTTTTTACCTTTCTTATGCTTTTACTTAAGAAAAAGGATGCTCTACTACTGGCTGTCTTTATTGCCAGTTCAGGTTTCTTTACGCTCAAGAGCATCTACATTTTTCTTGAGTTCCTCTACTTGTTCACTCTTTTATGACATCAAACGGGTTTACTCTTGCTTATACTCTTGCCTTGCTCTTAACTAGATCGTCCCTCGGTAAGAAGAATTCTATTTGATGAAATCCCAGGAATTATATTTTATGGCACTCTCTACTTACACTCTTTTTCTGCATAATGCAAGACTCGCCTTTTGAGGTGGTCCCTAGCTCCCTCCAGCTTTCTTGAGGGTACTAAGGCACTAGTTGTTTGTCATAGCTTGTTTCTATGTTCATATCAGAGCTAGGCTTTCTCTCTATTCAGTTTTTTTAGCCTCATCCCCAGTGTAACACCTTCATTTCTAGCTTATACCCATCATGCCTTACATGCTCATATACATATGGGAAGCATAAAAGGGAGATCATTTTCTTTAGGTTCATATTCTTTCTATATGGCATCATGCATGGGTAGACATTCACTTTAGTGTCACATGGACTGGGTGAGCTCTTTCTATGCATCTTCATGTTTAATTGCACTATTAAGACTCATTTCAATCCCAAAAATATGCTTTAAACCCATGGAAAGCAAAGAGGGATATGAGACATGCAAATTCGTTTTCAGCAGATTTGGCCTCCTTTCTGGGCAAAGTTTGGAAATTCATAACTAAATCCAAAAAAATCGAAAACATGCTCTCCTGGTTAATCTGGAAAGCTTAGACTGTCTAATTCATGGGAAAAATATATACAACTCATAAAATCCCACATATAACACGTTTGACACGCGAAATCATCTAGAGGTCGGAGGGATTCCTGTTACTATCATAGTTTACTGATATGAACTTCAAAAATGTCTAACTAATTCCAAAAAAAATCCAGTGCATGCAAATGTATCATATGGAAATATGTGGATGTTAAATAGAGAGGAAAAATCTCTCCAGATCAATTCATCAAACCAAACTCCCGGAAACCGATGAAACAGTACCTCGGGTCTGGTAGGATGATTGATTCTAGGCTGGAACTTCGAAATTGCATATCTTCCTCTCTAGACCTCCAAATGAGGTTCTTCTAGTTGCTACAATTCACTTTGACTGTCTAGTTTCTGCCTATAAAATTTTGTAATCATTGGATCATGTTTGCCCCTCAGATGACACAATTCCATAATTGACCAAATGAACAGTGTTTCTGAAAAACCGAAATTCTGATTCCAACTTTGAAAAATCATAGAGAATGCTATAGACCTCCAAATGACTTGATCTTTAGCTTCCCAAAAAGATTTAGAAAAGATCTAGTCACATGCCAAATTTCAAGGCAAGAGGATGTCATTTGGTCAGACTTGGACATTATGTGCAAAATGACCATTTTCATGTGTTAGATGAGGGCTATTGGGACCCAACTTGGCTTCTCTTACCTCTAAGGCTCTATGAGCACATGGAAAAGCATTAATATATGCTATCAAACATGGCTCAAGTGTCTAACTACCCAAATTTGTGAAACTCACCATCCCACACCTACATATACATCCATGTGGCCAATACTAACATCATGCTTTTCATAACAAAACTTGCTTCCTCATTCAAAACACTTCTAATTCTCATACATGCATGATAATTACATTGATTTTACAAGCATTCATAGGTGCTACATCATGTACATCATTAAATTACATTCCTTGATTTAGCTACAAAATGAATACAAGAGGCTCTTTTACAATCCCTTCATTGAGTTTCCTAGCTTCAAGCTTGGTGGCTCCCATTTCTTGCCTCACTTGGTCCACCTAGCATGTTTGGATGGTGGAGAGGAGGAGTGAGATTCAAAGAATCTCAATAGCTCATCTCTCATTCAATCATACACACAAAGCATGCAAACAAGTCTCACCATGTATGCATGGGCATGTTAGCATATGAAATCATAAGGAAAGTATTTGCAACATTTGAGTTGGCCATACATAAGAAAAGCATTTTCAACATGTGAGTAGGCCATATATAACATATAAAAGCTTGCCAAGTAAATGGATTAGCCTCACCCACTCACTTGTGGATTTTTGGACTTGCCTCACCCATTCTCTAAGAGGTTCTTAGACTCAACCCTTGCTCTTTGGGAGTCAACCTCACTTTTGGGAGACTCTTTACTTTGTCTCAACCAACTTGAGGGTTTTTGGCTCATCCTCACCATGGCTAAAGGATTATTGGCTTTTCCATACTCAAGCAAACTCAAAAAATCATATAAAACATCATTGAAATACATAAAGTATCATCATGCTAGCATACTTCTCATGGTTCAAAACATACATACACACAAGCAAGACAATGTAAGCACACATCTTATGCATGAAAGAAGGTGGAGAGAGCTACCTTTTTAGCTAATCACAACTTTTCCTTTCAACTTGTCTCCTCCCTTGTGGTTTTCACAATCAACTTTAGATGGGAGTACTTCTCTTGAGCCTAGCCATACAAGAAGCATAGAATTATTTTCTGAATACTTATTCATAAGCCAGGGATTTCTTTCTAGCAACCCTACTAAGCATGTAAGAGCTAGGGGTTCTCTCTCTCACTAGAAACTCATCCACTCTCCTTCCTCTCTCAAGCTCTCACAAAGGAAGCAAGGGAGAAGTAAAGATGTATAGGTCTTGGTCTTCTTCAAGAAGGGTTTTCTACTCTCCTCCTCTAAACCAAGCTCAAAACATGGCTACTTTAACTGCCAAAACCGTGGGAAGAGAGGATAAGGAGAGAAGAACAACATGCTAAGAGAAAAGCCATAGAAATCCTTACCTTTCTTGTTCTTCCTTCCTCTTCTAGGCTTCTCTCTCTCTCCTCTGCTCTTTTCTCTATCTTAGAGTGAGCTTAAGTCGGTTATAGAGTGAAAGAAGGAGTTGGGATGGTTTAATAGGTTAAATTCTCTTTTTTCACGCTTTTCTGGACCATAGCCCTCGCTATAGCGAGCCATAACCCTCGCTACGGCGAGCTTGTATCAGTCTCAGACCCCTGTTTTTGCTATGGCGTGTGCTACAGCGAGCTACACCCTAGTTTTTGTATGGGATGCTCGCACTCGCTATAGCTAGAAGCATTTTCGCTATAGCAAGAAGGCACTCTTGCTATAGCTAGACCATTTCTCGCTATAGCGAACAGGTACATTCACTATAGCCGGGCTGTAGCTAGCAGACTTAGAAAATTTTCAGCCCTTCAAAAATTTTCAGCTTTTCTTTTCTTTTTCTTTTTCCTGGTTGTTACACCCAGGAACATAGTATACTGATTTTAGGGTTTTACTAACCCAATCCAGGACACATACTCTCACTATCTGGATTCTACCTTACTGAAAGTTTATGCTCTATTGGGTGCTCCAATTACCCACATACCTTAACCCTATATTATTCTCATATTGGAAAGCTTGTCTAACTAACTATTAAACCCCTATCTGTTTACTTTTCTGGGCATAGTCTACTCATTTAGTCATTACTAAAGCAAAGACATCTCTTCTGTAGCTAGTTTCTCAGCTCTTTCCTGCTTCTTTTATCACTATACTTTACAACTTAGGGTGGTCTATCTAGGGGAATTTACTAACCACTACTGAGGGCCTCCCTAACCCAGGATGTCTTATCTATCCTTTCTCGATCCAGGGAGAACTTTCATTGAGCTTTTAGTCAATTTAATTTCTCTTTTTGTACTCATCTCTCCTGGAAGATGCTACTAGTCACTTCCCTTAGGCTCTAGCTTATACTTAGCTTGGGCTACTTATCTTATCGGACCTGTAACTGACAATAGCTTAGTGCTTTCTAGACCATCCTCATTCTCTTCTAAGCCTCTGTCATTGGGCTAATCATACTCATCTCTAGGTGTTACCTATGAAGGGCGCCCTTTTGGGGCACTCACTATATTCCTCACTATGGATAGGCTTACTTTATGTTAATTTTGAGGCTTCACTAACATCCTGTCATTCAGTGTCTCCCAAGGTACCCTAGGTTGGACTCAACGCCTTAAGGGTGGATCTCAACAACCTTATCATCCCTGTGTCTAACTTTCTCTAATGCTAAGCTTTTTCTCAGTCTCAACTACTAGGTCCACATAATTTTTACTAATCCTTTGTGATTATTTACTACTCTTTTTCTTTACTTATACTAGGGGTTCCTGTTCTCTAGGGGTTAATTGACCGTATATCAACTTATTTCTCAGGTTGGCCTAAATATGACGAACAAGGTATTCATACTGCCATTCGCCGCAGCTAGCACATCATTCGCCGTGGCTAATTAGTATTAGGTTTATCCTAGTTTCCCGTCTGAGTATTGGCCATGACTAATGGCCTCTGATTGGCTTGCTTTTTCATGCATTGAAACTTCATCCTTAGTTACAAAACCTAAGCCTCATTGCCTCTGTATCCAGCCCATCACCAAGCTAGAGGGTTTTACCTCTTGCTTCATTCATGCATAGCTAGCTGTCACCTTTGGGTTGTCAGGGCTCTATGGAGTGTAGCTTATAACTCAAACCTCTGGCCTGAGAGAATTAACCTTTTAGTTCTAAAACTCATCAAGACATTTAGGTGTTGTGCCTAGGGAGTAACTCTCTTTCTCACTTCCCCTCTAACTAGTCTTGTGCAGTCGTAGTGTAATCTTGTACTGTGCTACATCATTACTTATCTCTGCATTATGCAAGACATCTTGGAATGGTCTAAGTATAACCACCAAGAAGAACTAGGCCTCACATACTTTCTCTGGCAACCTCTTCATATCAACAAAATTGTTTTTTGTTGTTCATACTTAGGGCTTGCTACTAATCCCGGGGAGCTGTCATATCTTGTTAAGCTCCAACCATCAGATCCCTTAGCTCTACTCAAGCTATTCTAGAGGCCACCCTTTCTCGATGCTCACTTACTACTCCAAGACTATTTTACAACTTATTTATCATAAACATAGCCATGAACTGCTTCCACACACCTAAAGTGTCTCATCAAGGCTTTACATAACTCTATAAGCCTTTATATAGCCTTATGGCCACATCCTCAAGCTAAATCCAACCTTAGAGAAAGCCTGGAAGTTTTCTTTGATACCAATAAATGTAACACCAAAGATTTCTAACTTTGCCTCTTGCAAATTTTAGGTCTCATGCCAAGCATTACATAGGGAAGCAAGAAATATGGCATAAAATAATAAGTTTTCTTGTGTTGCACTATGCATAAAATTTTCAATTGGTGTCTCGTGGACCATATGAATTGATGTATCTCAATATCATGTTTAATTACATAGATACAACTCAAATTCATCATCAAAAGTGGCCTAGAACTCGTGCAAGTGCAAGAAACATATAAAATTCCACAGTGTAGCCTCGGCCAGAATTGCATGCTTTTTGTCGCAAACTTTGAAAAATTACAATTAATTCTAGAAAACTTGAAATCATGCATTCATTACCATTCTAAAATGCTAAAGATGTCTACTTTATTTAAAAATATTTCCAGGTCATGAAACATCAAGTAGAAGACGTTTGATATTTGGAAAGCACCCGAGGTCTTAGTTGCTTGGGCTACTATCATAGGTTACTGTCATAAACTTTGGAAATTCACAACTAATTCTACAAAACTCCAAATCATGAAAACTTTGTCAATTTGACAATCTACATATGTTAACTTTTGGGAGAAAATATCTCTAGATCACATCAAGTTCATTTAGGAACTGAATTATGATGGAACAGTACTAGAGGTCAAGTGGCATTACTGGTACTAACATGAAAATTCAAAAATTCATAACTCTCTATTCAAACCTCCAAATAAGGTGATCTTAATGGCCACAGAAATATTATAATCTCTAGTTTGTACCTATAAAATTTCACTAGCATTGGACACCATTTGACCATTGGATGACACAGAATACAAAACTAACCATATAAACAGTACATGCACCAGAACAACAGAAAAATCCCAACTTTGAAAATTCATAATTAATTTGTAAAGCTCCAATTCTTCTGCACTTTAGCTTCCAAAAAAGCTATCAATGAACTCTACATGTTTGCCAAATTTCATGGAAAGATTCATCCATTTGGTCAGTTTGTGCCATAGGGTTCCGATTTGGTCATTTTTATGGTCTCAACTAGCATCAAAGTGTCCAATTTTACTTCCAAAGCTTGTGTGGCCACTTGAGCATGTGGGAATGCACCAAAATGACCCTTTAAACTTATTTCAAAGGTGTATAAACCCAGATTTCTCAAACTCACTCATCCATCACATGATATGCACAAACATTCATAAGTCTAGTCTAGTCTTGCCATTCCATACCCAAAATGCACTATATCATACATTTGGCATTAACTTTCATACATGCATCATATATATGAGTATTTACACATGTTCAAATGATTACATAACCATTCCATCATATTATTACATCATGTGCCATTAGTATAACTACAAAAGAGACAAAACTAGGCATTCCTTATACATCTTGATGTCAATCTTCTTCTTCTTGGCTGGGTGGCTTTCATTACCTTACTCAGTTGATTTACCTAGCATGTTAAGACATTGGAGAGGAGGGAATGAGATTTAAAGAATCCTAATAGCTCATCTCCCTTTTCAATCACACATAAAGTATGCAATACAAGCCTTGAAAATGCATACATGGACATATTGAAACATGTGAGCATTCAAGAGACATCCTTGGCATTTGAACAAGTCATACATAGCATACATAAGCTTGCCAAGTGAATGGATTAGCCTCACCCATTTACTTATAGATTTTGGATTTGTCTCACCCATTTTCTTTGAGAGATTTTTGATTCAACCTTACTCTTGGGAGTCAACCTCACTCTTGGGAGACTATTTACTTTATCTCAACTAAGTTTAAGGGTTCTTGGCTCATCCTCACCATGGCTAGGGGGTTTTTGGCTTCTTCACACTCAAGTAAACCAAGGCAAGCATATAAAATATCATTTGCATGCATAAAACATCATCATGGTACCATAGAATAAACACTCATATTAAAATACTTTACATAGCTCAAAACATATATACACACATTTAAAGACAATGTAAGCACACATTCATGCAAGAGAGAAGGTGGAGAGAGCTACCTTGGTTGCAATCACATACTTTTCTTATTGGATTTGCTCTCCCTTCCTTGGATTCACACACACAAAGGTGTGAGATTAGTTTCTCTTGGCCTAAACACAATTTGTGGTATCCAACTAGGTTCATAGAGTTAATTCTAAGGCCACATATCTTCCTTAAATACTAATAGTAACCCCTTTATGGTTCCAAGAATGCACCTAATGAAGCAACACCTATCAAATGAGTTCTAGGCTCCATTATTTCCTTTTATATATGATTCTTGACTACTTTTAAGTCTCTTGGAGTCATCACACAATTAAAACAAAGAGCCTAACTACATGTTGCTTCTTTAGGTCATATTATAGAACCGAAGACACCAATTCATTCTCTAGGCCTCCTAAATTTTTCCCAAGGCTTCCCCTTATTTTCATCCATCCTATATGACTGAAAAATAGGCTTGAAAAAATTTAAAACTCTCCCTAGGTGTCCCAACCATGTTAGGCCGAAGCCTATGCCTCCTTTTGGCCTCCATGGAGTTTGCTTTGTTTTCTTGATGGAGGATGCACATGGGGAGACTTCTAGGGATCTTGGGAGCTCATTCAAACACTTATTTAAACCTAGGAACAATTATATCAAATTAGATTTTTAAGGGAGTTCATGAAACCCTAGCTATCTAGAAAATCAATGGCTTTTACTTGAATTTCCTTGCATATTCTTACTCTCCTCCCTTAAATTCATAGAATTAAATAGGGAGAAGAAGGGGTAGGAAGTAGCTACCATAAGATGGAAGTTTTACCTTGTTTCCATGGCTTTTCTTGCTTGTTTCTCACTTTCCTTGGCCTCCTCTCTTCAAATCCGAATTTTCCCTCTTGGTCTGACCTTAAAATAGCACTAAAAACCTCAATAAAACCATGGAAAGAAAGAAGTGAAGGAAGAGAAGATGTTTAGTAAAGGAAAGTGCTTGAAAAACCAAGATTTTCATACCTTTCTTGCCTTGCTTTTCCCCTTCTTCTTGCCTCCTCTTGTGTGCCTCATCCTTAGGGTTTCTCTCTAGTTTAGGGCAGAAACAAGTGTGGCAAAATGAAGTGAGGAAGTGGGGCACCTTGTAAAGTCCAGTTTTTGTTAAACGATGAAAATGGGCACGTTTTCAAAGCAAGTTAACTGAAATGAATTAATTAAGGTCTCAAAAAATTTTAGTAACATTCTAGACTCCTAGAAATGAGAATCCTAGCCTCAGACGAAAGGAAAAATAGAGCTAGAATGAAGAAACAAAATTTGACAGAAATCCTACAAAATGTAATGGTATTTTTTGTAATTTTGAGTAAATTTTGGAATTAACACAAGAGGGCTTTTTAAATAAAATTTTTGAGTTCTCCGGGGATCTCAGAGGCCTTGAAAACCATGGGAAGTCCCAAGATAGTTAAATCCCCTCCGATGGACGTTTTCTAATGTCGATGTGCCTAAACTTCGACAGATTTGTTCAAGAAGATTTTAGCTCCAATTTGAGTGATTCCAAAGGTATTTTACTAAATTTGGAACCTACATTTTATAATGGAAAAGGTAGTTCTAAAAAAGGAGCTAAAACGAAAGAGAAACAAAAATGTAAAGAACGAAGGGCAAAATGGAAATTTTTAAAAAATGCTTCTACCTCCCCTTATATATAGGTGGTACCCCACTCTCTCCCTCATTTAGACTCAGAAATTTCTATCCAATTTCAGAGAAGGAAGCTAAGGTTTTAAGCGCATAAGAGAGGAAGAAGAAGAAGGAGAAATCTAAGCTTTAAGGTATGCTTTCTTCCATCCAAACCTCCTCTCCTTCATTCTCCTTTATTTCCTTTGATTAAAATGAAGTTTACAAATCTAATTTAAGGGAGAAACTTAGGGGAAATTTTGGATTTGAAGAGAGGAGCTTGGAGAGAGCAAGATTCAAGCAAGAAAACTAGGTAATTTCTCTTCTTATCGTTGATACCTTTGGTTCTTCTCCTCCTCCATTTCTCCTAGCATGAGAAACCCTAGGAGGACTTGAATTTTATGCAGAACCAAGGGTAAATCTAAGGAAAAAGGGTATGGAGATTAAGAATATGCAAAGGGAATTTAACAAAAAATCATTAGATTTCAAGATGCAATTTCTAGGGTTTCAATTGCACATTGTAAAATTTGACTTGTATGATAATTCTTAGGCCTAAATAAGAGTTTGATTGAACTCCCAAGATCCCTAGGAGGCTTCCCATATGCTTCTCCCCTTGAGAAAACAAAGAAAGCTTCAAAGAGGCCAATAATGTTCTTTGTCTCAGCCTAAGTAGGTTAGGATAGCTAGGGAGAGTTTTAAATTTTTCTAAACCCATTTTTGAGTCATATATGATGAATAAGAATGAGTGGAGGCCTTGGAAAAAATTTAGAACCCATAGAAAGTAAGTTAGTGCTTTAAGTTCCATATTATGACCTAAAGAAGCAACATGTAGTTAGGCTCTTTATTTTAATTGTGTGATGACTCCAAGAGGCTTAAAAGAAGTTAATAATCATATTTGAAAAGAAAGAATGGAGCCTAAAATTTATTTGAGGAGTGTTGCTTCATTAGGTGCAATTATGGAACCATAATGAGGTTATAAGTCAACCTAGTATCTAAGTAAACTGTATAACCTTAGAATTGAGTTCATGAACCTAATTGGCTTCCATAAATTGTGTCTAGACTAAGAAAAAGCATCCCCACAGTTTTGTGTGTGTGGGGCCAAAAAAGGGAGCATTCTTTCAAAGGGAAAAGTGTGTGATTGTGTGTAAGGTAGCTCTCTCCACCTTTTCTCATGCATGGATATGTGTTTAGCTTGTCTTAGAATGTGTATATGTGTATTTTCAAGCTATGAAAAGTATGCTAGCATGATTTTATATGCCATGATTTCATGATGACATATTATGTTTTTAAATGATGCTATGATATTTGTTTGAGTTTGCTTGAGTGTAGAGAGGCCAAAAATTCTTAACCATGGTGAGGATGAGTCAAGAACCCTTAAGATTGGTTGAGACAAAGCAAAGAGTTTCCCAAAAGTAAAGTGGGCTCCCAAGAGCATGGTTGAGTCTAAAAATCTCTTAAAGAATGGGTGAGGTAAGTCCAAAATCTATGAGAAAAAGGGCGAGGCCAATCCATCCACTTGGCAAGCCCTTGGATGTCTTGTATGACTTATTCATATGTCAAGCTTGCTTCTTGAATGTCATGACATCTATTATATCCATGCATGCATTTTCAAGACTTGCTTTGCATATATTATATGTGAATGAAAGGGAGATAAGCTATTGGAATTCTTTGAATCTCATTCCCTCCTCTCTAATGATCTAATATGCTAGTTAGACCAAGTGGACAAGGAAATGGAAGCCAACCACCTTGAGGATGAGAGAATGATAACAAAATGCAAAGGTTTTGGTTCTTTGAGACCATATTTATGTCAAATGATGTAATCCATTGATGTATATGGTCTATGACCTCTTGGACATGTGTAATTATGATAATGTGTGATGTATAAATGAAAGAATGTGATATGTGAATGCTAGAATGTAAATTGAGTATGTAATGCCAAGTTATATTTCTTGAAAAGTTAATGTAAGTGTATATATGGGTGGATGAAATGGCCAAAATGAGATGTATGAGATTTGGGACTAGTTGGGCAGATCAAACAAGTCCTAATTATGCTTTTAGATTTGTCCAAAAGGTGCCAAAACTCAAGGAAAACCATTTGGACATTTTGGTACCCTATATAGAGCCAAATTTGACCATAATAGAACCCTATATCACTTTTTACCCAAATGAGCTTTTCTTGATCTGATATTTGGCATGCAATTAGAAATTGTTGAGAGCTTTTTGTGAAGCTAAAGAACATAATTTTTAGAGGTCTACAGAATATTTGATGAATTTTTAAATGTGGCAAATTTTCTGGTTTTGGTCATGTCACTGTTCATACTAGTCCAAAAATGAAATCTATCACACAGGGCTCAAATGATGTCCAATGAAATTTTATACAGAGAAACTAGACATTCACAGTGAATTGTGACAACTAGAAGTACCTCATTTGGAGGTCTAAAGAGGGAGATATAAATTTTCAAAGAATCTATCAAGTATCAGGAACTTCACCCGACCTCAGTTACTGTTTGATTGGATTTCGAGTTCTAGGTGAGTCTGAGCTGGTCTAGAGTTATTTTTTCCCTCTAGCTAACATCCACAGCTTTCCAAATTGATATCATTTTCATGGATTGGAATTTTTTGGAATTAATTGGACATTTTTGAAGTTTACTGCAGAAATCTATGATAGCACCAGTGGGCACCTCTAGACCAATTCGAATGTCAAGCATCCTCTGTGATATAATCTGGCCATATTTCTATTATAAAGTAGACATCTGTAGCTTTCCAGAATGACCAAGAATGCATGATTTCAATTTTTTTAGATTTAGTTATAATTTTTCAAAGTTGTGACAGAAATGAGCCAAATTTTGTCTGAAAATGTGTATGTATATTTTGAGCTTCCCTTCGAGTTTCTTGAGATGTAAGCCACTTTTGATGATTCAAATGAATTGTATCCATGTAATTAAATATGAGAATGTGTTGTATGAGCTCACACAGTCCACGTGACACCAAATAGAATTTTTATACACGACACAACGTGAAAATATTCATTATTTTATTGCCTTTTTCATTGGAAACTCATATGATTCATGGAATTGAGTTAATTAAAGGCATGAGATGAGTTAGAAATTATGGTGTTACACGCCTCATATATATAGGGAGGTTTAAGGAAGACTTTTCAAAAATTCCAATTTTCCTTTCGTTCTTAGCATTTTTATTTCTAACTCGTTTTAGTTTCTTTTTGAGAACTGTCTTTTTCATTATTAAATTTAGGTTTCCAATTTAGTAAAATGCCTTTGAAATCACTCAAATTGGTGCTAAGACCTTCCCGAACGAATCCATTAAAGTTTAGGGCAACCGACGTTGAAAAATGTCCACCAAAGGGATTTTTACTGTCCCGAGGCTTCCCACGATTTTTAGGGCCTCTGAAAACCTTGGGGAACTCAAAACTTTCATTTAAAAAACTCTTTTGTGAGAATTCCACAATTTGCTCAAAATGATGAAAATGCCCTTACGTTTCGTCAACCTTTTGTTGAAATTTGTTTCTTTATTCTAGCTCTGTTTTTCTTTTTGTCTGAGCTTGGGATTCTCATTTTTAGTAGTTTAGAATGCTTCCCAAATTTTTTGGGACCTTAACTAAGTTATTTTGGGGGACTTACTTTTGTATCCGATAAATTTCATTCATTTACAGAGAAACCATACATTACGTTTTTCACATTTTCTCTCACTTTCAAAAAACTGAATATTACACGAGACATGGCAAGGGAAATTGGCCCATAGATTTTGCAAATTTTTCTTGATAGGAGAGGAACTTGGGAGGCTTCCCAAGGGTCTTAGAAACTCATACAAACACTTACAAAAGTTAGGAAATTCTTGAATTAAATTAGATTTTACAATGTCTCTATGAATCCCTAACTTTGCTATCTTGAATTTTACTAGGTTTTCTTCCAATTTCTTTGCATCTTTTAGCTTCCCATAGTCCAAAACCTATGAATCTTCCTTGGTTAGGTCAGAATTTAGTCTCCCATGGCTAGGCTCTAAGTAGGACAAAGTTCACACAAGGAGGAGCAAGGAAGAAGAAGCATGGAGACAACAAACTTACCTCGATTCCTAGCTTTTCTCAAGTTCTCTTTTAATGTGGTAGATTCCTCTTTTCCAAATTCTACTCTCCCTTCTCTGTATGTGGCTTAAAATAGAACCAAACACTTTAATAAAACCATAGAAAGAAAAGTGAGAAGGAGAGGAATCAAGTTACTAAAGGAAGAGCCATGAAATTCTATCAATTTCCATACCTTTTTCCCTTGTTTTTCTCTTTCTTTTTCTCCTCTTATGGTGCGACCTTTCTTGCTGGTCTCTCCCTTGGTCTTTGATAGAAATAAAGTTGGTGAAAGAAAGAGGAGAGTGGAACATCCCATATATAGAAGTAGAATTAAAATTTGTTCCTTAAAAATTCTTATTACATCCCTTTCTCTTGGTATTTTCGTTTAGGTTCGTTTTAGCTCCTTTTTTAGAACCGTATTTTTCATCATAAAATTTAGGTTCTCAATCTTATTAAATGCCTTTGAAATTACTCAATTTGGAGGTAAAACATTCCCAAACGAAAAGGTCAAAGTTTGGATTAACTATCGTTAGAAAACATACATCGGAGAGGTTTTAATTGCCCCAGGGTTTCCTATGGATTTCAGGGCTTTTTAGAACCCTGGAGAGCTCAAAATTTTCATTTAAAAAGCCTTCCTGTGAGTATTCTAAAAAGTGCCCAAAATTACAAAAATGCTATTACATTATGCTGCATTTTTGTTAAATTCTATCTGGTTATTCTGACTTTGGTTTCAAGGCACCTCTGGCCTTGGATCATCATTATTTGAAGTATAGAATATTATTCTAATTTTATTAGACCTCAAATCCTTCTTTTTTGGGGACTTCCTTTTGTATCTGGTGAGTTTTATACATTTACAGAGAAATCAAACATTACGTTTCTCATGTTTTCTATCATACCATATATATTTCATTATCATACTCTTCCATTCAAGGCTATTATATCCATTTTCCCCATGAAATTACAAGACAAGTATGAAAATAGTGCATTTTTGTTACGCAACGTCGAGGTTAAATTTTCAATTCGCATTATATGGTCCCCATGGATGTTCCAACATCATTCTCTACACATTTATCACTTGTACAAGTTACAAACAATCTAAAACATCAAGCAATCCACAAATTTCAAGTTTAGAACCACATATTTTTCTTCATTCACATTGGACAGCATATGGCAGATTTTAGGGACAACTTTGAAAATTCATAATTAAATGTAGAAAAATATAAATCCACCATACTATAGCTTCCTAGAAATCTTTGAGTGTTACATTTACAATAAAAATAATTTCAAGTCATGAACATAGCATCTGGACCACGTTTGACATCAAAAAAGGCACAAAGGTCTGACTGGCTACTGGTACTGATACAAAGTTCTAATATAAACTTAAAAAATATCCAATTAATTCTAAAAAAATATAATATATGCAAATGATACCAATATAGAAAGCTAAGAATGTTAGATAGAGGGAAAAAATAACTCTAGACCAGTCCAAGTACGTCTAGGTCTCAAAAACTAATCAAATAGTGACACAGGTCTAACTAGATGCCTGATATTGGACAGCAACTTCAAAAATTAATATCTCCCTCTTTAGAATGAGGTGCTTCAAATTAGCACAAGTCACTGGGAAAATCTAGTTTGCCCCTATAAAATTTCATCACAGTTGAACATCATTTGTCCCATGAGTGACAAAATTTCATTTCAGACAAAAATGAACAGTGCATTGACCGAAACTAGAATTTTTGCCAACTTCAAAAATTTATCAAATATTTTGTAGACCTCTAAATAATACCTACTTTAGCTTCCCAAAAAAATCTCAACAAGCTCTATATGCATGCCAAATTTCAAATCAAAAGGAACTTATTTGGATAAAAAGTGACATAGCTCACTCAAATAGTCAATTTTGCTCTATGTAAGATGTCCACTTTGTCCAAATGGCCTCTCCAATGATTTGGCTCCCCTTAGGCAAGTTTAAAAGCACAAATATGACTCATAAACACTACCCAAGTGGTCCCAAACCCATACTTCTCAATTTGGCCATTCCACATTCAAGAGTACATAATTATGTTAAGCTATCAAGGGGTCCAAATTTACATTTCCATTGATTTCATACCACACATAGTCTATACAAGATTCATACATCATATTACAATTGTTCATGGTCTTACATGACAAAAATAACATGTACAATATCATTCTCACATATATACATAAAGAAAACTACAAAAGGTTTAAAGTATATCCCTTCAAGGCTCTTGACTTGCTTTCTTTGCTTGTTGTGAGCCACCTAGACAATTCAAGATGGAAGGGGAAAGGGGAGCGAGATTCTAAGAATCTCAATAGCTCACACACCCATTCATACACACATTCAAGGCAAACATACATCAAGTACTCAAGTAAACAAGCTACCAAGATCATAAATGCTCATTCAAGATTCTCATGCCACATTCTCACAATAAAGCCATTAAGAAACTTTAGGGCCTTTCAGTTGTGCCTTACCCCATTTCTAGGACTTTTGGATATGCCTCACCCTTGGTCTAGGGACTTTTGACTTGGCCTCACCTATCCAGAGGCTTTTAGCCTAGTCTCACCCATGTCTTGAGACTTTTGGCACTTTCTCACCCAAATCAAGGGACTTTTGGTATCACCTCACCCTTATGAGCCATTCTCATAAACAATGGCATTCAAGACAACACATTGGTACTAATGCAATCTCAAGACACCAAGTGGCATGTTCTCAATTCATAAGAGCATACACAAGTACACAATGACATACATATGCACACAAGAATGCAAGATAATGAGGTGGAGAGCTACCTTTCAATTGATACAAGCTTTCTTTGCTTTACTCCCTCCCTTTCTTGGCCTCATAAAGACACTTAGGTGGTGGGATGTTCTCTTGGCCTAAACATTACAAACAACACACAATTACATACTTAAAGCAAGCCAAGACACTAAACTAAAGCTTGAATACACACTTGGTTTCATAAGTGGCATAATGATTCCATAATTGGCCTAATGAAGAAACTCTCACATTTCAAGTTCTAGGCTCCCATCTCTTCCCATTTCTAGACCTCTTGAACCCAATTAAGGTCCTTGGAGCACTCATATAACCACTTGCACAAGTGAAAAACCAAGTTGCTTCTTAAGCCATCATTATGGACACCATTGTCCCATCTCTCATTCTATGGCTTTTAAATTTTTTCCAATGGTTCCTCCCATCTTCTAACATCATATAAAATCTCAAACTAAGTCTAGAACAAATTAAAACACTCCCCAGCGTAATTATCCTAGCTTGGCCAAAATGTACACACCAAGGAAGGTTCATGGAGTTCTTAATTTTTTCTTGATGGGAGAGCCACTTGGGAAGGTTTCTAGAGGTCTTAGGAGCTCAAGGAAACATTCACATAAAATCAAAATTTTCAAAACCCTAGAAAATACCACACTTTCCTAACTTGATTTCTATTGATTTTTCTTGGAATTTCTTGCCATATTCCTCTTCCTCATGGTCTAAAACCCTAGTTCCTCTCTTGTTTTTGAACAAAACTTCCCTCCCCCATATGGTTTTAGTTTAGGCCAAAAATGCACCAAGAGAAGAGCAACAAGGAGAAACAACAAGAATGGATAATTACCTTGGATTTCTAGCTCTCTTTTGATGCTTCTTCCTTTACTTGAACTCCCTTCTTAATTTTCAAAAATTCCCTCCTTATTTTGGACTAAAAATAGAACCAATCTGGTGCGAACCCACTAGGAATCGAGTCTCCTTGAACCCACAACTGATCTCAAATATACGCACCCCAAGAAAGCTAAATCAAGTCTGAAGGATCCACTTCGAACCCTTGAATACAAAGAGACAAGAACCCCAAGTGTTAGAAGACGCCACAAGATTGATCAAGCCTTGATAAGTCTACAAGTTCAATGAAGAACCCTAGAGAGCACTCCTCTCAAGTTTGGGATTTCCAAAAAATATAATTTTTATTCATTCAAATCTCATTACAATGGGAGGCATAGTACAATTATATAGTGTGTAAGTCAAATCTGCCTTCAATGCTCATAGAAAAGGAAAACTAGGAAAATTAATGGCAAATATCCTAATTAATGACCTATGCAATCAGAATTATAAAAGTCAAATTCTCTTAAAGACTAAAAAGGAAATAAATCCCCCTAAATAAGCTAAATTCATCCAAATACATTAGGGTTCTACAAATCAGCTTATTAAGCCCAAAATGGCATTATTTAGCCCTAAATGAGCCCACCAATGGATGGTCCATGGTCCAAGTACTTCAATTTATAATGTTTTGGCCCAATTTAGCCTTAGCAGCTCCATCTTCAACCCATATGATGTTGAGGATGTCCACATTAGAAATGTTTGGATCTCGCTTGACTTTTATTGCTTCAATTGCTATTTGCTTAGTCCAGGTCTCTTGAACAAGTCCACTTAAGGCTTCTCTTATTCTTTTAGCTCGTGCTCTTGTCATGGACCACTTGGAATTTGTAGAGGATCATTCCAAATATTTGAGATAGCTTGTTCCCTTTGATGGATCGCATCATCCCCTCTCTCCTCAAAAGGATTCGTCCTCGAATCATCACCTACATCATAAGGAGATAAATCAGCAACATTAAAAGTAGCACTAACATTATACTTACCTGGTAGATCTATCTTATAAGCATTATCATTGATTTTCTCAAGGATTTGAAATGGTCCATTACCTCTTTGAGCTAATTTAGATTTCCTTTGTGCCGGAAACCTCTCTTTTCTCATATGTACCCATACCCAATCACCAGGTTCAAAAGTGACACGCCTTCTCCCTTTGTTTACCTTGGATGCATATTGCTCATTCTTCTTTTCAATATGCAATTTAATCTTTGCATGAAGTTGCTTAACCACCTCAGCTTTCTTTTTGCCATCAAGGCTTGCTCTCTCATTAATGGGCAATGGTAACAAATCCAAAGGGGTTAGTGGATTAAAACCATAAACAACTTCAAAAGGAGAATAATCAGTAGATGAATGCACACTTCTATTATATGCAAATTCAATGAATGACAAGCAATCCTCCCAATTTTTCAAATTTGTTTGGATGATGGTCCTAAGCAATTGAGTTAAGATTCTATTAACAACTTCAATTTGACCATCAGTTTGTAGATAACAAGCTGTAGAAAATAATAACTTAGTTCCAAGCTTTCCCCACAAAACTCTCCAAAAATGACTTAAAAATTTTGCATCCCTATCTGAGACAATACTTTTAGGAACACCATGAAGCCTCACAATTTCTTTAAAGAACAAATCAACAATATAAGTAGCATCATCAGTTTTATGGCATGCAATAAAATGTGCCATTTTTGAAAATCTATCAACAACCACAAAAATTGAATCCATTCCTCTTTTTGACCTAGGTAATCCCAAAATAAAATCTATTGAAATGTCTACCCAAGGTTCACTAGGTACAGGTAATGGAGTATACAAACCATGTGGTAAGACTCTAGACTTAGCCCTTTTACATGTTATGCATCTACCACAAATCCTTTCCACATCACGCTTCATTTTAGGCCAAAAGAAATGTTCATGCAAAACATCTAATGTCTTTTTCACACCAAAATGTCCCATTAGTCCTCCCCCATGTGCTTCCCTCACAAGCAATTCACGCATAGAGCATTGAATTTATTTTCTCTGAACAAAAATCCATCAAGCTTATAGAATTTTCCGAAAGCTACTTTTCACAAGCAACAATTATTTCAGCAAAATCACTATCATTGGCATACAAATCCTTGACATATTCAAAACCAAGCAATCTTGCATTCAGAGAAGTGAGAAGAATATACCTTCTAGATAATGCATCTGCAACCACATTCTCTTTACCTTTCTTGTATTTGATCACATATGGAAAAGGCTCGATGAACTCCATCCATCTAGCGTGTCTTTTGTTCAGCTTACCTTGACCTTTAATGTACTTCAAAGATTGATGATCTGTATGGATCACAAATTGTTTAGGCCAAAGGTAGTGTTGCCAAGTCTCCAATGCTCTCACAAGTGCATAAAGCTCCTTGTCATAAGTTAGGTAATTCAAGGTGGCACCATTCAACTTTTCATTGAAATAAACAATTGGTTGCCCTTCCTGCATTAGAACAGCTCTTATCCCTACTCCTGAGGCATCACACTCAATCTCAAAAGTTTTGTTAAAATCAGGTAAAGCTAAAATAGGTGCAGAACATAATTTTTCTTTAAGAACACTAAATGCATGATCTTGTGCTTTTTCCCATCTAAAGCCAACTGATTTCTTAATTACTTCAGTGAGTGGTGCAGCAATTATGCTAAAATCTTTCACAAACCTCCTATAAAAGCTAGCCAACCCATGAAAACTTCTCACCTCAGTTACATTTGTTGGTGTTGGCCATTCTTTAATAGCCCTTACCTTCTCTTCATCAACTTGTATTCCCTCAGCACTCACCACAAATCCGAGGAAAACAACTTTTTCCATACCAAAGCTACACTTTTTCAGGTTAGCATACAACTTTTCTTTTCTCAAAACATCAAGCACACAGCGCAAATGATTCAAATGCTCATCAAGACTCTTACTAAAAATCAGAATATCATCAAAATAAACTACAACAAATTTTCCAATATAGGCACGCAAAATATGATTCATCAACCTCATAAAAGTACTAGGTGCATTTGTTAGCTCAAATGGCATGACTAACCATTCATACAGCCCATGCTTTGTTTTGAAAGCAGTTTTCCACTCATCTCCTTCCCTCATTCTAATTTGATGATATCCAAATTTTAAATCAATTTTTGAGAAAATAATAGACACATGCAATTCATCAAGCATATCATCTAATCTAGGAATGGGATGGCGATACTTTACAGTGATATTGTTGACAGCTCTACAATCAATGCACATCCTCCAAGATCTATCTTTCTTTGGTACTAAGAGAACTGGTACAACACATGGACTCAAGCTTTCTCGAACATACCATTTTGCCATGAGCTCTTCAACTTGCTTTTGAAGCTCTTTTGTCTCCTCAGGGTTAGTTCTATAAGCTGGCCGGTTAGGAATTGTTGCTCCAGGGATGAAGTTAATTTGATGCTCAATGCCTCTTATGGGTGGCAATCTACTAGGGATATCTTCTGGAAATATATCTTCAAATTCCTGCAACAAAGAACTAACAACACTCGGAAATGAAGAGTCAAGGTCATTAGTGCCTAAAAAGGCCTCCTTGTAAACAAGTACAAGTAAAGGCTATTCAGCAAGATATGCACTCCTCACCTCACTTTCTTTTGCATAGAAACTCACTTTTTCTCTTTCTTTTCTCTCCACTTTCTTTTCTTTCTTCTGAATCTATTTTTTTGAGCTCTCAGATTTTCTTTCTTTCTCACTCTCATTTCTTTTTGATCTCTCTTCTCTATTTTTCTTATCACCCTCTCTTTTATCTCTCTCTTGTTTCATTTTGAGCTGATCTTCATACACTTGCTTGGGTGTTAATGGTACAAGAGTGACAGGTCTATCATTCATTACAAATGAATATCTATTGGTAAACCCATCCTTTGTCGCCTTCCTATCAAATTCCCAAGGTCTACCTAAAAGTATATGTCCAGCATGCATAGGAACAACATCGCATAAAATCTCATCACAATATCTTCCAATTGATAATGAAACAAGAACTTGTCTATCAACCTTAATCTCCCCACATTCATTCAGCCACTGCAACTTGTATGGTCTAGGGTGTTTAATGGTAGACAAATTTAATTTCTCAACTAAAGTGGTACTAGCAACATTAGTACAACTCCTACCATCAATAATCATATTGCATACCTTATTGTTTATGAGACAGCGAGTATGAAAGATGTTTTCTCTTTGTTGCTCCATGTCATCTTCCTTAACTTGAGAATTCAAAGCTCTTCTAGTCACAAGTACTTCTCCTTCTACAGCATACTCAAACCCATCATCACTAGCATCTTCAAGTGACGGCATGGAATCATCACTTTCACTTTCAGTCACCACTTCACGGTCCTTCATGATCATTACTCTCTTGTTGGGGCATTGTGAAGCTATATGACCTGTTCCCAAACACTTGAAACATTTACTATCTCTATTTCTAGATGATTGGGAATCAGATTTACCTTTGTTCTTAAATGAAGCTTCCTCTTTGCCTTTTAAGACTTCTCTTTGAACATCTTTTTCTTCCTTCTTCCATTTTGGTCTTATTGAAGAACTAGAGCCTGAAAGGTACCTTGCTGCTCCTTTTTATTTAAGTTGCCTTTCAACCTTCATTGCCATGTGCAACATGTCTTCTAACTCCACATAATGCTACAACTCCACAGCATTAGCAATTTCTTTATTCAACCTATTCAAAAATCGAGCCATTGTTGCTTCCCTATCCTCCTTCACATTTGCTCTAATCATAGCCACTTCCATCTCTTTGTGGTATTCCTCTACACTCTTAGAGCCTTGTGTAAGGGACTACAACTTTTGAAAGAGGTCTCTATAGTAATGATTGGGTATAAACCTCTTCCTCATGAGAGCCTTCATCTCCCTCCATGTTTCTATGAGTCTCTCACCATTCCTCCTCCTCTCTAGGACCAATTTATCCCACCAAATTAATGCATAATCCATAAATTCAATGATTGCCAATTTCACCTTTTTTGCTTCAGAATAATTGTAGCACTCAAAAATGAACTCAATTTTCTTCTCCCACTCCAAATAAGCCTTAGGATCATTTCTACCTTGGAAAGAAGGTATCTTCATCTTAATACTTCCACGGTTTCCATCCATCCTATTTCTACCCCTTGGAGCATCTTTACCGCGTCTCCTTTCATGCCTAACTTCCCTAGGCCTATTTCTACCCAAATCAAATTCAGATTCATAATCTTCTTCACTACCACCTTCTACTTCATTTTCAGACTCAAAATCATCCATAGAATCATCTCTACACCTCTGATATCTTCTGGGATTAGGACTTACAGTAGGTGGTCTTCTCTGCAAGTTTGCAATCAATGTGTCTTGCTTATCCATTCGGTCTCTTATCCCCCCAAGCACTACATTAAGACGTTCAAATTGCTACTGCATGGCCTTTACAACGAGGTCCATGTTTTGTGCACTACCTCCTTCACTTGATGTTTCCTCCCTATTAGACATTGTAAGCTGCAAGAAAATTGATTAGAGAAAATAAAGATCCTTACAAATTTTCCTTACGTGTTTACCTTCAAAGATGTCACTCTTCACTCGTGTTTCACACTTTAAAGGCTTTTTCAAATAATGGATTCACACTCTTGCCTTTTTCCACTCTTAGTCTCTCTATAGGCTCTTTAAAGAAACTAATCAAACTATACAAAGCTATCACAATTCTTGTGAGATTCAACCTAACACTTAGAGATAATGAGTAGTAAGTGGATACTATAGTAGAGAAATCAGGGAATGAAAGTTAAGGATGTAGAATTTTGTAAAAGCTTAGCTCAAACCAATTCCAGAACAGCACAATTTTTTTTTTGCCTTTTCTTTTCAGCAATTTTTTTTTCTCTATATTTTTTTTGCCTTGCTTTTTTTTTTTTGGAATATGAAGAACAAAATGAAATTTGAATAAACAGAGCAAAAACAGCAAAATCAATCAGGAAAGCCCTGAAACGTGTCTGAATTTAAACAACAATATCTCGAGTTAAAGAACTCCAAATGAGATGATTTTAAAGCGATCTGAAAGAAGAGAATCTGGGGTATAAGAAAGACCTACTACACGTCCAGAAACTCAGCAAAGAACATGATGAACAAAGGATTAACATTCAGCATGTCCAGAAGAATGGAAGACAAATAGAATTTCAAAAGGAAATAGAAACACAATCTAGAAAAATTACAAAGACAAACGGATATGACCTGATTTAGGAACCGAAGCTCTAATATCAAGATGGTGCGAACCTATTAGGAGTCGAGTCTCCTTGAACCCACAACCAATCTCAAATATACGCACCCTAAGAAAGCTAAATCAAGTCTGAACGATCCACTTCGAACCCCTGAATACAAAGAGACAAGAACCCCAAGTGTTAGAAGATGCCACAAGATTGATCAAGCCTTGATAAGTCTACAAGTTCAATGAAGAACCCTAGAGAGCACTCCTCTCAAGTCTGGGATTTCCAGAAAATACAATTTTTATTCATTCAAATCTTGTTACAATGGGAGGCAGAGTACAATTATATAGTGTGTAAGTCAAATCTGCCTTCAATGCTCATAGAAAAGGAAAACTAGGGAAATTAATGGCAAATATCCTAATTAATGACCTATGCAATCAGAATTATAAAAGTCAAATTCTCTTAAAGACTAAAAAGGAAATAAATCCCCCTAAATAACCTAAATTCGTCCAAATACATTAGGGTTCTACAAATCAGCTTATTAAGCCCAAAATGGCATTATTTAGCCCTAAAGGAGCCCACCAATAGATGGTCTATGGTCCAAGTACTTCAATTTATAATGTTTTGGCCCAATTTAGCCTCAACAGCTCCATCTTCAGCCCATATGATGTTGAGGACGTCCACATTAGAAATGTTTGGATCTCGCTTGACTTTTGTTGCTTCAATTGCTATTTGCTTAGTCCAGGTCTCTTGAATAAGTCCACTTAAGGCTTCTCTCATTCTTTTAGCTCGTGCTCTTGTCATTGGGCCACTTGGAATTTGCAAAGGATCATTCCAAATATTTGAGACAGCTTGCTCCCTTTGATGGATCGCATCACAATCCACTCAAGAAAACCATAGAAAGAAAACTTAGAAGGAGGGAAGCAAGATTGGAAGAGAAAGAAGCACGAAATTCCATGAATTTACCTATCTTTCTTGCCTTTGTTTCCTCCCTTTCTCCTCTTCTCTTGTAAGCCTACGAGGGTTGAGCATTTTTTGTTTTTTGGGTAAAAAGGGTCGTGCTAATTAAAGGTGAGAAGAGACAAGAAAGTGGTGAAAGCTTATGGAAGTTTCAAGAAGCTTACTTTTTTCAATATTGCCCTTCTGTAGTGGCATTTTATTTTGGCTTCGTTTTAGCTTCTTTTTTAGAACCTTCTTTTCCATTATAAAATTTAGATTCCCAATTCAATAAAATGCCTTTGGAATCACTCAAATTGGAGCTAAAACCTTCCCAAATGAATCCGTCAAAATTCGGGTTCACCGCCATTAGAAAAAGTACATCAGAGGGGCTTTACTGGTCCCGGGGCTTCTTATGGTTTTTGGGGCCTTTGAGAACCTTATGCAACTCAAATTTTCCATTTAAAAAGCCCTCCTATTTGTTTTGCCAAAAGTTGCACTTATTTATGAAAAATGTCATTATATTTCATCAATTTTTGTCACAATTTATGTCACCATCCTAGCTCCATTTTTTCTTTCTATCTGAGCCTAGAATTATCATTTTCAGGAGCTTAGGACTCTACCTAAATTTTGTGGGACATTATCTAGCTCATTTCAAAGGACTTAATTTTATGCGACTCATTTCATCATTTTATGAAAATTTACGTTTGTTACATTTTCTCACGTTCTCGGAGGACCAAATATTACAGGCAGTAAGCCTTTATAAAAGTACTAAATTAGAAGTTGGTCACTAATTTGATGGTGGGGACAACCTACGCATAGTTTCTTAAACCTCTCCTAATACTCATACAATGTTTCTCTGTTCATCTATCTAATACTACTAATCTCTTTTCAAATGGCAGCAGTTCTTGAGGCAGGGAAGAACTCCTCTAGAAATATCCTCTTCAATTTATTCCATGAAGTGATGGCTTGAGGTTGAATATAATAAAGCCAATCTTTGGCCACCCTATCCAATAAGAAAGGAAACATTCTAGGCTTGATATGCTCTTCTGATACTCTTTATGGCTTCATGGAGGAACAAACCACATAAAACTCCTTGAGATGTTTATGTGGATCCTCACTTGCAAGACCATGGAACTTTGGAAGCAAATGTACTAATCCAGATTTAAGTTCAAAAGTAGCATTAAGTTCAGAATATTGAATACACAGTGGTTGGTAATTAACATTAGGTACAGTTAATTCTCTAAGAGTTCTATCATTATTATCAGCCATATTTACTATTTCATAATCAAAATCAAAATCCGAATTCAAATTCAATTCACAATTATTTTGTGTTATTTATTATCTTAGAAACTAACTCAGTAACTATATCTTCTTTAATTTTATGGTTTCTAAGTTGTGTATGAAAACTCTTATCAATCTTTGGATCAAACTCAATTAAAT
The DNA here is from genome assembly GCA_026724425.1 of Erythrophleum ivorense. Taxonomy (NCBI): domain Eukaryota; kingdom Viridiplantae; phylum Streptophyta; class Magnoliopsida; order Fabales; family Fabaceae; genus Erythrophleum; species Erythrophleum ivorense. The sequence continues at coordinate 326,054 of JAIUCV010000646.1, read as the reverse complement.
CTCTATTGGAGGATCTTGTCATACGCCAAGAATGAATTAAATGAAAGAAAACACCCAAAAATTACCCAAAAAAATCAAAAAAATTACAAAAATTATAAAAAAAATCAAAGCAAAAAATACTAAGAGATTGAAAAAGTAGTCTAAATGATGGAATTTGGCCAAAATGTGGCCTACCACGTAGCTATACTACAATTTTGATTTCTCACAATACCTAAAACCTATATACCAAGTTTTAGTTCAATCGAAGTTAGTCACCCCTTATATCAGTATTGCTCATAATAGTCGCAGAATATCAAAAACCACCAAAAAATTGACCACAAACACTACGTAAAGTGTAACACCATATTTTTCTATTATCTTACTCTTTCATTCCAAGCAATTGGTGCACATTCACAAGACAACAAGTGAGGAAAAGTACGAAATTAACACTCTCTTATTGCGTTACGTCAGGGTAAAATTTTTCAATTTACATTATATAGACCTCGTGAGTTCCCCAACACCATTCTCTGATTATTTTCCATCCATATAAGTCATAAACATCTCAAAATTCCACATAAACCAAAGATCAAGGGTCAAAAACCCCAAAATTCTCTTCATTCATCGTGGTTGTATAGTGACAGATTTTAGAGGCAACTTTGAATCATAACTAAATGTAAAAAAATTGAAATCATACAAACCATAGCTTTTTGGAAAGCTCTAGATGTTAATTTTACATTAAAAATAATTCTCATCCATGAAAATCCCATTTGGATCACGTTTGAGAACAAAAAGGCAAGAAGGTTCGGTTGCCCTTTGATTCTGATACAGACTATTGATATAAAATTTGAAAATTCATAACTAATTCCAAAAAATTCTAATACATGCAATTTATACTAATTTGGAAAGCTACAGATGTTAACTAGAGAGAAAAATAATTTCAAACCAATCCAAGAGTATTCAGACCCGAAATCAATCAAATAGTATCACAGCTTTAAGTGTGAGCCTAGTACTAGATAGCAATTTCAAAAATTAATATCTCCCTCTCTAGACATCCAAATGAGGTGTTTCTAATTGGCACAAGTCTTTAGGAAGGTATAGTTTCTCCTTGTAAAATTTTGTGGAAATTAGACATCATTTTCCCCCTGAATGATAGAGATACAATTTGGACCAAATGAATAGTAACAGCAGCAAAAACTAGAAAATTTTTTAACTTCAAAAATTCACCAAATATTTTGTAGACCTCCAAATAATACCCACTTTAGCTTCTCAAAAAGCTCTAAATAAGATCTAGATGCATGAAAAATCTCAAACTAAAAAGAGCTCATTTGGATAGAAAGTGACATAGCTTACCAAAATGGCCATTTTTGTCCCATATGAGATACCAAATTTGTCCAAATAGCCTCCTTTAATGTTTGGCACCTCTTGGGCAAGTTTAAGAGCATGAATATGACTTATAGCAACTGCCCAAGTCATTCCAAACCCCATGCATCTTAATTTGGCTATCCCACACTCAAGAATGCATAATCATCACAAGTAATCAAGGTGTCAAATTCTACATTCTTATTGATCTAATGCCACATATAGTCCATACAAGATTTATACATCATATTACAATTGTTCATAGTCTTACACCACAAAAATAATATGTACTAAGTAACTTTAACATCTATCTACAAATAAGATTACATAATAGACAAAATACAATCTCTCAAGATCTTTGGCTTGCACTCCTTGCTTCTTGAACATCACCTAGGCATTTCAAGATAATGGAGGCAAAGGGGAGTGAGATTCCTTGAATCTCAATAGTTCACACACCTATTCACACACACATTCATGGCATATACACATCAAAGCATATGTATAAACGGTTTGGCAACCATAAAGTATGCAAAGTCATAATTTCCATGCCACTTATTCACATTCAAGCTAAGAACATGCTCTTGGGACTTTTAGTTTTGCCTCACCCCATTTTTAGGACTTTTGGATTTGCCTCACTCTTGGTCTAGGGACTTTTGACTTGGCTTCACCATTCCAAGGGACTTTTGGCCTTGTCTCACCTATGCCATGAGACTTTTGGCATCTCCTCACCTTCATTAAGGGACTTTTGGCATTACCTCACCCTTATGAGCCATTTCCACAACCAAGGCCATTCAATAACACACATTGGTACCAATAAAATGTCAAGGCATCAAGTGGCATATCATCAGGTCATAAGGACACACATAAGCATACAATGACACACATATGCACTTAAGAATTCAAGGAGAATGAGGTGGAGAGCTACCTTGAATTTATGCAAGCTTTTCTTGATCTTTTCCTTCCCTCTTTTCAGCCTCACAAGTGCACCTAGGTGGGTTAGTATTCTCTTGGCCTAAACACCATAAACAACACAATTACACACTTGAAGCAAGCTAAGATACTAAACTTACTCTTGAACACACACTTGGTTCCATAAGTGGCATAATAGTTCCATAAATGGCCTATTGAAGCAACCTCCACAATTCAAGCTCTAGGCTCTCATCTCTTTCCATTTCTAGGCCCCTTGGCATCATTCAAAGTCCTTGGAGACCTCACACATTCATTTGCACAATTGGAAAAACAAGTTGCTTCATAAGGCACCATTATGGACACCATTGTCCCATTTCCCAATCCATGGCTCTTAAATTTTTCTCAATAGTTTCTCCCATCTTCTAACATCATATGAAGTCTCAAACCAAGGATGGAACAAATTAAAACATTCCCTAGGCTTCCTTCCTAGCTTAGCTAAACCTAGCACCATAATGAAGGTTCATAGAGTTCTTGATTTTTCCTTGATGGGAAAGCCACTTGGGAGGGTTTCTAGGGGTCTTAGGAGCTTAAGGAAACATTCAAATAGCTAAGAAATTACTCACAAAAAATTATTGTCCAAAACCCTAGAACACACCACACTTTCCTAACTTGATTTTTATTTGTTTTTCTTGGAATTTCTTGCCATATTCCTCTTCCTTATGGTCTAAAACCCTAGTTCCTCTCTTGTTTTTGGACAGACCATCTCCTCCTCATATGGTTCTGGTTTGGCCGAAATCATACACAAGGAAGAAGTAAAGAGGAGAAATAATAAAACCATTAAATACGTTAGATTCAAGCTTGGTTTTAAGACTTTTTCTCCTTGGTTGGCCTCCTCTCAATTAATTTGAACTCTCCCCTTGTGTTCTGGACCAAAAATAGAACCAATCATCTTAAGAAAATCATAAGAAGAGAGCTAAGAAGGAGAGGAACAAGATTAGAAGAAGATGGAACATGAAATTCCTCAGATTTCCTTATCTTTCTCTTGATTTTTCTCTTATTTCTCTCCCTCTCCTTGTGCGCCTAGAAGAGCTACTCCATTTCTATATTTTGGGCAGAAAAATTCATGCTTAAGAAGGTGGGAGAAAAAGGGAGAAGTGTGTGGAAGTTTAAAGAAACTCACTTTTTCAAAAATTCTAATTTCATCCTTCCGTAATGGCAATTTCATTTTGGCTTCATTTTAGCTCTTTTTTTAGAATCGTATTTTTCATTATAAAATTTAGGTGCCCAATTTAATAAAATATCTTTGGAATCACTTAATTTGGAGCTTAAACCTTCCTAAACAAATCCGTCAAAGTTTGGCTCACCACCATTAGAAAATGTACACTGGAGAGGATTTACCAATCCTGGGGCTTCCCATGATTTTTGGAACCTTGGATAACTCAAATTTCCCATTTAAAAAGCCCTCCTATGTGTTTTTCCAAAAGTTGCACTTATTTATGAAAATTCCATTACGTTTTGTCAGTTTTTGTCATAATTTATTTCTCTGTCCTATCTCTATTTTTTTTCGTTTAAGCCTGGAATTATCATTTTTAGGAGTCTAGGACTCTGTCTAAATTTTTTTGGGACATTATTTAGCTCATTTTAGAGTACTTACTTTTATACAGCTTATTTCATCATTTTACGAAAATTACGTTCATTACATAAAGATGCTAAAATCAAAATTGAAACTAAGAAATTTCCTTAATGCGAAATCAAGGGATGGCCCAATCTTCACGACATAGGTTGATGGATAGATGATGGTTCGAGACCCGACGGAAGCAAATAGCCAACCAACGTTATAAGAACGTTGACCTACTACTTAGACAATACGCCTAACCACGAACATAGTAAACCAATCCACACAACGAGGCACTTGGATCGAAGCACGAATTGGGGGCTTTTACGAACTTGAAGCACCAACCTAAAGATAGGTTGACAAGACAAAGGTTTCACAAGAGCAAAGAAAAGATAAAATTCTCACAATTAGAGAAAAACTCAGAATAATTCTACTACTTTCAATCTGATTCAAATGAAGGCAGAATACATATATTTATAGTGTAGCTTAAACCTATCTACTGGAGGAAAAGTAGGAAACTAACTACATAATCCGAACTGAAAGATCTAAAAAATAGGGATACAAAATCAAATCTTTTTAAAAATAGAAAAGGAAAGATAATCAGCCTAATAGAAACTAATTAATATTAATGGGCTGGACATCTTGCATTTGAAGTACTATTCACGTCCTCTAGCTTCAATGGGTTCTTTAAGCATCAACTTGGGCTTGAGTAAGCATGATTAAGGCTCCATTTGCTTCCTCAATGCATGCACTAACATTATGGGCTTCTAATTCAACAAATTGAAGCCCAATTGCTCTTTGTAGATGCTTAACTCTTCCTCTTGTCATTGGACCATCTATCATCAAGTCCTTCTCCACACGAGCATCCTTCCCCACATGAATCGGGTTCATATCATCCTCCCCCTCTTGAAAAGGAGTCGTCCTCGACTCTTCAAAGTCTGCACCAAAATAAGGGGAAAGGTCAGAAACATTAAAAGTAGCACTTACACCATACTCACCTAGTAATTCTATCTTGTAGGCATTATCATTAATTCTCTCTAGCACGCGGAAAGGCCCATTTCTGCGAGGCATAAGTTTAGACTTTCTTTTGTCAGGAAACCTCTCTTTTCTAAGGTGCAACCAAACCAAATCTCTTGGTTCAAAGACAACCCTCTTTCGCCCCTTATTAGCACATTCTACATATTGTTGAGTCATCCTTTCAATGTTTTGTTTTGCTTTGCTTTCTCATCGATTTGCTTAACAAATTCAGCACGTTTCTGTCCATCCATATTGATTCTTTCCTGCAAAGGCAAAGGAACTAAGTCAATGGGTGCAAGAGGATTAAAACCATATACAATCTCAAATGGTGAATATTTAGTAGTGGAATGAACAGCCCTATTGTATGCAAACTCGACATGTGGGAGACACTCCTCCCAATTCTTCAAGTTCTTTTTAACCACAGTTCGTAACAAAGAAGATAGTGTCCCATTAACAACTTTAGTTTGTCCATCAGTTTGTGGATGACAAGTAGTAGAGAATAGCAATTTAGTTCCAAACTTGCTCCACAAAGTCTTCCAAAAATAGCTTAGAAACTTAGCATCACGATCTAACACTATAGTCCTCGGAATCCCATGAAACCTCACAACTTCCTGAAAGAACAAATTAGCAATATTAGAAGCATCATCAACCTTATGACATGCAATGAAGTGTGCCATTTTAGAAAACCTGTCCACCACAACAAAAATAGAGTCCCTCCCCCTCTTAGACCTAGGTAATCCCACAATAAAATCCATTGAAACATCTTACCAAGATATACTAGGAATAGGGAAGGGAGTATACAGTCCATGAGGATTTAATTTAGATTTTGCTTTATGACATATAACGCATCTCCCCACAAGCTTTTGAACATCTCTATGCATCTTAGGCCAATAAAAATGCTCATTCAAGATATCAAAGGTTTTAATAATGCCAAAGTGTCCCATTAAACTTCCTGAATGTGCTTCCTTCATTAATAACATGCATAGAAAACAATTAGGAATGCAAAGCTTATCAACACGAAACAAGAATCCTTGATGCAAGTAAAATTTGTCCCAACCTACTCCAGGCTTGCAATAGTTAAAAGCTTCACCAAAATCAACATCATTAGTATATAATTCCTTGATGAACTCAAAATCAAGAACCTTAAAGTCTAACATGGAAAGAAGAACATACCTACGTGAAAGTGCATCAGCAACAATATTCTCCTTACCTTTCTTATGCTTAATCACATATGGGAAAGATTCAATGAATTCAACCCAACTAGCGTGTCTTTGATTCAATTTGTTTTGGCTCTTAATATGTTTTAGAGCCTCATGGTCAGAATGTATGACAAATTCTTTAGACTACAAATAATGTTGCCAAGTTTCCAACACTCTAACTAAAGCATATAGCTCATTATCATATATAGGATATTTAAGAGTAGGACCACTTAGCTTTTCGCTAAAATATGCAATGGGCTTACCTTCTTGCATGAGTACACCTCCTATGCCAATTCCACTAGCATCATATTCAACCTCAAAAATCTTACCAAAATCTGGAAGGACTAATAAAGGTGCATGTATGAGCCTCTCCTTGATGGTTTGGAAGGCTTTCTCTTGAGCTTCTCCCCACTTGAATGGAACATTCTTCTTTGTCAACTCATTCAAAGGGGCTGCCAGTGAGCTAAAGTCCCTCACAAATCTCCTATAAAAGCTTGCAAGTCCATGGAAGCTCCTTACTTGTCCAATGGTGGTAGGGGTTAGCCAATCTTGAATGGCTTTGATTTTCTCTTCATCAACCTCAACCCCCTTAGCACTCACAACAAAACCAAGAAAAACAACTTTATTAGTGCAAAAATCACACTTATTCAAATTGCCAAACAATCTTTCTTTTCTTAAAATCTCTAAGATTCGTCTCAAGTGATCTACGTGCTCATGCAAAGTCCTACTGTACATAAGGATATCATCAAAGTAAACTACCACAAATTTACCTATGAATGCACGCAAGACATGATTCATCAACCTCATAAATGTGCTAGGTGCATTAGTGAGACCAAAAGGCATAACTGACCATTCATAAAGTCCATGTTTAGTCTTAAATGTAGTTTTTCATTCATCTCCTTCTTTCATCCTAATTTGATGGTAGCCACTTTTTAAATCAATTTTAGAGAAGATAGTGGAGCCATTTAATTCATCAAGCATATCATCTAATCTAGGGATAGGATGACGAATCTTATGGTTATATTATTGATGGCTCAACAATCAATGCACATTCTCCATGTGCCATCCTTTTTAGGCACGAGCAATACTGGTACTGCACATGGGCTAAGGCTCTCCCTCACATATCCCTTTTCCAGCAGCTCTTGCACTTGTCTTTGAATCTCCTTAGTCTCTTCAAGATTAGCTCGGTAAGCTAGACGATTGGGCAAAGGTACTCTAGGTATAAAATCAATTTGATGTTCTATCCCTCTAATTGGTGGCAACCCAGGTGGTACCTCTTCGGGAAAGACATCTTCATATTCTTGCAAAAGAGACATAACAACACTAGGCAAAGTAAAGGTTAAATCGTTAGTATTCAACATAACCTCTTTGTAGATAACTACTAAGAGGTTTTGTTGAGAAAATAAAGCTTGTTTGATCTCACTCTTTCTTGCTACTAACAAACTTTTCTCTCTCTCTCCCTCTTTCTCTCTTTTACCTTTAGCTCTCTCTCCTTTTACTCTCTCTTCTCTTGGCTTGCTCTCTTTTCTTTTCTCAATTTCACTCTCCTCTTTTTCAGACACTTTTACACACTCACTTTCTCTTTTCTTTTCTCTCTTGATTTGATCTTCTAACACTTGCTTTGGTGACATAGGAAGGAGGGTTATAGGTTCCCCTCTAAGTACAAAAGAATAACGGTTTAGAAAACCATCATGTGTAACACGTCTATCATACTGCCAAGGCCTACCTAACAAAATATGACATGCTTTCATTGGTACAATATCACAAAGCACTTCATCCCTATACTTGCCAATTGAAAACATTACCTTAACTTGCTTGGTTACCCTCAATTCTCCACATTCATTGAGCCATTGGAGTTTGTAAGGCCGTTGATGCTTAAAAGTAGACAAATTCAACTTCTCCACTAGCTCGATCCTTGCCACGTTATAGCAACTTCCTCCATCTATAATCACACCACATATCTTTCCCTGGATTTGGCAACGAGTATGGAACAAGTTCTCTCTTTGCTTATCTTCATCTGCCATCATCTGGGCACTAAGGGCTCTCCTAGTTACAAGGAGTTCTCCTTCTTCTGCATACTCTCCATCTTCATTTTCCATGAATAGCTCTTCTTCTTCCTCTGTTGTTTCTCCCTCAGTTTCCCACTCACCAAGGTTGTTGATATTCATGGTTTGCTTGTTAGGACATTCACTAGAGATGTGTCCTCTCCCTTGGCACTTGAAGCATATTATGTCTCGGTTTCTTGAAAGATTAGGCCCACTTTGAACCTTCTTGGGTGGTGCAGCCAGCTTTTCTTCTTTCTTTATTTCATTCCCCTTTGAATTTGAAGTAGAGGGAATATCTTTCTTTGGGTTGCTCCTCCATGAGTTGAAAGAAGTTGAACTAGAGTTCTTCCTTGCAATATTCTTCCTTTTGAGTTATTTTTCCACCTTGGCAGCTTGGTGGACTAAGTCATAAATCTCAACATAGTGGTACATCTCCACAACATCAGCTATGTCATGATTAAGCCCATCTAAGAAACGAGCCATTGTTGCTTCTGGATCCTCCTCTACATTAGCTCTAATCATGGCTATTTGCATTTCCTTGTAGTACTCATCCACACTCTTGGATCCTTGAGTAAGGCGTTGAAGTTTATTGTGAAGTTCCCTTCGAAAATAGGATGGAATGAATTGCCTCCTCATGATAGCCTTCATCTCATCCCATGTTGAGATAGCGTGCTCTCCATATCTAATTCACTCCTTTTGCATCTGGTCCCACCAAATAAGAGCATAATCAGTAAACTCAAGAGTAGCAATTTTGACCTTCTTACCCTCAGAGTAGTTATGGCATGAAAAGATTTGCTCTACACGTATCTCCCACTCTAGGTATGTTTCCGGATCACTCTTGCCTTGAAAGGAAGGAATTTTGACTTTGACTCCTCCAAGGCCTTCTTCTTCATCTCTAGGCCTCCTCAATGGTCTTCTTTGTATGTTGAGTGGCCTTCTTCTTGGTTAAGTCTCCTCTCCTTCATAATCTTCATCATGGCTTTCCATGTCTTCCGCATATTCACGGTGTTGTGGGCGTGCAGCATGAGCTTGTCTTTGGTTAGCTTAAGTAGTCCTTTGGCTAGAGGTTCTACTCTCCACTCGATCTAAGCATTCATGGAGTCCTTCCAACTTCTTATCAAGCATCCTTTCAAAATGACTTACTAGCGCTTTCATTTGCAAAGGCGCTACTCCAAATGAATTGTGATCATCATTATCACTTTCATGTGCAACTCCCTTTTCTCGATTATCTGCCATGTTAGTGAAAAAGAAACAAAAGTATACAGGACCTCACAAATATTTCCTCACGTGTTTCACTCAATTGAGATATAACACTCTCACTCGTGTTTACTCTCTCTTATTGGCTTTTTCTGCAATGATCTTATTCACTCTTGCCTTTTACCTCTCAATATCAAATCCCAAGCTCTTATGTTACCTAAGACCTCGTTGTAACACCTTACTTTCTAGCTCATACCCAACGTGCCCTCTAGCCCATATGGGCAATGCGGAACTCACAAGGGAGATAATTTACTCTACCTTATGCTTCTTTCCCTATGGCACTATGTGTGGGTAGAGATCCACTTAGAAGTAATATGGACCGGTTGAGCTCTCTCTATGCTTCCCCATGCTCAATTACGCTATTGAGACTTATTTCAATCCCCACAATATGCTTTAAACTCATGGAAAGCAAAAAGGGATTGGAGACATGCATTTTCGCTATGGGCAGATTTTGCTTCATTTCTGGGCTAAGTTTGAAAATTCATAACTAAATGCAGAAAAATCGTAACTGTATGATCTGGATCATTCTAGAAATATTGAGACGTCTACTTCATGCTAAAAATAAGTAGAAGTCTCAATATCTCACATACTCTACGTTTGACATCGAAATCGTTCACTGGTCAGAGGGGGCTTCTTTGCTGTCACAGTTTACTGATATGGACTTTGAAATTGTCTAACTAATTCCACAAAAATCCAATGCTCATAAACTATATCTCTATGGAAAGATGTAGATATTAGCTAGAGGAGAAAAATATCTCCAGATCAGTTCACCTAGCCAAATTCCCGGAAACCGATGAAATAGTACCTCGGGTCTGGTTGGGTGTCTGATTCTGGGCAGGAACTTCGAAATTGCATAACATCCTCTCTAGACCTCTAAATGAGGTGCTTCCAGTTCCTACAAGTCACTGTGACCATCTAGTTTCTTTGTATAAAATTTCGTAGCCATTGGATTACGTTTGCCCCTCGGATGACATGATTTCTAAACTGACCAAATGAACAGTGATTTTCTGAAATCCGAATTTCTGATGTCAACTTTGATAAATCATAGAAAATGCTATAGACCTCTAAATGACATGAACTCTAGCTTCCCAGAAAGCTCTAAACATAATCTAGCTACATGTCAAATCTCATAGCTAGAAGAGGTCATATGGCTATTCTATGACATCATGTGCAAAAGGCCTTTTCTTGGCCAAAAGTGTGGCTAATGGGGTCCAATCTTAAGTTTTCTACTTCTATGACTCCTTGAGCACATGAGAAAGCATCTTTAGGAGCTATCAATCATGCCTCAAGTGTCTACTAACTTAGATTGGAGAAACTCGCTGCCCCATGCCCACTTATGCACCCATATATTCTAGGCTATCATTGGTCATTTCTCATTCAACCATGCTTTGTCATTCATCATAAACCTCATTCTCATACATTTATCATTAATACATACATTGTCTCACAACATGTGTAAATGCTACATCATATACATCATTTACATCTCATATCTCATGTACAATTCTCATATACAACATATGGCAAAAAGCCTTTACATTCTTCTTCATTTCTATCCCTAGCTTCATGCTTGGTGGTGGTTGCTCCCATCCCTAAGCTCACTTGGGCCACCTGGCATGGTTGGATGGTGGAGAGGGAGGGTGAGATTCATGAAATCTCAGTAGTTCAACTCTCATTCAAACATACATATATTGCATGCAACAAGTCTCATTATGCATGTATGGCATGTTAGCATATAAAACATGATGAAAACATTTAAAACATGTGAAATGGCCATGGATAACATTCAAGAGCTCGCTGAGTACTTGGATCGGCCTCACCCCTTCCCTTATGGCTTTTGGATTTGCCTTCCCATACTTAAGAGGTACTTAGACTCACCCTTACTCTTTAGGAGTCTACCTCACTTTTGGAAGACATGGCTCAACCAACTTAGGGCTTCGGCTCATCCTCACCTTGGCTATAGGGTTATTGGCTTTTCCATTTCCTCAAGCAAACCAACAATCATTTAAAACATCATCTCAATCATAACACATAATCATGCTAACACACTTCTCATAGCTCATATCATTCATACACACAAGCAAGACAATGTAAACACACAATTATGCATGAGAGAAAGTGGAGAGAACTACCTTTGTTGGCTATTCTCAACTTGCTCTGTCAATTGTCTCCTCCCTTGTTGGATTTCACAATAACTCCTAGATGGGAGAGTTCCTCTTGAGCCTAACCACACAAAAGCATGGAATTAATACCTTAATACTTGATTCTTAAGCTAGGGATCTCTTTCTAGCAACCCTACTAAGCATGTCAAGCTAGGGTTCTTTCTCTCACTAGAATTCATTAACTATTCTTTCTCTTCTCTCAAGCTCTCAACTCTTAAGAAGAGAAAGCAAGGAAGAGAAGGCTACATGACTTCTAACCTCCCTTAAGAGTGGTTTTCCACTCTCCCTCCTCTGAACCAAGCTCAAAACATGACTACTTTAACTATTAAAACCGTAGGAAGAGAGGATAAGGGGAGAAGAGTAACATACTAAGAGAAAAGCCATGGAATTCCTTACCTTTCTTGTTCTTCCTTCCTCTCCTAAGCTTCTCTCTCTCTCCTCCACCCTTTTCTCTCTCTTAAAGTGAGCTTAAATCAGTTACAGAGTAAAAGGATGAGTTGGGATGGTTTAAAAAGTCAAATTCTCTATTTTCATGCTTTTCCGGACTAACCCTCGCTATAGCGAGCCATAACCCTCGCTACGACGAGCTCGAATAAGTCCCAGAACTCTGCCTTCGCTATGGCGTTCGCTACGACGAGCAACTCCCTGGATTTTGTATGGGGGTGCCCGAACTCGCTATAGCTAGAAGGCAGTCTCGCTATAGCTAGACCATTTCTCGCTATAGCGAGCAGGTACATTCGCTATAGCTAGGCTGTAGCTAGCAGACTTAGAAAATTTTCAACTTCCAAAAATTTTCAGCTTTTCTTTTCTTTCCTTTTTCTTTTCTCATTTCTTTTCTATTTTCTTTTTCTTTTCTTTTTCTTGGCTGTTACACTCGTCAAGTGATTAAGGACTACCAATTCTCGGTTCACCAAAGTATGTGCTGGTGGATGGTATGAAAAGTTGTGATTGGCGCATTTAAGTCACAAGTAAAGGTTAGGGTTTGGTTAGGCTAGGGTTCCAATACAAAAAAGGGAAGATTTAACCACCTAGCAATGCAAAATCAAGTTTAAAATACCAAAGAGCCAATTGCAATGATTCTAAAAACCCAAGATATAAGAAATCAATGGAGGATTAGATTAGGAAAGTTCAAATCAAAGGAATAAGAAATAAGTTGAAGTCACAATAGGAAAGTCCACAATCACAAGATAAAAGGAAACAATATAGGAATAAGAAAATGGATCACAAATGAAAGAAATCTGATCACAATTTTTTTTTTCGTTTTTTTTTTCACTTTTTTTTGGCTAACCCTTTTATTTTTGCTTTTTTTTCTATTCCTTTTCCTTTTCTCTTTTTTTTTTTGCCTCTTTTTTTTTGGGATCAGATGAAAGAGAATCACAAGATCACATAATAGGAAACAAATCAGATTAGAAAACGTTACCACTAAAAATGACAATAACTTCCTCTAAAGAACTTCGAATTTGATGATTCTAAAACGAAATGAAAGTTGAGATTCTGAAACTTAGGATTAACCTATTAATCATCCAAAATCTCAAAAGGGAAGGGGTTGAACAGATAAGGAAAAAATAACAACGTCCAGAACAACAAAAATTTTCCAAATTACAAAATGAATGGCTCTTGTAGCATAAAAACCAAATCTTGCACACTAAGGATCAAATCTGGAAACAAGGCAAGGTAGAAAGTTTAGTAATTTTTTTTATAATAAAAGGTAGCAATGAATGGATATGGAAAAGGGAAAAAAATATGGAGGGTAGAAAGGAAGTAGAATGGTGGATGATGAATGTATGATAGACAACCTACCGTGTAAACTGAAGCTCTGATACCAAATGATGCAAAATCAAGGGGTGGCCCAATCTTCATGATGTAGGTTGATGGATAGATGATGGTTCGAGACCCGACGGAAGCAAATAGCCAACCAACGTTATAAGAATGTTGACCTGCTACTTAGACAATGCGCCTAACCACAAACACAGTAAACCAATCCATACAACGACGCACTTGGATCGAAGCACGAATTGGGGGCTTCTGCGAACTTGAAGCACCAACCCAAAGATAGGTTGACAAGATAAAGGTTTCACAAGAGCAAAGAAAAGAAAAGATTCTCACAATTAGAGAAACACTCAGAATAATTCTACTACTTTCAATCTGATTCAAATGAAGGCAGAATACATATATTTATAGTGTAGCTTAAACCTATCTACTGGAGGAAAAGTAGGAAACTAACTACATAATCCTAACTGAAAGATCTAAAAAATAGGGATACAAAATCAAATCTTTTTAAAAATAGAAAAGGAAAGATAATCAGCCTAATAGAAACTAATTAATATTAATGGGCTAGACATCTTGCATTTGAAGTACTATTCACGTCCTCTAGCTTCAATGGGTTCTTTAAGCATCAACTTGGGCTTGAATAAGCATGATTAAGGCTCCATTTGCTTCCTCAATGCATGCACTAACATTATGGGCTTCTAATTCAACAAATTAAAGCCCAATTGCTCTTTGTAGATGCTTAACTCTTCCTCTTGTCATTGGACCATCTATCATCAAGTCCTTCTCCACATGAGCATCCTTCCCCACATGAATCTGGTTCATATCATTCCTATTCTAATTGATTATGATTAATTAGCTCCCCGACAACTGCACCAAAATCTTGGTAAAGAAATTATTGTTCACTCACAATTGTCGAACTGGCCAAGATTAATAATTTTTGCTAGTTTGCAGTATAATGCCTATTAGGTTGTCTTCCACAAAGCTTTTAATCAAATCAATAAGTTCAGGAATGACGAAACTAGAATTATAATGATTGGAGGTTCTAATATGAAGTCACACTAATTAAACCGAATAATAAATCAATGAACAAAAATAAAACAAAATGAAATTCAATCATAATGATGTGTAACCAATCCAAAATTTTTCCCCTGATAGTTCCCTATCCTTGTCACCTAAAAATACCTCTTGATGCAAGACCCACTAGGAACATGTCCTAGAGAACCTTCAACAATTCGAAACTTTGCCCGGGACCGGCTAAAAAACAAGATTGTTGGTCAAAGGAAAGACCCTAAGAGAACTTGTCTCTTAGAACCCTAGCCTCAAGACGCCACAAAGGAAGACCAATCCTTTGATAAGTCACGTGTACTCTCAGAGAACACAAAGAAGCAAAAGCCTCACAAAGTATTGAATAATACTTAAATTCATTCATGATCTTCTTAAAATAGAGTACAATAGGGGGCCTTTTATAGGCAAAAGTTCTAAAAGACTTAAAATCCTAGTAAAACTAAAACTCTAAAATCTGATTAGAAATATTTTAAATAATGCCTAAAATCAAGGAATAAGATTAAAATATTAATTTTAACTTAATCTCCTAGATAAGCTCCTTAACCAAGTCCAAAAAATAATATAATAATGAAAAACGAAATTCAAAAAGATTCCTAGTCAAAACTAATTAGTTTCTTTAAGTAGTCACATGGGATGCACATGCTTCATCAAAAATCACATGGTTAACACATTATTCTTAATCTCTTGCAATTGGACTCCAATTGGGCCTTGACACTCCTCTTGTATGTGTATAACTACATTGGGCCTTTAACATCTCCATGGACCTTCTTAGGATATTGGGCTTCCACTTGGACTTCCACTTTTGCATCTTCAAGGAGATTTCATGTCCAAAGTTCAATTCAGCATGTTTCGAATTAATCAAATATAGATCTTGGGCTCTAAATTTGGGCCGACGTCCAACATAGATATTATATTGAGCTCTTTGAGATTTTTGGACATATACTAGCACAATTTGGGCCTCTTGAGTATAGGCCATCCTTTCATGAGCCATTTGGTGACTTACCAAATGATGCAAGACCCACTAGGAACATGCCCTAGAGAACCTTCTACAATTCGAAACTTTGCCCGGGACCGGCTAGAAAACAAGATTATTGGTCAAAGGAAAGACCCTAAGAGAACTTATCTCTTAGAACCCTAGCCTCAAGCCGCCACAAAGGAAGACCATTCCTTTGATAAGTTACGTGTACTCTCAGAGAACACAAAGAAGCAAAAGCCTCACAAAGTATTGAATAATGCTCAAATTCATTCATGATCTTCTTAAAATAGAGTACAATAGAGGGCCTTTTATAGGCAAAATTTCTAAAAGACTTAAAATCCTAGTAAAACTAAAACTCTAAAATCTGATTAGAAATATTTTAAATAATGCCTAAAATCAAGGAATAAGATTAAAATATTAATTTTAACTTAATCTCCTAGATAAGCTCCTTGACCAAGTCTAAAAAATAATATAATAATGAAAAACGAAATTCAAAAAGATTCCTAGTCAAAACTAATTAGTTTCTTTAATTAGTCACATGGGATGCACATGCTTCATCAAAAATCACATGGTTAACACATGATTCTTAATCTCTTGCAATTGGACTCCAATTGGGCCTTGACACTCCTCTTGTATGTGTATAACTACATTGGACCTTTAACATCTCCATGAACCTTCTTAGGACATTGGGCTTCCACTTGGACTTCCACTTTTGCATCTTCAAGGAGATCTCATGTCCAAAGTTCAATTTAGCATGTTTCGCATTGATCAAATATAGATCTTAGGCTCTAAACTTGGGCCGACATCCAACATAGATATTATATTGAGCTCTTTGAGATTTTTGGACATATACTAGCACAATTTGGGCCTCTTGAGTATAGGCCATCCTTTCATGAGCCATTTGGTGACTTATACGCTTTTGAATGATTTGGGTTTCTTGATGGATGAGGGCTTCTCAAACTTGTGCTCCAATGGGTATGCCTACTGATATTGTATCACCTCTGGTTTGATTTTTAATTCTCTAGTTATTTCAATTAATGTTCCTAAACTACTATTCAGGATTTTAATTAGTTTGTATTGCTAATCAAAACATAACCATGCTTCTATTAACAATACAAAGGCAAAACTATTTTGCACTTGACCAGAGACACACGCAAAATTCTAACGTGGTTTAGAATGAATTTAATTGATTAATTAACTGATCAAATCAAAACATGTTCTCAGATAAATCAAATGAATTAGAATTCATGCAACTAAGATCATCTAACCAAAATGATATAATTACACGAAAACAAAGAGAATAAAAATGAAATACATTCAAAAATAAAAATTCAAACTAGAGTTCTATACAAATATGGACTCAAGTTCTCTATCAGGTTTAGATTTTGGATTAATCACCGAGAAAATTAGAAAAACATGGAAGAAGATAAAAATAAGAATAAGAAGTAGAGAAGATAGAATGTGTTTTATGGTCACATCTTCTCCTTCTTAAATAGGCGAAGTTGCCTTCTCTCATAAGAAATCTAATACTAATCTTAAAGCTAATCTTGAAGTAGTATCCAAATCATTTAGGACTTAATAAGATAATATCAAAATCTTTATAGGAGTCTTCTATCTTGCAAAATATAATTTAAAAAATAATTAGGCCTCTGATAGATAAATATAATAAAAACACAATTAAAGTCCATTAATATAAATTAAGCCCACTTAATATAAAATAAGCCCAAAGTCATTAAATTACCCATAATAATTTATCATTAAGACTAAATATAAGGAATATAAAATATAATAATTTTGAAATATCAAAGAACCACTCCTTGTCCGAGACATGCATCAAGATAGCAACCCATGGAGTTTTGTCGATTTTCCTAAGGAATTTACCACTTGTAAAGCTTCCTAGATGTCTTGAGAACTCAAACATACTTTTACACAACCTAGAATATCATTAGAAAGCTTCAAATTTTCCTAGATGCAATCAAAAACCTAATTGTTATAACTTGTCATCTATAGGTTCTTTTTGAATTCAATTATTCCATGTGATTCTCCATGCTTCAAAACCCCAATTCCTATCAAGTTTGGATCAAAATAAAACTCCCTACATATGCTCCTAGGTCTGGCCGAAACAATACACCCACGGAAGAGGCAAGACAACAAAGTTATTCCAGGAGAAGCTTACCTTGTTTCAAAGCTTTTCAAGAGAGCTTTTGAAAACTTCCAAGAGTTCCTCCAAGTTCTCTCTTCCTTCTACTCAACCAGCCACAAAGCATCACCATTCAAGTCACCAAAACCATGAGATGAGAGAGGAGAAAGAGGAGAAGAAGTTTAGTGAAGGAAGAAGCATGAAAAAGTGATGATTTCTTACACTTTCAAGCCTTGGTTTCTTCCTCCTGTGTTCCTCCTTTGGTGTGCCACTTAGAGCTGCCCTAGATTCTTTTTTATACTAGAAGGAAGTCAATTAAAAGGTGTGGGAGAAGTGAGATGTGATATATAAGAAAGGGAGGTTTCATTATGACATTTTTCAAATTTTCAATTTAATCCCTCATCTTGGTTTTCTCCATTTGAGTTCATTTCAACTCCTTTTTGAGAACTATCTTTTCCATCATAAAATTTAGTCCTCTAATTCATAAAATACCTTTGGTTTCACCCAAATTGAATTTAAAATCTTACCAAATCTTTCCGCCAAAGTGTTGGTTATCCGATGGCCAAAATTGCATACCGGAGGGGTTCTAACCATTCTAGAATTCCTATGATTTTTAGGGCCTCTGAGAACCCTTTGAAACTTAATTTTTCCATTTAAAGCTCCCTCCTTTGACTTTTCAAAAAATTGGCCTAAATTATGATTTTTCCATTGCATTTTTAGTACTTCTATTTTTTTATTTTGGTTCTGATTTTGGGTTATTTTTAGTTTTCTACTCACATATTTAGATGCTCTAATTAGCATGCTACCCTTAATTGGCCTTATTTCTCTTTGCTTTAAGATTCTCTTATATTATAACATCGATTTCAATGTAGTTTCTAAAAAAACCAAATATTACATTAAAGGAAATAAGGATGTTTAAAGAAATGGATTTATTTTAGACTTTTCAAGGCAATAATCATTTTTAGCCATGGTTAGGTGAAAATAGATTAATTATGGTTATGGGTCTCATTAGTGAAACTAATTGAGTGGAGGTGGATATCTAATATTTGGGCCTATGATCAACTCATGTATGCTAAAGACCATTATGAGAAACCCAACTTCATTGTAAGGAGATCCAACTCCATTAATGTCATACCATAATAAGATAGCACAAGTTTTCCCCTATGTTATACTTATAACATCCATTTTCATAAATTTCATACTTTTAGCAGCAAAAATAACCAACATTAAAGACTCTTTTTCTTAAATCTTGCATAAATGCCATCACTTTAAAATTTCAAACTCAAATTTCATCCTTAATATGCTTACTCAATCAGAAACATCCCAAAAATAAGCAACGAATTCAAGTTTTAGGCATGCATCACAAAATGACACAAGTTGCCTCCATTCTTATGCATCCATAATTTTGTCACAATTTTCAAAAATTTATAACTGAAGTTAGAAAACTCCATTTTGGGCAAATGAGCACTCTCTGGAAAGCTCATGATATGAACTACATGTTATGAAAATTCTAGATCAAAACAAATTTGTTTAGGCCATAAAAATCTAATGGAATAGTACCATTATTAGATTTTCGAGCATATGTAGACATAAAACTTTAGAAATTCATATCTTGAGCTACACAACTCTAAATTGAGTGATCTTGGTGGCTATGAAAAGTTTATAATGCCAACTATATAAAATTTCATTTGTGTTGGAGCTCATTTGGCCCTTCAAATATATAGAAAATCAAAACTAACCAAATAAACAATGATAGTGCATTTCCACATAATTTAGCCAATTTTAAAAAAATCATAAGAAATTCTATAAAACTCCCAAATTGTGTTCTTTGGCTTTGTGAAAAGCTTTAAATGAGATCTATAGTATCTGGTTATTTGAAAATGTGAGAAAATGCGAGAAACGTAATGTTCGATTTCTCTGTAAACATATGAAATTCATTGGATACAAAAGAAAGTCCCTCAAAGAGAAGGATTTTATGTCCAATAAAATTATAATAATATTCTAGACTTCAAATAATGAGCATCCAAGGTCAGAGGTGTCCTGAAACTAAAGTCAAAACAACCAAATGGAATTTAACAAAAACACAATGAAGCATAAGGGCATTTTCTTAATTTTGGGCGCTTTTTTGGAAAACTCAAAGGAGAAATTTTTAAATAGGAAAAATGAGTTTCCCGGGGTTCTCAAAGGCCCTAAAAACCATAAAAACCTTTAAACTCCTCTAGTTTATATTTTAGAGTATCGGTTGACCCAAATTTTGACTAGTTCATTCAGGAAAGTTTTAAATCAAATTTGGATGAAACCAAATACATTTTATGAATTAGAGGACCTACATTTTATGATGGAAAAAACAGTTCTAAAAAAGGAGTTAAAATGATCCTAAACAAAGCAAACAGGTGCATAAAGGCAAAATGGTCATTTTAAAAATTGTAAAAGAGGCTTCTTAAGTAAGATTACACCTCATCACCTTCTACAAGCTTTCATTTGCAAAAAAATTGAGCAACCATAGCGTGACATTAAAAGGGGGAGAGAGAGAAGAAGTTTAAGCTTCTGTTTAGGTAAGTAAACGGCCTCGTTTCATCTAACGCCAGTTAGGAAAGTTGTTCCTCTCTCTAAGAGCTCTCTAATGGTGATTCTCTTTTCTTGAAAACTTGAAGATTCAGGTCTAACCTAAGCCAAAAAGGAACTTTTTTCAAGAAATCAATCAGTAAAAATAATTTATGCAAATAGAGCTCTGTTTTAAGGTAAGATTTTACTTGAAACACTTGTAAAATCTTGTGATTTCAAGCCATTTAAGCTTTGTTCTAGAGAGAGAAAGTGAGGAGGAGATTTTTTTCTTTATGGTTTCTTGATGGAACCAAAGGTTATGGAGTGTGAGGATTAAGAAAATACAACTAGAATTGAAAAGGGAGTTTTAGAATGCAAGTTATAAAATTTAGGGATTTGGTTGCACCTAAGCTAAGATGAAACTTCCTAGTAGTAATTTAAGTTGTCTAAGAGTATATATGAGTTCCTAAGATACTAAGAGAGCCTCCTACATGCTTCTCCCATCAAAGAAATTAAAACAACTCCATTTGTGCCATATGGAAGCATAGCCTCAACCAAGGAGGGTTGATGCACCTAAGAAGTGTTTTAATTCCTTCCAAGCTTATTTTTGCATTATGTATGATGGGAGAGCAAGAGAGGAAGTCTTGAAAAAATTTTAGAAGCCATGGATAGTGAGATAGTATCATAGGTTCCATATTATGGCTTAAAGAAGTACACCTAGCTAGGCTCCTTAATTTGATTGTGTGATGACTCCAAGAGGTTTAAATGGAGTCAAGAATCATAAATGGATAGAGAGAATTGAGCCAAGATGATGTTTTCTTAAGGTTGCTTCATTAAGTGCATTATGGAACCATAAAAGAGTCATATGAACCACCTAGCTTTTCTAGTGAATGTGTAGCTTTAGAATTTGATTCAATAGTATAATTGGCTTACATATTATATGTCTAGGCCAAGAGAAACACCTCACATCATTATGAGTGTATGGCTGAGAGAGGGAGCATAATTCCAAGAGAAAAAAAGTGTGCTTGTGTAGCAAAGGTAGCTCTCTCCACTTTTTTCTCATGCATGAATGTGTGCTTACCTTATCTTTGAATGCGTGTATGTGTGTTTTAAGCCATGAAAAGTGTTCTAGCATGATTTCATATGCCATGGTACCATGATGATGTTTTATGCAGTTAAATGATGTTTTATATGCTTTCCTTGGTTTGCTTGAGTGTGGAGAAGCCAAGAACCCTCTAGTCATAGTAAGGATGAGCCAAAAACCCTTAAAATTAGTTAAAACAAAGTAAAGAGTCTCCTAAGAGTGAGGTTGAGTCAAAACCTCTTAGAGAAAATGGGTGAGGCAATTCCAAAATCCATAAGAGAATGGGTGAGGCTAATCCACTTACTTGGCAAACCTATGTATGCCTTATATGACTTGTTCAAGTGCCAAGAATACTTCTTGAATGATTGCACATTCCATGATGCTCATGCATGCATTTTTAGCTTGTTTTGCATTCTTTATGTGTGATTGAAAGGGAGATGAGCTATTGGGATTCTTTGAATCTCATTCCCTTATCTCCAATGTCTTAACATGCTAGGTGGACCAAATGAGCAAGGTAATGAAAGCCACCAAGTTGGGAGGTGAGAGTTTGACATCAAAATGACTAGTTTTGTCTCTTTTGTAGCCATACCAATGGCATATGATGTAATCTTATGATGGAATTGTTATGTAATCATTTGAACATGTGTACTCATATATATGATGTATGAATGAGAATTAATGCCATATGCATGATATGGTATGATTTGGGTATGGAATGGCAAGACTAGACATATGCATTATTGTGTATGTCATGGGGTGAATAAGTGAGTTTGAAAAATATGAGTTTGTGCACCTTTGAGACAAGTTTAGAATATTATTTTGGTGCATTCCCACATGCTCAAGTGGTCATGGTTGCTTTAAAACTCAAAATGAACCATTTGGACCCCTTTGATGACACAAAATGAGCCATCTCGTAACCCAATGTCAAGATCTGACCAAATGAACGAATTTGTCCATGAAATTTGGCACACACATAGATCCTGTCTGGAGATTTTTGGAAAGCTAAAAGACCAGATTATTTGGAGCTCTATGTAATTAATTATAAATTTCCAAAGTTGGCATTTTTCTGCTGAACTGATGCAAACACTATTCATATGGTCAGAAGTTTGGGCTATGTCATTCATGGACCAAATAATGTTCAATGCTCATGAAATTTTATAGACATAAATTAGACATGATAATGTTTCCATGGCTACTAAGATCACCCCAATTGGACCTCTGAGCAGGTAGATATGATAGTCAACCTCTGGTATTGTTCCATCAATTTCTGGTGGCCAGCAGCCTCTTTTTGGTCTAGATTTATTTTTAGCATAAAGTAGACATTTGTAGCTTTCTAGAATGTTATAGTGTACTTGATTTTTATTTTTCTAGAATTAGTTATAATGTTTCAAAGTTCAGGCACAAAATCTAGAAATCCTACCCAAGGCTGCACACTATGTTTTTGAGTATAACATCCATTTGCACGAGTTCTAGTCCATTTCTTGAGTTTGTTATGAGTTGTAATTGTGCATTTACATGTGAGAATGAAATGGATGGGTCCATATGGCCCATGGAACACTGAATAAAAAATTTACCCGTGACATAATGCAATTTAATTGTATTTTTCTATGACTTTTTCTTGAGAAATTCATGTGCTTCATGGAAATAAGCCTACATATGATATGAGATGAGTCATAGAATCATGGTGTTACAAGATCTATATGCCTACCAAATTTCATACCAAAATTCGTTCATTTGATCTAGTTTTGGTCTAGGGGTAGATTATGGCTCAATTTGATGTCAAAGTAGCATCAAATGGTCCAAAATAATGTTCCTTAATGCAAGTGACCATTTGAGCACATTCAAAACATGATTTATAGCATATTTGGCCATCTCATCAAATCCCAAACATTATGCAACTTAAAAAGGCCTATCCACTTGGCAATATACACATACTTTCCATAGCTCATGCGTACCAAAAATTAATGTTCTTGCACATATGGCTCCAAATATGGTACATACATCATAATCTCATACATTTACATCTAAGAGAAGGTTTACATTACATAAATAACATATACCACCATATGTTGACACTAAATTACATAAAATTCTAAAGCATTATCAAAGTAACATAATTCAAGCTTCTTGATTTCCATTCTTTGCACCTTGAGAGCTCCCTAGACAAGGTTAGATATAAAATGGGGAAGAGTAAGATTCAAAGAATCCTAATAGCTTAATCATCCTTCAAATACACTTATATGGCATGTTATCATATCAAAGAAAGCAAGCATGGATTATTGGCTACCAAACATTAAACATAAGCATATTTACGAAATCAAATGGATCCATAGGAGTCAAGATCAAGTTCTAAGGACTTTTGATCTAGTCTCATCCATTTATATAGGACTTTTGGATTAGTCTTATCCATTTTAGGAACTTTTGACTTAGTCTCACTCAATCCATGAGACTTTTGGCTTCACCTCGCCTAATTCAAAGGACTTTTAGCACAACTTCACCCATCAAGAGCTAATCACATTCTAAATGCATTTTATGAAACATAATGATACTATATCATCAAACCAATAGCAATGGGTATGTTTCATAGTTCAAACACATATACAAGTAATCAATGACAATCAAACAACTAAGATAAGTATACAAGAATGGATGAAGAGCTACCTTACTCAAGAATGCACTAAGTTCTCCCTTAGTTTCTTATTCATTCTTCTCGGCCTCACATGCAAACTTGGAAGAGGCTTAATTTGCTTAGTCTAAACACATTAAACAAGATACAAATATATCAATGGAACCATTTCTAGCCTTACACAAGCCCTTCACAAACTAGTTTTAGTTCTAAGCATCGATATGGTTCCATATTGTAGCATAATGAAGCAACTCATAGAATTCATCATCTTGGCTCTAATTTCCCACTCAATCTAAGTCACATAACTCCATTTAAACTTATTAGAGTCATCATAAACTCAAATCAAGGAGCCAAATAATAAGTTGCTTTTTATGGATAATGGAACCATAAACTTTTAACTTTCAAGATATAATTCCTAAATTTAAACCAATAGTTCCTTTATTATTTATAATTCATATTTAAACCATTCATAACCTTAGAATCAGAGAAAACTCTCCCTAGGTACTTGGAATACTTCTTGGCCGAGACTATGCTTAAGGAAGGCACCAAAGGAATTTCATTCATTTCTTTTAGAAAATTGGAATCCATGAAGCTTTATAGGTCTCTTATGAACCTAAACATGCTTTTACATAAGTTAAATCATCATTAGAAAGCTTCATAAATCCCTAAATGCAATCAAAACTCTAATTTCTCATGTATGCATTCTATGGCTTCTTACTTTGTTCTAATGGCAAAATCTTAATCTCCACATTCCAAAACCTTAATTCCTAGCATGATTCAGTGAAAAATCAACTCCCCCCTTATCCCCCCTTGGCTGGCTAAACCTATAAGATGGAGGAGAAACAAGGAGAAGCAATCTTACAAACACACACCAATTGAAAAGGCCTTCCATGATAGTTAATTTAGTGTGTTTGGTTCCTTGTTTAAAGTCCTTTTCTCCATAGGTTTAAATTAAAAAGACCTTTCTTTGAGATATCAAAACCATGGAGAAAAATAGAAGAAAGAATGGAAACTAAATAATTAGAACATCATTGACAAATTCCTTAAATTTCCTTACCTTAGGTGGCTTCAATCTCCCTGAGGTTTTAGTGTTGTTTAGGGCGTCCTTTAGGTCTGGTTCAAAGGTAAGAATTTTGGCCAAATGAAGAAGAAGGTGGAGGGGACTATTTATATGAAAGAGCTAGGGTTTCATATATTTTCAATATTCCAACTTTTCTCTTGAACTTTGTTTTCTTTGTTTGGGCCTAATTCAAATCCCTTTTGAGAACCATCTTTTCCAATATAAAATTTAGGTTCTCTAATTTATAAAATATCTTTGGTTTCTATCATACCTACTCTTAGCATATGCTATAACTCACAATATTGAAGGATCTTGTACTCCTAACAGAGGACCCTGTTGACAAAGTTTTGAATTTCATAGTGCAAAAATCCAAGATCTTGTCAACAAGATCCTAAACTTAGGAGATCTATACTAGCATATCTAGGGGATTTCTATCTTATATATATAGAAACACTGATTAAAGATTGGTTCCTCTAATTACCATACAATTTTGCATCATATTACAAAGAAACGGAAGCTATCATAGTCACAATTTTCCTACATGTTCGAACCTATTTTTGTGAAATTTCTTTCCCCTATCAAATGATGTCCAAAAATCATAAAAATTGGTATATTATGTTAATTAGCCTCTAAATTTTTTTTTTTGAAAACTCTTATGGATAATCTGTTAACCATTGCTGTTTAGACCACTACCTCAGTTGAACTTGCTATACACTATCTATTATATTTCTGACTTCATTACCTTAGTAAACCAATTCTAAAAATTCTAAAACTTTTACAGACCTAAGTCTATATATCTTAGCCACCTTCGTATAAAATTTCATGCATTAATTCCTTTGTTTACCTATTTAACAAGATTTATTACAAAATCTGCTTAAAGCTGTCCCATATATAAGTTAAGTTAAATTAGTACACTATTTCCTCGATCTAACCTATTCAGACCTTTAGTCCAAATGATGGAAAAATAATTATGAGAATTTGGACATAGAGATCTCATGATAATGATAATCAGTTTCATGCAAAACAGTAATTAAAGTTACTCTTATACATGAAGCAATGCTTTAACTAAACATTGTCGTTAGCTTACACTAGAAGTCATATACCAATATCATTATCCTATAGATGCACAATAAAGGGTTACAAAACAACTTTACATGCTCAAAAATACAATCATGCTTTAGCATTTGGCGCTACACAGAAAATTTGCAA
Source organism: Erythrophleum ivorense (assembly GCA_026724425.1). Classification (NCBI taxonomy): domain Eukaryota; kingdom Viridiplantae; phylum Streptophyta; class Magnoliopsida; order Fabales; family Fabaceae; genus Erythrophleum; species Erythrophleum ivorense. Next base: position 300,038 of record JAIUCV010000646.1, on the reverse strand, counting down.
ACTAGTTAAAAGGACAACATGTTAGTATGTTATTCTACTTGTCCAGTTTTTACACATTTGGTTTCGTCTGAGGGATAACTGATACCTGAAAATTGTTAGCTTTATAATGAGATAAAATCCTAGTAGATAACAATATATTCAAGAAGCATATGTATAGACAGCACGGAATACTATCTTGGATACATTCAATGCATACTTCAGTGTAGGGGCACATAATGTCTAAGTAGCAACATATTCTCATTCGTTAGGCTACCATGCTTTTGTTATTGGCCAATAATAGTAATCTAGTACTCATAAGAGTCACCTTAGTAGATATACATGCAACCATACATAGCATAGGAACTTCAGGAATTCATCCAGTGCAATTACGTAAATAGTAAAATGAATATAGTGTTAACTACCTATTTCATTATCGTTGTTATGTTGAGTTATTCCTTAGCTCTTGTTGCTCCAATTATTTTCCTAAAATTTTAGTCAGACATTGCCTTAATTAAGAACAAGTCATGGTCAATATTTGCATTCCAATTAAGCTACTAATTCCTATATGAAATTCCTAATTTTCTTTCATTAATTGGAGATTGAATTTCCTACTTGTAATTAATTACATCTTCATTTTCTCTTCTTCTCATTAGTTAGTTATTATCTAAATTATTCCTGTATTGTCCAATGCTTTGTAGTTCAGTCCCTAATTCTACTTTGCATTGCAATTTAGTCCCTAAACACTAATTCCCCTAGCCTTGGTATATCCATTTCAATTATAGCACTACGTGAGCATGTATTTTGTATACTAACTGATTACATGGTTTCCTTTTTGTCTCTAATTATTTGTCCTAGATTATGTTCTCTTACACAGTCCTTCTTATCCAAAGTATGACATTCTCAAGGTGCTATTCCTATGGCTAACTAAGTATACAAAATTTTCTATGTACTCTATTTCCATTCTTGGCTTACTTGGTTTCAAAGATAATTTAGGCACTCATCTTCAAGTATCTGTAACTTCCTCCCAAGCACCTTTTGTATTCTCTTCCTCACAAAATTTTTTTTTGGCTATCTAACCATGGCAAGGTATCCTAAAATCAAAATTTCCAACTAGGTGGAATGAAAGCAAATTAAAACATACAAATTTCCTATTCTTACCTCTATTGGAATCTTTTGTACCTTGGCTTATCTTCTCATCCCTTTTCTTCCCATAGTTATTTGAGCTCCCCTTTTCTTCCTACCACTATTTCTCTCGACCAAAAGTGAAGCTAAGGTGAAGAAGGTATTTGCAATGCCACCACATGCTCCCTAAACCAAGGTAATTAAATGGAAGTGGATATAGTTTATCAATTTTTATCTTTTCACTGGTTAGTGGCATTGTAAGGTGTCATCCTCTCCATATCCTTCCCAAGTTACATCCTTAATTATACTATATAATTCCCCGTGGCTGGAAGGTATAAGTAGCAACCAAACACCATTTGAATATATATATGTGTAAGTGGGTGGACAGTGCAAGCATGCAATGTCTTGTTTTGTGCTTGAGTTTTCTTCTTTTCCATTCTTGTTTGGTGCAAGCTAGGTGGCAGTGTCCCATATATATATATATATATTACTCCCATCTAATATACATATTGTATATGGTACCTAATCCCCACGACAATGCAGATTGTGAGCAAGATTAGAATATAATATATGGATATATATATATAATGTGAGCATGAGGTGTAAGGGTTTTTATTCTTCTCAATTATTCTCCTCCACTTGCTTTTCCATCGAGCAGGATAGATGTCTCCATTCTGGAAAATATAAGCTATTCATTTACATGCAATTCCTTTATTAATTCCAATGGCTAAAGAGGATTTAGCAACACTAAAAATAATATCTATAACACCGTGGAAGCATAAGGTGTGTGTGTATACTTGGTTCATTAGAATTTCTTCCCTCTTTGGTCCCACATCACCATCCCACTAAGTACTCCCCTTATTCCATATTGTCTAAGCCATTAATCCATATGAACTTCATGGCAATTCCCTACAACAACATGAAGGATAATGTCATGATTGAATAGCCTATACACATAATGTGTAAGTGGAATGTCAAAGTTCCATTTCTTTGTCTTTATTATCCTTTAATGGGTGGTTTCTCCTTATCACTTTATTCAGCCATGAATATGCTAATGACTTCCATGTCAACTATATGGTCAAGTTGATGTCTCAATTAGGCTTCCTACTACATGCCTTCCTTTCTAGTCCTAATTAGGTCCCTTAGTTGCTAATTGACTTTGGTGATATTAGCGATTATAGAAAATTTAAAATGTGACAATTCCTTCCCCCTTAAAAATTTTTGTCCTAAAATATTTATGTACCTTATGAAAATAATGCCGAATAATGCTTCCTCATGTCTTCTTCAGTTTCCCAAGTTACTTCGTCCGAGGATAGCCCTTCCTAAACCACTTTGACTAGTGTTATACTCTTGTTCCTCAATTGTTTGATCTGTCTATCTATTATTTCCTTTGGTTCTACAACATAGGATAAATTGTGTTGCAAATGCATAAATTCACACTCTATGATGTGCCAAGGGTCTGGTTGATATTTCTTTAGCTAAGAGACATGGTCTTATGAATCTAAGAAAGGTTTAGAGGAAGGGCACGTCTATAGGCAACTGGTCCTATCCGATCAAGAATTTGGAAAGGACCCATGTATTGAGGGCTGAGTTTCCTGGACTTCAAAGATAGACCCACAACTTTGACTAGAGTTACTCTAAGAAACACGTGGTCACTAGTTTCAAATTCTAGGGGTCATCTCCTTTATTTTGCATATCTTTTCTGCCTACTTTAGGTAGCTAGCAATCTTTTCCTGATAATTTCTATGTGTCTAGATGTCTGGTCCACTATATTTGGCCCTAAAAGTCTCCTTGCACCCAGCTCCACCCAACACAAGGGGGACCTACAATTCCTTCCATAAAGAGCTTCAAATGGAGCCATTTGGACATTGAAATGATAACTATATTGTATGTAAACTGTTAAGGGTAAGTGTACATCCCAGTTTCCCTTAAATTCTAGAATACAAGACCTATATTCTCGAGGGTTTGAATGGTTCTTTCTATTTGTCCGTCTGTTTGAGGATAATAGGCCGTACTAAACCTCAATTAGGTGCCTAATGCTTTATGAAGAGATGTCCAAAATTTAGATACAAACTTAGGGTCTCTCTATCTAAAATAATACTAACAGGCACTCCATGAAGTCTCACAATCTCACCCACATAAAGCTGAGTTAGTTTGTTATAGTGCAGGTACACTTAAATGGTAGGAAGTGAGCAGATTTGGTTAATCCGTCCATTATTATCCAAATGGAGTTATATCTTGAGGATGTCCTAGGTAAGTGTAACATCATATTATTCTAGCTCTTCCTTTCCATATATAAATTCGATTCCATTAAAATAGAAAAATTCCTTCAAGAAATTCCATTAAAATAATGTAATATTTTTCGTTACATAGGGTTTAAAATTTTTGTCTCACATTCCATGGGCCATATGAACTCATCCATAGTATTTTCTATTCTAAATACATGTATACAAGTCAAAACCATCCCAAAATGTTCCATTTTGTTCGAGCTTAGGACATCCACATTCAAAAATGCAAGATCAATCTTGGGCTCCAGGATTCAAGTTTTTGTCATCAACTTTAAAAATTCATAATTAAATCTAGAAAAATCAAAATCAAGTAAATGATGGCTTTCAGGAAAGATCTAGATGTACACTATAGGATAAAAATCATTTCAATCATGAAAACATCATATGGACCACAATAGATAATAGAAAAGCACCAAAGATCTAGTTGTCCAGGTTTGCTATCATAGGTTACTGATATAAACTTCAAAAATTCATAACTAATTCTAAACAAATTAAAACCTAGCAAACCATACCATTCTAAAAAGTTATGGATGTTAGCTTAAGTCTAAAAATAAGTCCAAACTAGAACAAAAATGTTAAACAATTGTAATTTAATGGAACAATACCCAAGGTCCTACTGCACTAATAGTATTGACTCCAAATTTTAAAAATTCACATCTCTCTGCTCAGACTCCAAATGAGGTGATCTTGATGGCCATGGAAATCTTATTAAGTTTAGTTTATGCGTGTAACATTTCATAGCCATTGGATACCATTTGGCCCTCAAATAACACAAGAGAACAAATTGACCATATAAACAATGTTTGGACCATTTCAGCAGCTTTTTGCCAACTTTGGAAATTCATAATTAATTCTCTAGAGCTCTAAATAATTTGGCTTTTAGCTTCTCAAAAAGCTCTAGATGAGACCTATAAGTATGCCAAATTTCATAGGAGAATTCATCTATTTAGTCAATTTGTGATGTAGGGTTGCATAATGGCATTTTTATGCCTCTCAAAAGGTAAAAAATAGTCCATTTTGGATTCTAGCTTTTTGAAGACCACTTGAGCATGTAGGATGTAATGTTTGGTTTTCATTAAAATGAAGGAAATGGATATGTTTTCAAAATAGGTCCTCTGAAATAAATTGGTTAAGATCCAAAAAAGTTAGAATAATAATCTAGACGTTAAATAATGAATTTAAGAGCCCAGAGGTACCCTGAAATAGAGGCTAAAATGATCTGACAGAAAGCAACGAAATAGATACGTAACGTAATAGCATTTTTGTAATTTTGGACAAATTTTAGAATTATCATAGGAGGGCTTTTTAAGTGGCAAATTTAAGTTCTCTGGGGTTTTTAGAGGCCCTGAAAATCATGGGAAGGCCTGGGATAATTAAAACCCCTCCAGTATATGTTTTCTAACATTGGTTGACCCAAACTTTAACCATTTTGTTTGGAAAGTTTTTAGTTCCAAATTGAGTGATTCCGAAGGCATTTTATAAGATCGAGGACCTAAATTTTATGATGGGAAAGACAATTCTAAAAAAAGAGTTAAAATGAACTAGAAATGAAAATGCCAAGATTAAGGGCAAAATTGGAATTTTTGTGAACAAGTAGCTTCTTGAACACTCTTTAAAAGTCACGTCCCTTTTTCCTCCTTCTTCACTGACTTTATTCTGCCCAAAAATAGGGAGAGAGACCAAAAAATTTAGACGTACAAGAGAGGAGAGAAAGGGAGGAGAAAAATCCAAGATAAAGGTATGAAATCAATAGAATTTCTTAGTCTTTCCTTTAGCAAAGTTATTATTTATCTTCTCCTCTTTCTTTCTATGGTTTTGTTGAAGTTTTTGGATCTGTTTTGAGGGCAAAACAGAGGAGAGATTTTCGAAATTCAAAGGGAGAATCCAAGCAAAGGAAGAAGTGTAACACCATAATTTCTAACTCACCTCATGCCTTTTTATAACTCAAGTTCATGAATCATGTGGGTTACCAATGAAAAGGGCAATAAAAATAATGAATATTTTCGTGTTACGTCATATATAAAAATGTCATTTGATGTCATGTGGACCATGTGAGCTCATACTACACAATCTCATATTTAATTACATGAATACAACTCATGTGCATCATAAAATGTGGCTCACAACTCATGGAACTCAAAGGAAAGCTCAAAATACTCATGTACATTTTTGGCCAGAATTTGGCTCTTTTCTGACTAAACTTTGAAAATTCATAACTAATTCTAGAAAAATTGAAATTATGCATTCTTGGCTATTCTAGAAAACTACAGATGTCTACTTCATACTACAAATATGTTTAGACTATAACATCCAACACAGAGGACGTTTGACATTGAAAATAGTCCAAAGGTCAAACTGCCCACTGGTGCTTTCACAGGTTTCTATAGCAAACTTTGAAAATGTCCAATTAATTCCACAAAAATCCAATCCTTGTAAATGATACCAATCTAAAAATTTGTGAATGTTAGCTAAAGAAAAAAAATAACTTCAGACTAGTTCAGGCAGCCCAAACCTCAAAACTTAATGGAATAGTAACTAAGGTTGGGTAAAACTCCTGATACTGGAGAAATTCTTTAAAAATTCATATTTCTCTCTTTAAACATTCAAATCAGGTGCTTCTAGTTGGCACAAGTCACTGGGAATGTCTAGTTTCTCTGTATAAAATTTCATAGAAATTGGACATCATTTGGACTTTGTGTGATAGATTTCATTTTTGGACCAGATGAATAGTGCATTAGACCAAAATCAAAAAATTTGCCAACTTTGGAAATTCATCAAATATTCTGTAGACCTCCGAAAATTATGTACTTTAGCTTCCCAAAAATCTTTCAATAATCTCTAATTGCATGCCAAATCTCAAATCAAGAAGAACTCATTTGGCCAAAAAGTGACATAGGGTTTCATTATGGTCAATTTTAGCTCCATATAGGGTACCAAAATGTCCAAATGGTTTCCCTTTGGTTTTGGCACCTTTTAGGCAAGTCTAAAAGCATAATTAGGACTTGTGTGAGCTGCCCAAATGGTCTCAAACCTCATGCATCTCATTTTGGCCACTTCATTCACATATATGCATAATTCCATCATATCACTCATAAAGCTAATTTGCCATCATATACTCAATTCACATTCTAGTGGCTACATAACATATTCTTTCATTCATACATGGCATAATATCATAATTACACATGTTCAAGAGGTTATACACCATATACATCACGGGATTACATTCTTTGACACAATTATGGCCTTAAAGAACCAAAAACCATGCATTTGGTTGTCAATCTCTCTTCTTCAAGGCGGTTGGCTTCCATTACCTTGTCCACTTGATCTACCTAGCATATTAGATCATTGGAGAGGAGGGGATGAGATTCAAAGAATCCCAATAGTTCATCTCCCATTCAATCATACATAATGGATGTAAACAAATCTCATAAATGCATGTATGGTCATGTGGACATGAGCAAGCATTAAAGAAACATTTTCATCCTTTGAGAAAGTCATACATAGCATACAAAAGCTTGCCAAGCAAGTGGATTTCCCTCACCCAACTTCTTGTGGATATTGGACTTGCCTCATCCATTCTTTAATGTATTTTTAGACTCAACCATACTCTTGAGAGCCCACTTGCTTTTGGGAGACTCTTTGCTTGTCTCAACCAATCTCAAGAGTTCTTAGCTCATCCTCACCATAGCTAAGGGTTCTTGGCCTCACCACACTCAAACAAAGCCAAGCACACATCAAAACATCATATGAAACATAATATGTCATCATAAAACCATGGCATATGAAATCATGCTATCATAGTCTTCATAGCTTAAAAATGCACATACACACATTCTAAGACAAGCTAAGCATACATCCATGCATGAGAGAAGGTGGAAAGAGCTACCTTGCACACAATCACATACTTTTCCCTTTGAATTCAAGCTCTTCTTTTCGGCTACACACACACAAAAGTGTAGGGAAGGTTTTTCTTGGCCTAGACACAATTTATGGAAGCCAATTAAATTCATGAAACAAATTCTAAGGCCACACAACTTGCTTAGACATTAAGTTGCTCTATAACCTCATTATGGTCCATAATTACACCTAATGAAGCAATACCCCTTAAATAAATTTTAGGCTCCATTCTTTCCTTTCAAATATGATTCTTGACTCCGTTTAAGCTTCTTAGAGTCATCACACAATTAAAACAAAGAGCCTAACAACATGTTACTTCTTTAGGTCATAATATGGAACCTAAAGCACCAAATCACTTCCTATGAGTTCAAAAATTTTTCCAAGGCCTCCTCTCATATTCATTCATCATATATGACTCAAGAATAGCCTTAGAAAAATTTAAAACTCTCCCTAGCTATCCTAACCATGTTTGCCCGAGACCATGAGGCTTGTTGGTCTCCATGGGCTTTACTTGGTTTTCTTGAAGGAGGAAACATGTAGGGAGCGTCTTAGGGATCATAAGAGCTCATTTAAACTCTCATTTAGACATAAGAATCAAGGAATCAAATTTGGTTTTGCAAAGAACATATGAAACCCTAGACTTTGCATCTTGAATTTCCATGGTTATTTGTTAATTTTCTTTGCATATTCTTAATCTCCACACCCTTTTTCCTAAGAATTACCCTTGGTTCAACTCAAAAACCAAGCCCTCCTATGTTTCCTTATATGGGGCGAAATGGGTGGAGAAGGGAAGCAAGAGGCATCAACCATGGAAGAAGAAATTACCTTATTTTTTTCACTTGAATCTCGTGTTCTTTGAGCTCCTCTCTTCAAATCCAAAATTTTCCCCCAATTTCTCCTTTAAAATAGATCCATATACTTCATTATAATCATAAGAAATAAAGAAGAATGAAGGAGAAGAGGTTTGGAAGAGAAAGAATATGAAAAACCACTAAGAAACCATACCTTAAAGCTTGAATTTCTTCTCCTCTTCTTCTTCCCTTGGTGCGCCACTCTCCTAGGGTTTTTCCTCTGATTTTGGGCAAAACAATCTGAAGCTAAATAAGGGAGAGTATGAGGTGCCACCTATTTATAAGGGAGGAAGAAACACTTTTTCAAAAATTTCCATTTTGCCCTTCGTTCTTGGCATTTTCGTTTATGCTTTGTTTTAACTCCTTTTTGAGAACTGTCTTTTCCATTATAAAATTTATGTTCCTAATTTAGTAAAATTCCTTTGGAATCACTCAAATCAAAGCTAAAACCTTCCCGAACGAATCAGTCAAAGTTCGAGCACACCAACGTTGAAAAATATCCACCGAAGGGGCTTTAGCTGTCCTAAGCCTTTGCATAGTTTTTAAAGCCTCTGAGAACTCTGGGGAACTCAAAAATTTCATTTAAAAAGCCCTCCTGTGTGAATTCCAAAATTTGCTCAAAATTACGAAAATGCCATTACATTTCATAAGCTTTTTGTAAGAAATTGTTTCTTCATTCTAACTCCATTTTTCTTTTTGTCTGAGCCTGGGATTCTCATGTTTAGGAGTCTAGAATGCTTCTTAAATTTTTCAGGATCTTAACTAATTCATTTTAGGGCACTTCCTTTTGTATCTGGTGAATTTCATTCGTTGATGAAGAAACTGTACGTTACATTTCTCACGTTTTCTCTCATTTTTAGAGAATCGGATGTTACAAGAAGCATCCAAGAAAGGCTACTTTCTAAGCTTGAATCTCCTTATTCTTCTCCCCCTTCATTTCACCTCATGTATAGATAGCCAAGGAGGAATGAAATTTGAACCAAACCAAGGAGGAATCTTAGGAAAATGAGGGAGGATAACAAAAATATGCAAAGGAAATAACAAAATAACTATTAGATTTCAAGATAGAAAAATTAGGGTTTCAAGTGTTCCTTTAAAATTTTGTTTTGATACAAGAATTCCTAGGCCAAGATAAGTGTTTGAATGAGCTCTAGAGATCCCTAAGAAGCTTCCCATATGTATCTTCCGTCAAGAAAATAAAGCAAACTCACTTGCTGCTCATATAGTGTATGATTTCGACCTAGGCTAGAAAGAGTACCAAGGGATAGTTTTAAATTGTTTTAAGCTTGTTTGTGTCATACATGATGGAAGAGGATAAGAGGAAGCTTTGAAAAAATTTTAGAAGCCATGGATAGTGAGATGGTATTATAGGTTCTATATTATGGCTTAAAGAAGCAACACCTAGCTAGGTTCCTTAAATTAATTGTGTGATGACTCCAAAAGGCTTAAAAGGAGTCAAGAATTATAAATAAAATGAAAGAATTAAGCAAAGATGATGTTTTCATAAGGTTGCTTCATTAAGTGCATTATGGAACCATAAAAGAGTCATATGAATCATCTAACTTTTCTAATAAATATGTAGCTTTAGAAATTGTTCCAAGAGTGTAATTGGCTTCCATATTATATGTTTAGGCCAAAGGAAACAAGTCCCACTTTCTTGTAAGTGTGTGGCCATGGGAGAGGAAACAAGCTCAAGGAAGAAAGTGTGTTATTGTGACAAAGGTAGCTCTCTCTTCTTTCTCTCATGCATGAGTGGATGTTTATCTTATCTTTAAATGTGTGTATGTATGTTTTAAGCTATGAAAAATATCTTAACATATATCTTTATACCATGGTACCATAATGTTATATTATGTCTCCAAATGATGCTTTGTGTATTTGCTTGGATTTGCTTGAGTGCGGTAAAGCCAAGAACCCACTAGCCATGGTGAGGATGAACCAAAAACCCTCAAGAGTGTTTGAGACAAAGCCAAGAGTCTCCTAAGAGTAAGGCCTAGTTCAAAGCCTTTAAGAAAAGGAGTGAGGCAAGTCCAAAATCCTTGAAGAGAATGGGTGAGGTTAAACTACTTACTTCGCAAGCCTATGTACATTTTGTATGATTTCTTGAATGCTAGAAATGTTTCATGAATGACTACATACTCCATGATGTTCATGCATGCATTTTTAGACTTAGATTTACATTCCTTATGTGTGATTGAAAGGGAGAAGAGCTATTGGGATTCTTAGAATCTCATCCCTTTCTCCCCACATGTTTAACATGTCTAGGTAGACCAAGTGAGCCAAGGGATGAAAGCCGCCAAGCCTAAAGAAAGAAGATTGACAACAAAGTGTGGAAATTTGCCATTTTGTAGCCATATGAGTGGCATGTGATGTAATCCCTTATTGTATATATTGTATGCTTCATGAACACATGTAAATATGTAAATATATTATGTATGTATGTAATTTGATGCTATATGTATGCTATAGCATAAATTGGACATTAAATGGCAAGAACTAGCTTGTGTAATCTTATGTATATCTTGGGGTGGGTGAGTGAGTTTGTAAAATCTAGGTTTTGTACCTTTAAGATATGCTTAGTAGACCATTTTGGTGCTTTCCCACGTGCTCAAGTGGCCATGGGAGCATTGGAACCAAAATTGACCCCTTTGAGACCATTCAAGAAGCTTAGAAGTCCAATTTTGCAACTCAATGTCAAGATCTGACCAAAGGAATGATTTGGAATGCATATAGATATTATTTAGAAATTTTTGGAAAGCTAAATATTAGATTATTTGGAGCTCTATGGAATTAATTATGATTTTTCAAAGTTGTCATTTTTCTATTGTTCTACTATAAGCACTGTTCATATGGTCAATTTCTTGTGCTATGTCATTCAAGGGCCAAATGGTGTCCAATTATCATGAATTATAGGCATAAACTAGACATGATAAGCTTTCTATGGCCACTAAGATCACCCCAATTGGACATCTGAGCAGGGTGATATGAATTTTTGAAGTTCAGGGGTACTACCAATACAAAACAGGCGACCTTGGTTACTATTCCATTGATTTCTAGTGGCCAAACGTGCTTGTTGTGGCTTGGAATTATTTTAACATAAATTAGACATCTCTAGCTTTCTATTATGGTATAGTGTGCTTGATTTTAGTCTTTTTTAAATTAGTTATGATTTTTCAAAGTTCATAACAGAAAACTAAAATACAAATTTGAGACTACACACATTATTTTTGTGTATATACTCCATTAGCTCGAGTTCTTGGCCACTTCTTGAGATGGTTATGAGTTATATTTTTGTATTTAAATATTAAAATGAGATGAATGAATTCATATGGTCCATGGGACATAGAATAAAAAATTTATACACGATGTAACATAAAAATAATCCACTTTTTAATGGATTTCTTCTATGAATTTGTGTTATGCAAGAATCCATGCCTAGAATTGAGATGAGATGAGGTAAATAAATATGGTGTTACATAGGAAAGTATCAAAATAGACCTCTAGACATGTCTAAAGGGTCTAGATATCCATACATCTCAAATTCGCTCTCCCACTTGTTGCTATACACAAGGAACATACATGCATCATTTTGCATTTCCATGTCAAAATCATACACTATCATTCATATGGATCCAATTCTCATACATACATCATATTTCCATACATTTACAAGTTTTCAGGGACCTATACATCATATACATCATGGAAATACATCATTTGACAATGTTATGGTCACAAAATGAACAAATAGCAACTCCTTGTCAATCTTCTTGCTTGCAAGTGTATTGGCTCCCATTTCTTGGTTCACTTGATCCATCTAGACATGTTAGACAATGGGGAGGGAAGAGTGAGATTCTAAAAATTCCAATAGCTCTTCACCCTTTTTAATCATACATAATGAATGCAAATTCAAGTCCAAATATGAATGCATGGCAATCTAGCAATTCATAAACATACATGAAACATTTCTCTCATTCAAGAAAACATATTCATCATACATAGGTTTGCCAAGACAATGGTTTAGCCTCACCCATTCTCTTTAGGACTTTTGGACTTGCCTCACCCATATTCAAGGGACTTTTGACTAAGACTCACTCTTCTAAAGACTTTTGGCTTTACCAAGCTCATACAAGCCAAAACACATTCATAAAACATCTTTTAAGAGCATAAAACAAAGTAACATGGTACCATGGCATACGGATATTTGCTAGAAACTTGTTGCAAAGCATAAACATACATACACATATCCAAAGATAAGAAACCATTCAAAAATGCATGAGAGAAAGGTGAGAGAGCTACCTTGGAGCTAATATCACACACTTTCTTTGGATTCTTCCTTCCTCTTCTCAGTCAGACCATGATACTTTGAGGCATTAGCTTCTCTTGGCCTAAGCACATCGAAAGAACATGAAAACAAGCCTTGGCATCACACATACATTATAAATATCTACTTTGTTCTATGGCTCCATTATGCTTCCTTACAACACTTTTATCAAGCAACTATGATCATTCATCATCTTAGCTCCTATTTCTCATTCATTCTAGGCCTCTTGACTCCCTTTAAATTCTTTGGAGTCATCACACATTCATTTTAAGGAGCCTAGCTATGAGTTGCTTCCTAATGCCTCATTATGGAGCCTACACCTCTATCTCACATTTTATGGATTCTAAATTTTTCCCAAGACTTTCTTTAGTATTCTTCCATCATATTTAATTCCATTCTAACCTTAGAACCAATTTAAACACTATCTAGGTAGCCAAACCTAATGTGGCCAAGACATGCTCTCCTTTTAGCATCCATGGAGTTTGCTTTGTTTTCTCTAGGGAGTGGCTACTTGGGAGATTTCTTAGATGTCTTAGGAACTCACACATACTCTTAGATAGCTTAAATTATCACTAGAAGGTCCCATATTAGCCAAGGTACAAGTAGATCCCCAATCTTTGTAACTTTATTTTCAATGCATCTTAGTTAGATTTCTTGGCATATTTTGTTCCTCACCCTCCAAAACCTATGATTCTCCCTTATTGGGACCAGAATTCATCCTCCCTTGATTGGGCTCTAAATGGGATGAAACACATACAAGGAGGATAGCCAAGGAAGTGCATGAAAAACAAGACAAGTTACCTTGATTCTAGGCTTGTTTCAAGAGCTCTTTCATTTGGTATGCTCCTCTCATTCAAACTCTATCTTCCTCCCTCTAAGCCAAATCCAAAATAGATCCAAATCATTCATGGAAAATATAGGAAGAAAAAGAAGAAGGAGGACAACAAGGTTACTAAATAGAGGAGCATGAATTTCTACACTTTTCTTACCTTTTTCGTGGATTTTCCTCTTTCTTTTCCTCCCTTCTAGATGCCTTTCCCAACTAGTCTTCCTTCTTTTTTTAGGTATAAATAAGGTTGGTTACATGTAATATCTGGTTCTCTAAAAACCAAAGAAAACGTGAGAAACGTAACATACAGTTTCTCTGTAAATGAACGAAATTCACCGGATACAAAAGGAAGTTCCCCAAGATGATATAGTTAAGGTCCCAAAAAATTTGGGAAGCATTCTAGACTCCTAAATATGAGAATCCCAGGCTTAAACAGAAAGAAAAATGGAGCTAGAATGAAGAAACAATTTCTTACAAAAAGCTTACGAAACATAATGGCATTTTCGTAATTTTGAACACATTTTAGAATTCACACAGGAGGGCTTTTTAAATGAAATTTTTAAGTTTTCTAGGGTTCTCAGAGGCCCTGAAAACCATGGAAAGTCCCGAGATAGTTAAAACCCCTTCGGCGGATGTTTTCTACCGTCGGTTGACCTAAACTTTGACTGATTTGTTCGGGAAGGTTTAGCTCCAATTTGAGTGATTCCAGAGACATTTTACTAAATTGGGAACCTAAATTTCATAATGGAAAAGACGGTTCTCAAAAAGGAGCTAAAACAAAGGAGAAACAAAAATACCAAGAATAAAGGACAAAATGGGAATTTTAAAAAAGTGTAACTTATTCCCACTTATATATATGATACATCCTTCTTCTCCCTTCATTGTGCACGACCATTTTCTGACCAAAACTAGAAGAAAACCCTAGGAGATGAGGCACACAAGAGGAGGAAGAAAAGGAGGAGAAATTTAAGATAGAAAGGTATGAATTTTCATGATTTTTCATGCTCTTTCTCTTCCAAACCTCTTCTCCTTCATTCTCCTTTGTTTTCTATGATTAAAATGAAGTATATGGATCTATTTTAAAGCAAAAATTGAGGGGAAAATTCGGATTTGAAGAGAGGAGCTCAAAGAACACAAGATTTAAGTGAGAAAAAGCAAGAAAATAAGGTAATTTCTCTTCCTATGGTTGTCATCTTTGGTTCCCTTCTCCACCATTTTGCCCCACTTGAGAAAACCCTAGGAGGAGATGATTTTTAGGCAGAACCAAGTATGAATCTAACGAAAAAGGGTGTGGAGATTAAGAATATGCAAAGGAAATTATCAAAAAAACCATTAGATTTCAAGATACAAATTCTAGGGTTTTGTGTGCACCATCCAAAATCTGATTTCATATGATAATTCCTAGGCCTAATTAAGAATTTAAATTAGCACCTAAGATCCCTAAGATACTCCCCACATGCTTCCTCCTTCAAGAAAATAAAGAGAATTCTAAGGAGGCGAAAAAGGGGCATAGTCTCAGACAAGCATGGATGGAGTAGCTAGGGAGAGTTTTAAATTTTTTTCAAGCCCATTTTTGTATCATATATGATGAATGAATGTGAGGGGAGGCCTTGGAAAAATTTTAGAACTCATAGAAAGTGAGTTGGTGCCTTAGGTTCCATATTATGACCTAAAGAAGCAACATGATATTAGGCTCTTTGTTTTAATTGTGTGATGACTCCAAGAGGCTTAAAAGGAGTCAAGAATCATATTTGAAAGGAAAGAATGGAGCCTAGAAATTTTTTGAGGGGTGTTGCTTCATTAGGTGCATTTATGGACCATAATGGAACTTATAGAGCAATCTAGTCTCTAAGCAAGTTGTATGACCTTAGAGCTTGTTTCATGAACTTAATTGGATTCCATAAATTATATCTAGGCCAAGAGAAACCATCTCCACCAATTTGTGGGTGTGTGGCCGAAAGAGAAGGCTTGAGTCCAAAGGGAAAAGTGTGTGATTATGTGCAAGGTAGCTCTCTCCACCTTCTCTCATGCATGGATATCTGTTTAGCTTGCTTTAGAATGTGTGTATGTGTATTTTCATACTATAAAAAGTATGTTAACATGCCTTTATATGCCATGATTCTTGATGCCATGTTATGTTTTTAAATACATGATGTTTGTATGAGTTTGCTTGAATGTGGAGAGGCCAAAAACTCCTCCCTTTGGTGAGGATGAGCCAAGAACCCTTGAGCTTGGTTGAGACAAAGTAAAGAGTCTCCCAAAAGCAAAGTGGGCTCCCAAGAGTATGGTTAAGTCTAAAGTGCTTAAAGAATGGGTGAGGCAAGTCCAAAACCCATGAGAAGAAGTGTGAGGCCAATCCAAACACTTGGTGAGCTCTTGAATAATTTGTATGAGTTGTTCACATGCCAAGTTTTCTTTTAAAATGTCCATGGCTTCTATTTTCCCATGCATGCATTTGTAAAGCTTGCTTTGCACATATTATGTATGATTGAATGGGAGATGAGCTATTGGGATTCTTTGAATCTCATTCCCTCCTCTCTAATGATCTCACATGCTAGGTGGACCAAGTGGATATGTTAATGGGAGCCAACAACATTGAAGGAAGAAGATTTATATCCATATGTCTAGCATTTTCCTTTTAAAGCCATAATGAACCATAATGATGTATATGAATGTTGTAAATGGTTTATGACCCTTGATAATATGTAATTATGCTATTATATGAAGTAGAAATGAAAGTATGTGTTATATGAATGATGGAATGTGAATTGAGTATGTATGGCAAAGATGGCTTCATGAATGAGTTTATGGAAATGTGCATATGTGTGTAGGGAAAGGCCAAAATGAGATGCATGGGGTTTGGGACCATTTGGACAGCTCACACAAGTCTTAAATGTGCTTGTAGACTTGGCCAAAAGGTGCCACAACCAAGGGAAAGCCATTTGGCAATTTTGGTACCTCATATGGAGCCAAAATTGACAATTATGGAACCCTATATCATTTTTTGGCCAAATGAGTTAGCCTTAATCTGAGATTTGACATGCAATTAAGTCTCATTGAGAGCTTTTTGGAAAGCTAATGATCATAATTTTCAGAGGTCTACAGGATATTTGATGATTTTTCAAAGTTAGCAATTTTTCTGGTTTTGGTCTGCTGCACTATTCATTTGGTCTGAAATTGAATTTTGTCCCATGAGGCTCAAATGATATCCAATTGCCGTAAAATTTTATACAAAGAAACTAGATATTCACAATGGCTCATGACAACTAGAATCACCTCATTTGGAGGTCTAGAGAGGGAGATATGAATTTTTGAACATTTTATCCAGTATCAGGAATTTTGCCCGACCAGAGGTACTATTCCATTGAATTCTGAGGTTTGAGCTGGATGAACTGGTCTAGAGATATTTTTTATTTCTAGCTAACATACACATATTTCGATATTGGTATCATTTGCATCGATTAGATTTTTTTGGAATTAATTGGACATTTTCAAAGTTTTCTACATAATTTTATATCAGTTCCAAGATGCAGTCTGACCTTTGGGCCATTTTGGATGACAAACGTCCTCTGTGATGGAAGTTATAGTCTGGGCATATTTTTATGTGAAATAGGAATCCATAGCTTTCCATAATGGGCAAGATTGCATGATTTAGATTTTTCTAGATTTAGTTATGATTTTCCAAAATTTGGTCAGAACAAGGAGCGAATCTGGCCAAAATTAAACAAGCCCATTTCATGCTTCATTTTGGTTTCCATGAGTTGTGGCTATCATTTTGTGATGCAAATTAGTTGTAATGATATATTTAAATATGAGGATGTATGGCATGAGCCCACACGGTCCACGTGACACAAATTGCAATTTTTAAGTATGATGCAACGCAAATAAACCCATTATTTTTTATCTCTTTTTCATGTGCTCTCATGGAAATGATGATGTGAAGCTTATGAATATTATAAAATGAGCTAGAATTTATGGTGTTACATTTATTGGTATCAGAGCAAAGTTCCAAGCTCTTTTGGATTGGAGTTGGCTTGAGGAAGTAGCATTAGGGCTATGTAAAGGCTCGAATGAATAGGTAGAACCTTGTATGAGACATTGTGGGTGTGTGAAAGTAGTTTGTAGCCTTGTGAGTTGTGGGATGGTCTTAAAGTAGTTAGTGGACACCAGGAAAGAGTGGCCTCTAGAGTGGTTTAAGTAGAGTTGAGTGATATGACAGCTAGAGCTTGATGAGATGTGATAGCTCGTCGGAATCAGTGGCAAGCCCCAGATAGTGTACTTACTTGCATATGCCTTAAGAGATAGTGTACTTAATATTAAATCTCCCTTATCATCTCTTAATGGCTTTCTATAAGATCTTATTGCCTTTCTCTATTCATTAATAGCCATTAGAGACTTTTGTCTACTTACTCAACTTACTTAGATATTAGTCCACTATTTAATCTTATTCATTTTCTCACTAGCTCGTCCCATAGTTTATCATCATATTTCTTTATATCATAGGCCTTATATTTGTATCACTTACTGGGATCATAGCTCCTCTAAAAAGGGCTATTATTCTCAATCATTCTGCTCTCATTTCTTACTCTGACCCTGGCCTTTTCAGGCCTAAACTGTGTTTTACTCTCTCTTTATTCACTCAAAAGTGGTCTTATTTAACTTTTTAGATTAATAGCTGATCATTGTAACTTATACTTTTTCCTGTATTAACATTAAAAGCAACTACCATTGACCACTGCTAAATTCTTGCAGGATACTAACTTTTTATAATTTCAACTGCTGGAGACATAGTCTACCACTTACCCTATCAAGACAAACTATACTTGACCCCTTTTTGAACATATGCCTCTAGTGTATAGGGATCTCTCTATTCCTTAGTTAGGTCTAATATATGTTGGGTAGCGGTTCATCTAGCTATATTATTGGAAATCTACTTTTTTACTTTCCTCATCCCATATGTTATACTCATCTCTCAAAGAGGTCTAGCCAGTGGTCTCACAGTTTGAGTATAACCTTCATATCTCTATAGCAATAGTCTACCAGACTTAAGAGATCTCTAGTCTTTAAGACAAAACTATCTAATATTATATTAGTCTTCGAGACTAACTGATCTGGGAAAACTATCTCAGACTATCATCTCCCCAGAGAACTGTTGTGCTGTAACTGTGGGCTCTCTGTATCTTTGTGGGATTTACTACGACCCCTAGGTCTACTGCAACCTCTCTGAACCCTGTGAGGGTCTACTGCAACCTGCTATACTATATTAGGATCTACTATGATCCATCTCTAGGGGATGTCAAAGCATAAGATCACTGTATCTGATAGCAAAATACATGCTCACTAAGTCCGGTAACCATCGCTCATAATTGCTATGGCTAAGCTCAAATGTTTATTATGCTCTTCCTATGAAATAGGTGTTGTATTATATGTTTCTCTGTTGATCCCATCATAATGCTACTTAGGAGTATTTTGATTTTTTCTTACTACTCCTTATAAGATCCTTTGGTTCCCACTTTAAAGCCTTTTCACTTAGGCTTTCTGTCTTTACTCTCACTGGCTTACTACATTTTGCCTGTACTCTTTCTATCTTCCCTCTCATATCCCACAATTTCTAACTATACCCCTGTTTGGCTTTCAAGTGCCTTTCGCACCAAGGCATCGTACACATCGAGTGTGTCTAACATTTCTCATAGGATGGAGATCATAAGCTAGTCCAGTTTCACTTCATTTAGTCATATCATAAGGGGCTCTAACTTTTAACATTCTAATACTATTAACACGTTCCCTGTTGTATCATTGCTCTTTACTGGGGATTCCTTTCTGCATACTTTTCTTATCATTCTAATATTACTGGAATCCCTTATGTCTCTTTCTTTAACTTATCTCTTGATTTAACTACCTAGGATACTCTTCGATTATTAGGATACTCTTTATGGTTGATGCCATTATTTGCTACACACTCAATTTACATTACTACTGAGTTGGCCAGACTCAATATCATGCAACCATCATTGCAAGCAAACCATAACATCAATCATTAATACATAATCGCATCATAGCTGAGCTCAAACCACTATCACCAGTATATTACGAGTTCCCTAACAATCTAAAGTACCCTCCTATTACTATGCTCTATTTCTCTTTATTTTAAATGACATTCGGGGTAAAGGAACTCTTTCTCTAATTTTTTTTGTCAATTACTGTACCACCCCAAGGTCATTAACATTGCCCAATTATCTCTATTTAGGGCATTACACCATACTTTATTGACATTTCTACCAAGGATAATAGTGCTTGCTAACATGACTATTCATATGATCTATTTATCTATTTTTAACAATGTTACATACTTTTCTATATGCTTGAGAGCATTTTTATTCCTCCTAGGTTCACCTTTTCTTGCTCACTTCTTATAAAAGTGGGGGAGGTCTAATTCCTCTTATACTCTTACTTTATTCTTAACTAGACCATTCCTCTATAAGGAATTGTTCCCTGTGAACCTTAGAGTTTGCTCTCTTTAAAGCTCATGGCTTACCTTACTACTTTACATAATCCTAAAGCTTACCTTCTTATATGGCTTTTAATTTTTCTTTAGCTTCCCTGGAAGTACTGAGACATTAAATGCTTGCCTCAACCCCTCTCTACACTCTGATTAAGGGCTAAGTATACTCTTTTTTTGCATAGACTTTCTGTTTTCATCTCTAGGAGCATAATTTATTAATTCTAGGGCTATACTAACCTAATTCATGTCATGCATCTTCTCAATGTCCCCAATCTATTTTACCCATAACTGTATGCTCCACTTAGTACTCTTACTGCTCGTGAGCTTTCACATTACATTAGTCTCATGCTAAGGAAGCTCATCTGACAAAGTACTAAGCTCTTACCTGATTATCTTTACTATACTTATTTTATTAACTATTTTTTAATCACTACTAAAGCGAGGGTATCTTTTGCTAAGTACCAGTTTCTTAACTCTTCCTCACCTTTTTCCCTATCACTGTAATTACTAAATTGAGGCTATACCTCTTGGAGAGTTACTGACCACTAATTAGGTGGTCCTCTATCTCATTACATCTCATTCTTGTTTTAGGGTATCATCCTTGAGGTATACCCTTCTCGTAAACCCGTTACATTCTTGATGTTATCAGTACTGAATCATGTCAATTCAATAGCTACGAGGACATCCTATCACCAAAATCCAGGATCTTGTTGACAAAGTCTTGTATTTTGCAATGTAAATTTTGAGACCTTGTCAATATGGTTTTCCTGCTAGTGAGTACAAGATCTTTTAATAGTGAGCGACAACATATAATATGTGAGGATATGACACTCGTTCTTTTACATAAATGTATCCTTCCTTTACACATATACCTGTAACATACTTTAGATATCTGAAGCTCATAGTAAAACCCATCATTCACTAGCACATAGAATAGCATTCTTGGTTAGAGTCAACACCTTGTAGGCAGATCTTAACAACCTTATAACTCTTGTGTCTAATAGGTTAACTCTGGGTGTTACTCAATCTTAAACGCACTCGGGCTCATTCATAAGCTAGGCTAGTCTCTTTCTTAGACTCATGCACTAGGCCCACTACTCATTTATTACTTAAGTACTCTCGGCATCTGCTAGTGGACCATTTATCTCTCTTTTATCTTGCTCACACTAGGGGTCTTATTCTCTGTACTCTATCTAACCCCTTAACAGTTCATTTCTCTATTAACCTGAATATGACCAACAAAGCCTTCCATATGGCAATATACTCCATCATCACTAGTACTTCCTTTTTGGCTATATAATTCGAGCCTTAACTACCTTTGTATTTAGCCCACCATCAAGGCTAAAGGGTTCTGCCCCTTGCATTATTCATGCATAGTCAAATGGTACATTTGGGTTGTCAAGCTCTATAGAGTGTTGCCTATAGACTCTGGCCTTTGGTTTGAGGAAATAACTTTCTAAACTTTTCAATTCATCTAGATATTTGGATGCTATGGCTAGGGGAAATAACTTTCTTCCTCATTTCCCCTCTAAGCTGACCCTATATAGCAGTAGGTTCACCCCATGTTGTACTACATCAATGTCTGACTCTACATCGAGCAAAATATCTCAGAATGGTGTGGGTGTGGTGACTAGGGAGGATGAGGCCTCACATAATCTCTCTAAGCAAGCCTCTCTAGTAGCTATGTGGAAATCACTCGCTGCTCATACGCATGGCTTACCACTGATCCCAACGAGCTACCAAAACTCATAGAGCTCTAACTATAGGATCACTTAACTCTATTGTAGTGACTCTAAAGGCCAACCTCTCCTAATGTTTACTGTCTACATTAACACCACTCCACCACTCACTTAGCATAACCGTAGACATACACCACTTTTAGACACCCAAAAATGTCTTATACAAGGATTTTCATAACTATATAAGTTTTTATATAACTTTATTGCCACATTCTCACGCCATTAACATCCCTAAAAGGCCTGGAACTTTGCTTTGATACCAATAAATGTAACACCATATTATTCTAGCTCTTCCTTTCCACATATAAATTCCGTTCCATTGAAATAGCAAAATTTCTTCAAGAAATTCCATTAAAATAATGTAATATTTTTTGTTATGTAGGGTTTAAAATTTTCATCTCACATTCCATGGGGCATATAAACTCATCTATAGTATTTTATATTCCAAATACATGTATACAAGTTAAAACCATCCCAAAATGTTCCATTTTTTCCTAAGCTTAGGACATCCACATTCAAAAATACAAGATTAGTCTCGGGCTCTAGGCTCAAGTTTCTGTCATCAACTTTGAAAATTCATAATTAAATCTAAAAAAATCAAAATCAAGTAAATGATGGCTTTCTGGAAAGCTATGGATGTGAGCTATATTAAAAATCATTTCAATCTATGAAAACATCAACTAGACCACAATTGATAATAGAAACATACCAAAGATCTAGCTGTCCAGGTTTGCTATCATAAGTTACTGATACAAAATTCAAATTTTCATAACTAATTATAGAAAAATCAAAACCAAACAAACCATACATTCTAGAAAGCTATGGATGTTAGCTTAATGCTAAAAATAATTCTAGACTAGAACAAAAATGTTAAACCACTGTAATTTGATGGAATAGTACCCAAGTTCCTATTGTGCTAGTGGTACTAACTCCAAATTTAAAAAATTTATATCTCTCTATTCACACTTCAAATGAGGTGATCTTAGAGGCCATCAAAAGCTTATTAAGTGTAATTTATACCTATAAAATTTCATAGTCATTGGATACCATTTGTCCCTCAAATGACACGAGAGAAGAAACTAACTATATGAACAGTGTCTGGACCATTTTAGTAGCTTTTTGCCAACTTTGAAAATTCATAATTAATTCTTTAAGGTTCTAAATAATCTAGTTTTTAGCTTGCTAAAAAGCACTAGATGAGACCTATAAGCATACCAAATTTCATAGGAAAATTCATCCATTTGATAAGTTTGTGACATAGGGTTGCATAATGGCATTATTATGCCTCTCAAAGGGTCAAAAATGGTCTACTTTGGCTTCTAGCTTTTCCAAGACCACTTGAGTACTTGGGAAAGCATCAAAACAGGCCTCTAAACATGTCTAAAGGGTCTAGATATCCATGCATCTCAAATTCACTCTCTCACTTATTGCTATACACAAGGAACATAAACGCATCATTTTACATTTCCATGTCAAAATTATACACTATCATTCATATGGATCCAATTTTCATACATACACCATATTTCCATACATTTACAAGGATTCAAGGACTTATACATCATATACATCATGGAAATACATCATTTGACAATTATGATCACGAAATGAACAAATAGCAACTCTTTGTCAATCTTCTTGCTTGCAAGTGTGGTGGCTCCCATTTCTTGGTTTACTTGGTCCACCTAGATATGTCAGACAATAGGGAGGGAAGAGTGAGATTCTAGGAATCTCAATAGCTCTTCACCCTTTTCAATCCTACATAATGAATGCAAATTCAAGTCTAAAGATGAATGCATGGCAATCTAGTAATTCATGAATATACATAAAACATTTCTCTCATTCAAGAAAACATATTCATCATACATAGGCTTGCCAAGACAATGGTTTAGCCTTTGCCCATTCTCTTTGGGACTTTTGGACTTGTCTCACCTACATTCAAGGGACTTTTGACTTAGCCTCACTTTTCTAGAGACTTTTGGTTTTGTCTCACCCATTCTTAGAGACTTTTGGCTCATCCTCACCCTTGTTAAGGGACTTCTGGCTTTACCAAGCTCATATGAGCTAAAACACATTCATAAAACATCTTTCAAGAGCATAAACAAAGCAACATGGTACCATGGCATGTGGACATTTACTAGAAAATGTTACAAAGCATAAACATACATACACACATCCAAAGACAAGAAACCATCAAAGAATGTATGAGTGAAAGGAGAGAAAGCTACCTTAGAGCCAATATCACACACTTTTTCTTTGGATTCTTCCTCCCTCTTCTTGGCCAAACCATGATACTTGGAGGCATTAGCTTTTCTTGGCCTAAACACATCAAAAGAGATATAAATCACTCATGGGAATAAGCCTTGGCATCACACATACATTATATGAAATTACTTTGTTCTATGGCTTCATTATGCTTCCATACAAGACCTTATGAAGCAATATGATGATTCATGATCTTGGCTCCCATTTCTCATTCATTTTAGGCCCCTTGACTCCCTTTAAACTCCTTAGAGTCATCACACATTCATTTTAAGGAACCTAGCTATGAGTTGCTTCTTAATGCCTCATTATGGAACCTACACCTCCATCTCACATTCCATGGCTTCTAAATTTTTCCCAAGTCTTTCTTTGGTGTTCTTCCATCATATTTAATTCCATTCTAACCTGAGAACCAATTGAAACACTCTCTAGGTAGGTGGCCAGACCTAATATGGCCGAGACATGCTCTCCTTTTAGCATCCATAGAGTTTGCTTTGTTTTCTCAAGGAAGTGGCTACTTAGGAGACTTCTTAGGTGTCTTAGAAACTCATTCATGCTCTTAAATAGCTTAAATTATCACTAGGAGGTCCCATTTTGGCCAAGGTGCAAGTGGAACCCTAATCTTTGTAACTTTATTTCCAATGCATTTTAGTTGGATTTCTTGGCATATTCTTGTTCCTCACACTCCAAAACCTATGATTCTCCCTTGCTAGGACCAGAATTCATCCTCCCTTGATTGGTCTCTAAAGGGGACAAAACACATACAAGGAGGATAGCTAAGGAAGTGCATGAAAAACAAGACAAGTTACCTTGATTCTAAGTTGTTTCAAGAGCTCTTTCTTTTGGTATGCTCCTCTCATTCAAACTCTATCTTCCTCCCTCTGAACTAGACCCAAAATAGATTCAAATCATTCATGGAAACCATAGGAAGAAAGAGAAGAAGGAGGAGAATAAGGTTGCTAAAGGAAGGAACATAATTTCTACACTTTTCTTACCTTTTTCTGGATTTTTCCTCCTCTTTTTCCTCCCTTCTTAGATTTCTTTCCTAGCTGGTCTCCCTTCTGTTCTTAGGTAGAAATAAGGTTGGTTACATGAGGGAGAGGAAAGGGACGTGTATTTAAGACAAGCTTCTTGAATCTTCCTTTTTTAAAATTTCCATCTACGCCTCCCTTTTGTGGCTTGTTTGTTTTTAGCTCATTTTAACTCCTCATTGAGAACCATCTTTTTTATCATAAAATTTAGGTTCTCTAACTGATAAAATGCCTTTTGAATCACTCAATTTGGATCTTAAACCTTCTCGAATGAAAGGGTCAAAGTTTGGGTCAATCGACGTTCTAAATCATAAATCGAAAGGGTTTTAACTATTTTAAAGGTTCCTATAGTTTTTAAGGCCTTTAAAAACCCTGAAAAACTCATTTTTCTTTTCATTTGAAAATCCTTCCTTTGAGTTTTCCAAAAAGTACCAAAAATTATGAAAATGGTACTGCATCTTCTTTGAATTTCATCATGTTATTCTGGCTCCGTCTTTAGGGTACCTCTAACCTTAGATCCTTATTATTTGAGGTCTAGATTATTACCCTAATTTTATTGTACCTCAAATCATTCTATCTGGGTGACTTCCTTTTTGTATCCAGTGAATTATGTACGTTTATGGAGAAACCGAGCATTACGTTTCTCACATTTACGAAAGTAACAGGTGTTATAATAAGCCCATAATAAAATCTATAGAAATACTATCCCATTTCTATTCAGGGATTTCTAAAGGTTGTAACATTCCTGCAACTTCACCCTATGTCAAACTAAACACTTAAACACATACTGAGCAATTTTTGATTTCATGCTAGGCTACCAAAAATTCTTTTTAAGATCTTGATACATTTTAGTAGTTCTTGGGTGCAAGGTATATTTGTTTCTGTGGGCTTCTGCTAAAATAATGTCCCTTAATTCCTTCTTCTCGAGCACGCACAATTTGTCTTTATACCAAATCAATCCATTCTTCGATTCCTAAAATTCAAAGCCTGACCTCACCAAAAGCCTTCCCCTAGGTTATTTGCTTCCTAATCTTTCCTAAAAACTCATCAGAAGCCTGAGCATCCCTAATTTGATCTTGCAACTTGCTATAAATTCTCAACTCACTTACTAAGAGGCTACTTGAGTGTGAGGAGACAAAAACATTTAAGTCTCTGAAATCCTTTATCAATTTCTGTTCCCTAAGCATCATTAGTGACAAATGTATGGACTTTCTGCTTAAGGCATCTGCAATAACATTTGCTTTGCCTAGGTGATACTTAAGGGTAAAATCATAATCTTTAAGAAATTTTATCCACCTCCTCTGTCTCATATTCAATTCTTTCTGGTCAAAAAGGTACTTCAAACTTTTATGATCACTAAAAACCTCAAATGATACCCTGTATAAGTAATGTCTCTGAATTTTTAAGGCAAACATTATGGCTGCTAACTCCAGGTCATAAGTGGGGTAGTTCTCCTCATGGGATCTTAATTGTCTAGAAGCATAGGCAACTACCATACCCTCTTGCATTAAAACACATCCTAATCCTTTATTGGAAGCATCACTATACACTACAAAAGTTTTCTAGGGGTCTGGTATTATTAAGATAGGAGTGGATGTCAATTTAGTTTTTAATTCCTGAAATCTCTCCTTACATTTATCATCTGAAATGAACGGTTGATCTTTCTAGTTCAATCTGGTCAAAGGTGAACCTAGCTGAAAAAATCCCTTAATGAACCTCCTATAATATCCAACTAATCCTAGGAAGCTCCTAACCTCTGTAACATTTTTAGGCCTCTCCCAATTTACTATTGCCTTTATCTTTCTAGGATCCACTGCTACCCCCCTTTTCAAAAATTACATGTCCTAAGAATTGTATTTCTTTTAACCAAAACTCACACTTATTGAGCTTAGCAAATAATTGCTCTTCCTTTAAGGTCTGGAGAATAATCCTAAGGTATCTATCATGTTCCTCCTCACTCCTGGAATAAATGAGGATATCATCTATGAAGACAACCACAAATTGATCCAGATAGGGTCTAAAAATTCTATTCATATAATCCATAAAGATAGCTGGGGCATTGGTCAAACCAAAAGGCATAACAAGAAATTCATAGTGCCTATACCTAGTTCTAAAGGCAGTTTTTGGAATGTCCTTAGCTTTAATCCTCAATTGGTGGTATCCTAACCTCAAATCTACCTTAGAGAAAATGGAGGCTCCTGCTAGCTGATCCAAGAGGTCGTCTATCCTAGGCAGTGGATATTTATTCTTTATGGTTACTTTATTCAACTACCTATAATCTATACACAAACAAGACTGGTGCACCCTACGGAGACACACTGGGTCTAATAAAGCCCTTTTCTAACAGTTCTTCTAATTGCTTTTTCAGTTCAACTAACTCAGTTAGGGCCATTCTATAGGGTGCTCTAGATATAGGACTAGTTCCAAGCACTAAATCAATAGAAAATCCCAACTCTCTATCAGGAGGAAGACCGCTAACCTCAGTAGGAAAAACTTCAAGGAAATCTCTAACCACTGGTATATTTTTTATTGCCTCTTCAACCTTAACTTGCAGAGAAAAGAAGAATAAAAACCCCTAACAACCTTTCCTAAGGTAACTCTCAACCTAGGTAATGGATAATATAGGAAACTCAATGGAAGGTCTAGAATCAGAATTACAAATAAACAATGACACCAATTTTAAAAACAATTAAGGATAGCATTGTTTACAAATAACCAATCCATTGCAATAGTAAGGTCAATACCAGTCATGGGAATGCATACTACATCAAGAATAGTAGGTCATTTATCAAATTGAATCATACAATTTAAACATGCATGAGAAGTAGCAACAAATCCATCTATAGGAGTAGTTATGGACAAATCAAATGGTAACATGCTAATTATCAAATCTAGACTCTTAGCATAGTCATATGAAATAAATGAATGAGTTGCCCCAGAGTCAAATAGCACATTTACAATACAATTATCAATTAAAATCATACCTTAGATCAAACTAGGGGACTGAGTTGCCTCATGGTGAGTTAAAGCAAATACTTGCCCCTGTGTCTATGGTCTAGCTTTTGGGACTAACTCCTTTTGGACTTTGCAATCTCGTAAAAAGTGTCATGGTTGGCCACATCTGAAAGATACATTTTGACCGGCTTTACAGGGGGTGTATCCATGATTCTTGCCATATTTGTTACATATTTTGGCTATAGAACCTTGTCCTTGCTGTTTCCCTCAGAATTGTTCTCTGCTCTTCTAGGTTTCTTACTCTAAACTCTTCCCCCATTTCCTCTCTTGAATTTGTTATTTTCTCTTTCTCTTTTCTAACTGTACTCTCCACCTCTCCACCTCTGCATCCCGGATACTTTGTTCTGCTAACCTACAGATTTCCCCCAACTCTTCAAAATTTCTCTATCTATGGGTGATCACTTTATCTCTGATTTCTGGCTAAAATCCCTGTTCTAATTTAGAAGCACTCCAAGCCTTATCATCATGATCTCTTAAATAAGAAGAAAATCTAGACAACTTTACATGTTTAGCCACATAATGATCTACTATCATATCACCCTGTACTAACTTCATAAACTCTACTTCCCTCTTGTTCTTGACTGAAAGCAGAAAATATTTCTCATAGAACACTCTTTGAAAGGTCTCTTAATTAAGTGGGGTTCCTCTAGCTATCAAGGTTCTCTCTACATTCCTCCACCAAAACTCAGCTTCTCCCTCAAGCATATAAGTAGCCAACAAGGCTTTCTATTCTAATGTATAATCCATAACCCTGAATATTTTTTCTAACTACATAATCCACCTTTCTACCTTGGTAGGGTCATCTTCACCTTGGAATACTGGGGGATGGGCTTTACGAAAGTGGGATAAAACTAGTAAGATAGGATTGATCCTAAGCTCCCTCCCTTGAAGTATCTTCCAGTTCACTATAGGCTCATCCACTTCAATAGGGTCTTCCTTTACATTTCTGCCCTCATCTTTCTTCTTTAGGGCTTCCTGTACTTGCTCAAGTGCCTCTGCAGTGGTAGCTTGCTTAACTGCTTGCTCTTCTAACTTGTATAACATCGATTGTATGGTTGTTGCTAAGTCTTCTAAAATCTCAATTTAAGTTCTCCTTGAAGCCATAATAACCTAGGATATACATTAATTTGTTTATAGGACAAACAACAAAATCAAGTAAGTTACTTAATCAGTAATCATTAATGGAAGAATTTATACAACCTAAATGTTTAACATACAAAAAACCATAACAAAGAGTCCTAATCAACCATGAATTTCCTAAATCATTACTCTAATACTAAGTTGTCACACCTATGCTTAGCATATGCTATAACTCACAATATTGAAGGATCTTGTACTCCTAACAAAGGACCCTGTCGACAAGATTTTGAATTTCATAGTGCAAAAATCCAAGATCTTGTCAACAAGATCCTAAACCTAGGAGATCTATACTGGCATATCTAAAGGATTTCTATCTTATATACATAGAAACACATATTCAAGCTTTGTTCCTCTAATTACCATACAATTTTGCATCATATTATGAAGAAACAGAAGCTATCATAGTCACAATTTTCCTACATTTTCAAACCTATTTTTGTGAAATTTCTTTCCCCCATCAAATGATGTATAAAAATCATAAAAATTGGTAGAATGACTCCTTATTATGTTAATTATAAGCCACTAAAACAGTTTTTGAAAACTCTTATGGATAGCCCCTTAACCATTGCTATTTAGACCACTACCTCAGTAGAACTCGCTGTGCACTATCTATTCTATTTCTAACTTTGTTACCTAAGTAAACAAACTCTAAAAATTCTAAAAATTTTTAGACCTAATTCTATATGTCTTATCCACCTTCCTACAAAATTTCATGCCTTAATTCCTTCGTTTACCTATTTAACAAGATTTATTACAAAATCTACTCAAAGCTATCCCATATAGAAGTTAAGTTAAATTAGTACATCGTTTCTTTGATCTAACCTATTCCAGCAATCCTATAACTTTCTAGACCTTTAGTGTAGAGGATGGAGAAATAATTATGAGAATTTGGACATAGAGATCTCATGATAATGATAATCAGTTTCATGGAAAATAGTAATTAAAGTTACTCTTATACATGAAACAATGCTTTAACTAAACGTCATTGTTAGCTTACACTAGAAGTCATACCCATATCATTATCCTATAGATGCATAATCAAGGGTTACAAAATAACTTTACATACTCAAAACTACAATCATGATTTAGCATTTAGCGCTACACAAAAAATTTGCAAACTAGTTATAAGGATAACACGTTAGTTTGCTATTCTGCTTGTCCAGTTTCTGCACATTTGGCTTCATCTAAGGTATGACTGATACCTAAAAATGGTTAGCTTTATAATGAGATAAAATCCCAATAGATAACAATATATTCAAGAAGCATATGTATAGACAGCACAGAATACTATCTAGGATACATTCGATACATACTTTGGTGTAAGAGCACGTAATGTCTAAGTAACAACATATTCTCATTCGTTAGGCTACCATGCTTTGGTTATTGGCCAATAATAGTAATTTAGTACTCATAAGAGTCACCTTAGTAGACATATTTGCAGCCACACACAGCATAGGAACTTCAGGAATTCATCTAATGCAATTACGTAAACAGTAAAATGAATACAGTGTTAACTACCTATTTTATTACCATTGTTAAATTGAGTTTTTCCTTTGCTCTTGTTGCTCCAATTATTTTCCTAAAATTTCAATCACACATTGCCTTAATTAAGAACAAGTCATGGTCAATATTTGCATTTCAATTAAGCTACTAATTCCTATGCAAAATTCCTAATTTTCTTCCATTAATTCGAGATTGGATTTCCTACTTGTTATCAATTACATCTTCGTTTTCTTTTCTTTTCATTAGTTAGTTATTATCTAAATTATTTTTGTGTTGTCCAATGCTTTGTAGTTCACTCCCTAATTCTACTTTGCATTGCAATTCAGTCCCTAAACACTAATTCCCTTGGCCTTGGTATATCCATTTCAATTATAGCACTATGTGAGCATGTATTTTGTATACTAACCAATTACATGGTTTCCTTTTTGTCTCTAATTATTTGTCCTAGTTTCTATTCTCTTACACAGTCCTTCTTATCCAAAGTATGACATTCTCAAGGTGTTATTCCTATAGCTAACTAAGTATATAGAATTTTCTATCTACTCCATTTCCATTCTTGGCTTACTTGGTTTCAAAAAAAATTTAGGTACTCACCTTCAAGTATTTGTAACTTCCTCCCAAGCACCTTTTGTATTCTCTTCCCCATAATTTGTTTTTCTTTTTAGCTTTCCAACCATTGCAAGGTATCCTAAAATCAGAATTTCCAACTAGGTGGAATGAAAGCAAATTAAAACATACAAATTTCCTATTCTTACCTCTATTGGAATCTTTTGTAGCTTAGCTTATCTTCTCATGCCTTTTCTTCCCATGGCTATCTAAGCTCCCCTTCTCATCCTACCACTATTTCTGTCAACCAAAAGTGAAGCTAAAGTGAAGAAGGTATTTGCAATGCCACCACATGCTCCCTAAACTGAGACAATTAAATAGAAGTGGATATAGTTTATCAATTTTTATCTTTTCATCGGTTAGTAGCATTGCAAGGTGTCATTGACATACCTTATTTTATAACACTTTTCCTACTATTATTACCTCATATAAAACTTAGAGGAGTCAACGGAAACTTGAATTGATAAAAATTTTTCATTTTAAAACTTCCTCATACAATTTCACTATTCATTTGGTCATTTCCAAATTCTTATCTAACTTTGAAAATACATACTTAATTATAGAAAAATCATATGAGGTTAATTCAGGGCTCTACTTCAAGCCCTTTAAGCCCTTTACATGGAAAAAATGCTTACTTAGTGGAGGACATATGAATTCATATAAAGTTGCCCCTACAACAAATTAGACAGTTTTACCCCTTCACTTGACATATTATTATTATTTTGCCTTTATATAAGCAGATGCATTTTTGCATTTTAGGCCCATCAGTCATATTCTATTTACTCAAGGGTTAATTATATTCATGACTTTCCATTCCATACCTGAGTACCTTACAATATCATAACATAACTCATACGCGCAGTAATCTAAAATATTTAATTATATAACAAAATGTGGTGCATAAAAGTAAGGTCCTCGATTTATGTCTCCACATTCTTTGCTCCTTTATTTGCTTGAACTCAGACCTAGCATGGGTTATATTTGGGGTGAGATTATGAAATCTTAGTAGTAGTAAAACCAATCTCATTCACAAGCAAGCATGTAAGTACATAACATGATGCCAGTCAAGATGCCACATATCGCATAGCAATACAAGGAATTTCATGTAAGGTCAAGCACAATCTAAGCATACATGTCTCATCTTATAGCATAAATGACAACTTGATATAGCATAACACTCATCATTATACAAACATACAAACTTAAAGAAAGAGAGAGGAAAACTACTACCTTAGCAAACTTTGCTCCTTAATCCTTGGGACTCGGTTTACTTGCTTTTGGAGTTCCCAAAACAACATCAAACCCTATAATCATAATGATAATTCATTATAATCAACACATAAACCCTAACTTCTAAAATAGGATGACCCCTTTTAAACTTAATGGGACTATTGGAATTGGAAAAATCCAACTCCTTCCCTTCCCATTCACTATGGCCAAATAGTATGCATTTCTTAGCCAAAATTTAGGAATTTTATCCCATGAGTTTTGGGGGCTTTCCCATAGGTACTCTTAGCTAAAAACACCTTTTTGAATCCATTGGAATGGATAAAATCATCAAATTCCAGCCCCAACATCATGTTTTGGTCATCACATAATCTAGCTCCGTTTTAGGCTCAAAGTCCGTTTCTTTGGTTCTAAAACTTCCATAGCCTTTTCCTTTATGTTTTAGGACTTGAAATTTGGTATACATGACTTTAAGACATCAAGAAAACACCATAAAAATTTTGGAAAAATTTGGATAGCATCTCCCCATGCTTTCTATTTTCCCAAAAATTACAATTTTTGTGTTTTCCAAAGTTTCAACACATAACAACAATAACTAAGCTCATATGGCCTTCATGTTCAACATATAAACTTCATTTCAAGGCCTTCATATTCAACATATAAACTCTATTTCTAATGATTCATATGCTGTCCAAAAATAACTCATAGCTAGGGTTTAACAAAACTAGCTTAAAGCATGTGATTTACAAATATAAGATGGAGAAAACTTACTCTTTAAGCTTAAGCCTTGCTTCCTTTGCTTTTCTCACACTAAAATCCTTTCTCTTCCCACTTAGAGCAACATTTCACCTTGAAGAAAAGATGAATATGCAGCTGCCCTTTGGAGGAAAAGGTTGGAGGATGGAGAAGATAAAGAAATTTGGTGAAGAATGATGGTAATTTTGTTTGGTTTCACTTCATCTTCCACTTTTTCTCCCTCTCTCTCTCTCTTCACATTTTTCTCTCCTCCTCCCTTGTGTGTGGCATGAAAATGGTGGAATGGAGGTGAAGGAGATGAATTAGGATGAAGTTAAAGGGTCATACTAAATTTGGACCCTTGGATCAACCTTTTCAAGATCAAATCTTAGCCTTCCATTCCTTTTTCTTTTGATTTTCTAATTTCATAACTAAATATCTTTTTTCAAAAATCCTTGGCCACACACTTGGATGCCTTTTATTAGTCCTTTTGTTATGGATAGTGACCATGGTTAATTTCCTTAACTCATCCATGGTCTACTTTTAACTCAACCATAGTTAGTTTCTAACTTAACCATGGTGAATTCTTTAACATAACTAAAATCATTTTCTTCTCTCCCTTTCATTTTATATTTATATTTGGGTTTCATCTTCTCTAAAATCCTAATTATATCTTCTCTTCTCTTTTTGGGCCTTTAGAATCAGCTATTAGGCCTTACCGCAATCTAACATCGGTGTCTGAACCCAATTAAGGTTTTACAGTACAATACATACCTTTAGACTTTCTAAAATTTATAAATATTATTTCCTCTACTTTCTGGCCATACTGAGCTTCAAACATGGTTCAGGGGCCCTTAACCTCAATCCTCACAAATTTCGGTGTCAATCAGACACCTGGGTCTATAAGTGTAATTTTCACCGTTTTGTATTATGATTGTGCTATAAACTTTTCATTTACTGCAATTCTGTCCTTGAAACTCCTTTAAGGTTTCTTAACCCTTTAGCTATTTTTATTTCTATAGTTGTTACAACTTCTATTTTCTATTTTGCTCATGGCTACTGATCGAGATAACCAGATCCCAGACTGGATCCCGCCTGGCCATCCAGACAACTTGGCATCATTAGACCTATTTCATCAAACTGAGTTTAACCGTAGGTCATGGATTTCTGAGATTCTTGCCTGATTTTTTGATATTCGTGCTTAAAGCCATGAATGGAAGGTGAAACTAGGGTTCTCTGAACTTAAGGGCAATTTATACATTTTCTCGGCATATAATTTTTCTTTGCATTTTAGTCCCTGGCTCCTTCATACTTGACTTTGGAGGCTCTTCGGGACCTTTTTCTGATCTCTTTTTTTTTCATCTATTTTAGCCCCAATTTTAGGGCACCTCTAGCCTTGACTCATCATTATTTGAGGTCTAGAATATTATTCTAATTTTATTAGACCTTAATTTACTCTATTTGAGGACTTCCTTTCATATCCAGTGAATTTCGTACGTTGACGGAGGAACCATATGCTACGTTTCTCGCATTTCCTTACATTTTCTTGGATTTTCAAAAAATCGGATGTTACAATCATCCTCTCCATATCCTTCCCAAGTTACATCCTTAATTATACTATATAATTCCCTATGGCTGGAAGGTGTGAACAGTAACCAAACACCGTTTAAATATATATGTGTGTGTGTGTGTTTGTGTGTGTAGGTGGATGGTGCAAGCATGAGGTGTCTTGTTTTGTGCTTGAGTTTTCTTCTTTTCCATTCTTGTTCGGTGCAAGATAGGTGCCAGTGTCCCATATATATATATATATTACTCCTATCTAATATACATATTGTATATGGTACCTAATCCCCACGGCAATGCAGATTATGAGCAAGATTAGAATATAATTTGTGGACATATATATAGTGCAAGCATGAGGTCTAAGGGTTTTTATTCTTCTTAATTACTCTCCTCCACTTACTTTTCCACTGAGTAAGATAAGTGTCTCCATTCTAGAATATATAAGCTATTCATTTACATGCAATTCCCTTATTAATTCCCACGTCTAAAAAGGATTCAGCAACACTAAAAATAATATGCATAACACCATGGAAGCATGAGGTGTGTGTGTATACTTGTTAGAATTTCTTCCCTCCTTGGTCCCACATCACCGTCCCACTAAGTACTCCCCTTATTCCATATTGTCTAAGCCATTAAGCTATATGAACTTCATGGCAATTCCCTAGGCAACATGAAAGATAATGTCATGACTAAATAGCCTGTACACATAATGTGTAAATGGAATGCCAAAGTGCCCTTTCTTTGTCATTATTATCCTTTAATGGGTGGTTTCTCCCTATCACTTTATTCGATCATGAATATGCTAATGACTTCCATGTTAACTATATGGTCAAGTTGATGTCTTAATTAGGCTTCCTACTACATGCCTTCCTTTCTAGTCCTAATTAGGTCCCTTAGTTCCTAATTGACTTTAGTGATATTAGTGGTAATAGAAAATTTAAAATGTGGCAGTTTTACTCAAATTAGATTTAAAACCTTACCAAATTATCTGGTTAAAGTTTCAGTCCACCAATGACCTAAAATGAACACCAGAGGGGTTTTAATTGTTCTAGGGGTTCTGATAAATGTTATTTTTCATTATTCCCTCTTTATTTGGGCATTTTAATAATGAATTAAGGCTTAATGGATTCAATTAGGTAATATTTGATTTTGTTAGCCATTTTTGTACTCTAAGAATTAATTTGCAAAATTATTAGTTTTTAATGCATAAATTCCTTTTAAATGATTTTGTAAATTTTCCTACTTAATGTTTTCTATCATTTTTTGCAGATTTTAATAGGCAATTGGAGCTTAATTGGGAGATTTATTTGGAAGCTACAAGATTGAATTAAAGGGGCCAAAAATTAGAGGATGGAAGCTTTATATATGCAATGTCAAGTTTGGAATAAATGCCTACAAT
The DNA here is from genome assembly GCA_026724425.1 of Erythrophleum ivorense. Classification (NCBI taxonomy): domain Eukaryota; kingdom Viridiplantae; phylum Streptophyta; class Magnoliopsida; order Fabales; family Fabaceae; genus Erythrophleum; species Erythrophleum ivorense. Next base: position 264,023 of record JAIUCV010000646.1, on the reverse strand, counting down.
GTTAATAGAATTTTAGAAAATAAGAATCAGAAAAAGGGACCATGGTTGAATTATGGGAATAACACATACCAAATAACATTCTCAGGCTCCCTTCTCCAAGTCTCTCTCTCATGTAGTAAAGCCACTAATCACACACTCCATGTCATTCACTTGCCACGGCATTCTCCAGGTTACACATACTCATGTGGAGAAAGGATTAGGAGACATACATGCACTAATTTATACATAGAAGCATCACGCACATCAAGACACATGAGATGTAACAGCTCCATCATTTATTACACATACATTCCATGTAGCAGCATACACTCCACGACCCATTCCCTAATACACGCATTCACGAATTAAGAAAAAGAAATCATGAAGAATGAAGCATGGCATTTCTCTCTCACCAATTCAAACACCTCATGTGGAAACACATGTACAGTACACTCCATGGGTCTTTCTCTCATTGACAGAATCAACACTCCATTCTTGTTCATGTCATTACACTCCACTGCCAATCACTCATATCTACACACCTAGGTTCATGTGGAAATTAAACATAAAGGCACAGGTCTTGATGGATCTTCATACACGGTCCTCTCACACATGAAGCATGTTCATCTATTCCACTTACACGTACACATACTTCACAGCTAGAAATCCACTCATTCACTTGTATAGGCATGAGTTGACACACATTCACAACTAGTCCTTGTCACAAAAGAGAGGCACGTGTTGGAAAGAGGTGGAGAATCACATGGAGAATGTGAAAGAGAGTGCACTTGGGGGTTTGAAAAAAAAAAAGAATAAGGATCAGAGAAGCTCAAGTGCAGAGGAAGAATAGGGAGAGCACGAGACATCATTATTCCCATCCATCTTCAAGTTCTAGACCCGTGGCTCCCTTCTTCAAATCCTTAATCAATTCTTCAAATTAATGGAAGCTTAATCACCTTGGTAGTTAGCTGAAAATGTGATTTCCATGAATGAAGATTTGAGCTCTAAAATTAATCTCCAAATTTGGCTAACTTCTTTTCTCCTTATCCTTTACTTTTAGCACTAATTTCCTTGTTTAATTTGGCTAAGTGTAGCTTGTTAAATGAAGATTTTAGTGGATAATTGTATTGGATTCATTTGCTCTATAATTACGATTGCAATTTCACATTTAGAGACTCATTTTGATGCCTAAGTGTTTGAAAAAATTTAGAGTTAATGGTTGTCCAATATGCTAGTTATTTCCTCTTGCTTTTAGACTATTTAGTGTAATGATCATTATATTAAGTGGCTAGAATTTTGTGTGATTTTTGTACTTCAAGAAAATTTTAATCTAATTGGTTGATTGGCATCTCTAAGTGAATTGTTGAATGACTTTAATGAGCATTTAGGTACTATTATGGTGTGTTCTTGTTTCTAACTAAAGTGGCTAATTTTTCGTGGTTCTTTGTGATTGCAAAATTCCTTCATAATTAATAATTTCAGTCTTGGATGGTAATTCAAGAATTTTTATCAAGAATACACTAAGAAGCAATAAGTTAAGTCCAAGTTTTGGTATATTTTAAAAGAAAGCAAAGATAATTGAATTTTAGGAAGTCCATTCAAAAGCTAGTTACCACTCTTTGCCTAGTTATTATCATCACTTAGTTTTAAGATTTAGATCTTGCTATTTTCTTTAATGCATTTAAATTTTAGTAAATCAAAACCCCCCAAACATCTCTGGTTTTATCACATTAGGATAACTCTTTCATAGATAATTAGAAGCAAACTCCTTGGGAAATGACCTACATTGTGCCACTAGCTACAAATCTTTATTAGAACCTAATATCTTTTGAGGTCCTTCGACAAGATAATTCTCAAAATTGGCATCATTGCCAGAGTTTGGATTCTCAATTATTTGAAAAGGTTTTCTAGGTGTCTTACCTCTATTTTATCTTTGTTTTTGTATAGTTTTAGCTCTATTTTTAACTTGGTTTTTGGCCTTTTCGGTGTTACGAATCAATTGCTCTGCTTGCTGAATTTTTTGTTTGATTTGTCTAGAAAATTCTCAAACTTTGTATTTTAAAGTTTTTGTATATGTTGAGCAAAAAAAATAGTAACACTATTAGGTATAGTGTTTTTAGGCCAAATTCTAACATTTAGAGCACTTTTTCTAATTTTTTAGTATTTTCTTGAATTTTTTAGGATTTTTTCAATTTGTTTGGACTTATTTTCTTTATTTTTGTGAACTTCTACTGTGGGATTTATCTTTATTTTTAAGTTTCTTTATATGTTAAGTAGTTGTTAGTTTAATTTGGATTTATTCCTCTTGCCTTTTGGTGTGGAGAATTGAATTAATTCGATTACGAGGCCTGTACATGGGCAGAGCCAGGCATCTAATTGGCCCAAAGCCTGGCCTAATTAAGGCATAGGGCTTGTTTTTATGCCCATGACTCTGCCCGACCTGAAGAACCCTGATTTTATCTAGGGTTAGGGCGGCCCAGGCTAGCCCTAACAAGCCCGAAAATATATTTTTTTTTCAACAAACAACAGATCAATTATCCAAGAAGCAAAAACCATTTCCAAAAAAAATAAAATAAAGGCATTGAAAGCAAAAGGTTAATGCTTCCAAACATAAAGATAATATATATATTTCAACTAAGGCTCATCAACTATTCAATTCTAGACTAAAATTCAAAAGAAATATTACAAAGGGTTCAAAATAAACATACCTGAAAACAAAAGTAATACTTTATTGTTGCTTTGCCAAAGTGACTATTTCTGTAACCAACCACCCAAAGAACAATGCAATGTCATTCCCAATGTAGAGTTTGGAGTTCTTAAGGCCAGCAACATCCAAATACCTATTCATATAGTTAATGAAATAAGTCAATGTTGAAAAAAGTACATGAAAGTAACCAAATTTTTGAACAACATACTTACCATCTAAGATTTACAAAAGGAGTCATGCTCTCAGAGAAAAGGATTGAATATAAAGTACTAAAACTACAAAACTAAAAAGGATTATAAATATAACAAAGAATGAAAATATTAACTAACCTCTCCACTAAATCTCTTCTATCAAATCCACTACGATCATCATTTTTTTCAATAGATTCATTAACAACCCCCACAAAATATTGCTCATATAAATGATACAAGGCATCTTTGATATTCTTTTTCATAGCCACACACATATCATGATCAAAATATATATCATCAAAAGCACTATTTACATATGCAAGCTTATACCTGGGGTCTAACACCACCCCTATTATTAACAAAGGGTTCATATTTTCTAGCTTCCCCTAATATTTATCATACTTCCTTTGCATATTCTTAGCCATATCCCCAACAAGAGCATCTATAAATGTAGTACTTGCTTGCAACATAGTCTGAATATGAGCAATTTCATGGAAACATGTATTTGAAGTGACATACAGTGATCCACTAAATTTTAATGTGATATTATAAAAGACTTTTAAAAAATCAATAAACACTAAAGCATTTCTCCAATCAGATCCCATAAGAGGACCAATTCGATCATTATCTTCCCTAAAGTATGCATTATAGGCTTCATCCTCATCTTCCATCCTCTAAAAAAACTTTTGGAACTTTATGGCATGTTCTAACATCATGTAGGTGGAATTCCACCTAGTTGTAACATCTAAACACAAGAGACTATTGGATGCTAATTTTTCTTTTTCAATAAAGCTCTTGAATTTTTGTAGTCTTGCAGGAGAAGATCTAACATATCTAACAGCATTCTGAATGGCAGAGATAGAGTTATGTAAATCTTTCAACCCATCATTCACCACCAAGTTTAAAATATGAGCACAACACCTTACATGCAGATAATCCCCATCACATACTGACCCATTCCAATTTTTCAATCGTTTTTTAAGTATGCCACTGTTGTGTCATTAGAGCTTGCATTATCTATGGTTAAGGTGAATACTTTTTCAATACCTCATTCCAACAGACACTTCTCAATTGCCTTTCCTATAGTGTCACCCTTATGGTTTTCAACAATACAAAAGTTTAAAATATGCTTTTGTAATCTCCAATGTTCATCAATGAAATGAGTTGTCAAGCACATGTAGTAAAAATTTTGAATTGATGACCAAGTATCTGTAGTGAGGCACATAAGGACACATGATTTTTTAAACAAATCTTTTAACTTCTTGGATTCTTCATTGTAGAGTTTCAAACAATCCCTAGCAACCGTCACTCTTGATGAAACAGGAAATCTAGGTTCTAAACAATTCAATAACTCTTGAAACCCATTCCCTTCTACAACCTGAAAGGGCATCTCATCACAAATCACAAATTTAGCTAAAGCCCTTCGACATTCATCCAAATTATATGTATGAAGGACCAAAGTTCTTCCACCCTCTCCTACATTTTCTCCCCTAAAAGGTTGGGTGTATGCTAAAATAGGTTAGTTTTTTACCCTATGTGGGTTCTTCATACATGTTTTAAAATGCCTATTCAACGAATTCATTCCATGTTTAGTTGGATGACAAGCATAAGAAGCCTCACAGTATCTACACACAGCTCTATGTTCTCCTCCAGTTTCTTCCAATGGAAGTTTTCTAAAATGCTCCCAAACACTAGATTTGTTTGCAAGGGGTTTTCTCTTTCCACTCAGATTTGTGGAAGGTGTAGAAACAAAGGCTGCAGTAGTGGCAACATCTGATGTAGGAGAGTGTTGGGTGGAAATATTGCTAGGTTGAGGTTGGGGTTAGGGTTAGGTTTGTTGTTGGGAATGGGATTGCCCTTAAGTTTGTTCAACACTACTATGATCTGCTATTGGTGCCTTTATCCTTGAATGATAGAGTGAAAAAGAAAAACCATAAGGAGTTAAATACTTAAATTTAAGACTTTTACATGGTAGCTTAATGCTCAAACATGATTCATACAATGCTATCATATATCAAACAAATATAATTATCCAACACAACAATTTCAAAGTCATTGTCTGATCAAAACCTTATGGAAAAGTGTATGATTCTAGAAACAAACATTCACATATCTTAAGAGTAAGAAATTTCAGAGATTACATGTTTCTACAAACCAACAATATCCTTTTTCTTTACCTATAGGCATATTAATGAAAAAGATAAAAATAGGAAGATCGGCAAAAAAAAAATTAAGCCCTTACCTTGTTTGCACAAAACCTTGATATACCATAGCTATACAATGTTTTGACCTTTCTTATTCGTCCTTTTGTTCCAGATGAAGCCTTTACCTTATTTTCATAAATGTCCTTTTTTTTCTTTCTATTCTAAACTAAAAGCTTATTCAATTAAATTCAAGCAAATTTTAGTGTCCTCTTCTCCCCCTCCTTTTCTTTTTTTTTTAATAGGAACATCATTTATGGTTTATCACTTCATTGTTCAATCCATTTTCTGTAGGTAACCTTTCATTTTCTTTAAGGAGGAAGCTCATGATGAATAATAGAGCTATCCACCCATCAAAATCAAATATTGAATTAAGCTTATGAAATATGGAGATAATATTTTCAAAACTAGATTACAAAACCCTTGAAATAGGTTTTGTAATTTATCTTGCTAATTTTGATATTGTAAATATTTTATCCATGCAAGAGAACTCATTTTTTATTGGCTTTTTGATATTGTCTATTGCATCCTACTACTTCTAGGTTGGACACTGCCAAAGTACTTTTAATGTGCTTCAATTTGGTGCCAAAGGAGATGGGCAAATTGATGATTTCGCAATATACATTTATATATACAAATGTCTCTTTGCATTTTCTTCTTAAACATTAAACAAATATAGCATTATATTATTAGGCCTTCGTGAAATCATGGGAAGCTTTTTGTGGAGCGAGTGAAGATAAACCAACACTTATGGTACCAGCTAGTTTTACATTCTTATTGCATCAAATCATTTTCAAGGGTCCCTATTGCTCTAACAAACCGCATATTCAGGTTTTGCTACTACATAATTATCTAATTAAATCATACACTTATTATATTTTTACTAGATAACTACATACTTATTATATTTGAATTAAAAAAATTTTGATAATAAATATATAAAGAATTGTACCTAAATTTTGCCTGATCTAAAACTCAAATATGTTTTGCTACAAACAATACGATCATTGTGTCTCTGTGTTAGACATTGCCTTAATTTCTATATTGCGAGGCTTCCTCAAAGATTTGCATATTATAATAATTTGAACATGGGATCAGCCAAAACAATAAAATTCACAACCAAAAGACGAACTACTTGTAGGTGAAGTTGTGAAGGTGAAAATATATAATCAGCCATATAGATAGTAGTAGCCAAAATGACTGAGCAGCAAGGAGCCAAGGAAGGAGACAATAAAACGTAAAGAACAGAAGAAGCAATGTGTATGTGCTATGCTCGATCTCCACCCAGAATGCGACAGCTATGGCACGATTTTGTGCTCAATCTGTGGCTCTATGTTGTATGCAAAGGCTATGGCTTTGTGTTGTGCTCGATCCATGGCTCTACATTGTATGCGAGAGAAGATGCAATGCTCTGTCTCAAACCCTCACCCGATGGTAGATTAGGAGTTGCACTAAGTCACTTGCGTTGGGTGTGCTTGATCTCAAGATGAAGCTAGCTACAGATTGCAGAGAAGATGAAGTTATGGATGCAGATTGCAAAAGCTACAGGGAGGGAGGTTTTCGATGGAAGAGGAATTAAAGAAAGGAAAGTTACTGACCTACTGCATCTGCGATTCTGCGTGAAGCTTCAAGCTTGTCATGCATGTCTATGTCTCCTATCCCCGCATGTATGCTGTGTGGCCTCTGTAAGTATAATGAAATTAAAATATATATATATAAACACAAGGTCGGGCTGAGCAGAACCTGTTGATAGGTTCTGCCCATGACCCGGCTCAGCCAGGTCTTCATCTTTAAACTAACTTTGCATGTTCTGCCCATTTTTTATTTTGCCCAACCCGGCCCGGCCCGGCCCAATTAGGTCGGGTTGGGTCGGGCCTTATGGGCCTCTGTACACCCCTATCGGTTATTGATTTGATTTTTTTGTGTGCTTTGATTTTTCTTGAATCACTTGCCCAAAAAAATTTGAAACTTGGTACTTTAATGTTTTGGGTGGTGCTAAGTAAAAGTCATAGCTATAGCTATGTGGTAACCCTTGGATTAGCAAAATTCCTTTGTTTTCTTTGAGTTTTTCATTTTTCAAGTATTTTTTTTATTTTTAGGACATTTTCTCTATTTTTCTAGATTTTTTGTTTTAATTTTTCTTTGTTAATTATTTTATGACAAGGTCCTCTAGTGAGAAATTGATTGATTTAGACCCTAAAATTGAAAGAACATTTCGAAGACAAGTAAGGATTAAGAAAAATAATGATAGTGTAGAAAATAGTGTTAGTACTTCTACTTTCGATTGTGTACAAGGAATTGATTGTGTAATTCAATTTGCTAGTGATAATATGGCTGAACAAGATCACGTGAATGCTAACATGAATATGCATGCTCAAGCTAACTTAAATGTGAATGCAAATTTGAATGATAACATGCATGCAAAAACTATTAAAGAATTGACTATTCCTGATGTGCACTATCAAAATCTTTATATATCTAGAATTAGATATAAATTTTGAGCTTAAATCTGGTTTGATTCACTGACTTCTTAAATTTCATGGACTTGCAGAAGATGATCCTCACAAGCATTTAAAAGAATTTCATGTTGTTTGCTCTACAATGAAGCCACAAGGAGTTTCAGAGCATTCCCTTTCTCTTTGGATGGTGTAGCTAAAGATTGGTTGTATTATCTTCCTCCTGGTGTTATTACCTCTTGGGATCAACTAAAGAGGCTTTTCCTAGAAAAATTCTTCCTTGCTTCTTACACTACATTAATAAGAAAATAAATTTGTGAGATTAGACAGAATGGTGCAGAGACCCTATATGAATATTGGAAAAGGTTCAAGAGATTGTTAGCTAGTTGTCTTTACCATTAGATTTCTGATCAGCTCTAAACATGGATAGAAACATGATTAATGCTAGTTTTGGTGGAGCTTTAAGTGATTTGACACCTGGAAGAGCCTGGGAGTTGATTGACAAGATGGTTCAAAATGCATAACAATTTGGTGTAAGACAGACAATGAGAGGAGTTAGTGAGTTATATGCTCCACATTATGATCAAAGACTTGAAAGCAAGATTGATGAGATGTCCTATGTGCTCTAACTGCTTGCTTTAGTTTAGTAGCAACCACAGTCAGCCTCTATTCCATCTTAGACTTATGCACCACAGTCCTATACTACTAGATGCATTCCTATCCGTAGTGCTATACACCAAGGCAAGCATTATAATATCCCATTATTCTAAAAACCCTTAAACTAAGGAAATTACTAAAAGAGGTCCCCTAAATTGAATGATTAGAGGCCAACCAAAATTAAAGTGATAATTTAGACAATTAAAAATGAGGATACAAAGCTAAATGTCCCCTAAAATCATAGCCAAAATAGCTAAATAAAATTAGACGAAAAGTCGTGGCATTTTCATAAATTTGGCTAACTTTTAGAAAAATCAAAGGAGGGATCTTTAAATGAAAATTTTGAGTTTTTCGAAGTTGTCAGAGACTCTAAAAACCATAAGAACCCCTAGGCTAGCTAAAACCCTTCCGATCTGCATTTTAAAGTATCTGTTGACTAAAACTTTAACCGATTCATTCAGTAAGGTTTTAAATTCAATTTGAGTGAAATCAAGGTATTTTATGAATTAGAGGACCTAAATTTTATGATGGAAAAGACTATTCTCAAAAAGGAGTTAAAATGAGCCCAAATGGAAAGAACCAAGAAAAAGGATAAAATTAAAATTTTGAAAAAGTATTAAAATGACCCCCTTTGCTCCTTATTTCATCATGCCACCTCCTCTCTTCATTTTCCACTGACTTCATTATGCTCCAAAATAGAACTTGGACAAACTTGAGGAGGCACATAGGAGAACAAGGAAGGAAGAAAACCATGTAAAAAGTGTAAGAAATTTAAGGTCTTTTATGCTTTCTCCTTTTCTAACTTCTTCTCCTTTTACTCCTTTCTTTTCCTATAGTTTTGATGATTAATTTGGGGCTATTCTATGGCTGGTCCAGTAAGAGGAAGAGAGAATTTGAACCATAAGATATGTTTATAGCCATTGATTTAATGCTTTGGTACCATTATGCTTCTTGAAACATGTTTTGAACACAAGATGGCTCCTAATGTGTGGGGTTATGCCAGAAATCTTTTAAAATAGGTGAGGAGAAACCAAAAGTCCCTAATAATGGGTGAGACAAAGCTAAAAGTCTCAAGAAAAAGTGAGATTAAGTCAAAAGTCTCTAAAAGTGGGTAAGACAAATCCAAAAGTCCCAAAAAAAATTGGGTAAGGCAAGACCAAAAGCCCTTAGAGCCTAAGCTTGACTTGAATGAGTTTATGTGACATGAAAATATGCTTATGTATGTTTACAAGAGGCTTTTATTGTATACTTGCATTCCTTGACATGAAAATGTGTCATATATGTATGTTTAAAAGGGTAAAAGAGCTATTGTGATTCTTTGAATCTTACTCTTCCGCATATTATGTCTAACCATGTCTAGGTGTGCCACATGGAACAAGAAATGGGAGCTAAGCAACTTGAAGAATGAGACTTTGATAATAAAATAGGAAATTTATGCATTTTGATGTCAAAGTTTGTATCTATATAATGTTTATGAGATATAAACCCTTGAGCACCAGTAAAAGTATGTAATTATGATGTATGAATCAAATTTGGAACCAAATGTATAATATTGTAAGTTTTTTACATTCATGAGCTTTGATGTACATGTATATATGAACAACTAGGAAGGTGATTTTGAGTTCCATGATGATTTAGACCCTTTGGAATGTTTTTATATGCTATGTTTATGCTTTTGGATGTGCTCAAATGGTAATGGTATGATTAGAAGGCCATTTGGTGGACTTTGACCCCATTATGGTCTTAAACTTTGGCATATTCTTGGCCTAAATCACAAACTGACCAAATGGATGAATTTGCACATGAAATTTGATAAAAATCTAAATCTCATCTAGGGCTTTTCATGGAGCTAAAGAACACTATTTTTTGAGCTCTAAAGAATTTATTATGATTTTTCAAAGTTGGCCAAATTATGTAGAAACTGTCACTATTATTATTCATATAGTTAGTTTGCTTTTCAATGCCATTCAAGGGCCAAATAGAGTCTAATGCTCATGAAATTTTACAAGCATATAGTAGACATCCTAAGATTTGTTTAGCCACTAAGAGCACTCATTTGAAGCTCTGTAGGGGGATATATGAATTTTTGAAGTTTCTAGTTTGCTGTAGAACGGCTACTAGACCCGAAGTACTATTCCATCAAATTTCATAAGTCAAACGTGGTTATTTTGATCTGAAATTTTTATGACAACCAGATAACATCCTAAGCTTTCTAGAAAGCTATAATTTTCATGATTTAAATTTTTCTAGAATTAATTATAATTTTTCAAATTTTATATCAAAATATGAAATTCAATAGGAATTGCGAAGTGTAATGTGATTTGAGATGTATGCCTTCAACTTGAGTTTTAAGCTTTAATTTATGATATTTCTGATTGAACAAATGTGTTAGGGATGGAAATTAAGTTGGGGAAGCTCATATGGTCCATTAAGCTAAGAATGAATTAATTTAGCTTTCAATGACGCAAATATCCGCTGCTAAGAGTGCTAATTTCCTACAAAAAGGTGTTTTAAGCCAATTACCTTACATGATAAGTGCTCTCTATATATATGGTGTTATAGGCATCTACCTCTACTACCTTGGTGGGACCCTTATGTGAAGACACTAACTTCTAATCGTTGTAATTAAGGTTAAATACGTGATTAATGATCATGAATTGGAGTTACAAGATGTTACAACTAATTATATTTAGGAAATATAGGGAAATTTGAACCTTAATGTTATTAGAGTTATCAACCATATAATTACAAGCACTCATGTACATCAGGGAAACAAACATTCATTTATAAGCTTTTGATTCTATTACCCATTAATTTCAACTCATGAGAATCTTCCACTAATGTTTCTAAGTCATCCCTTGGGGCTACCATATAAAAAACCAAGATTTCCTAGTTAATATAAGGGTTTTAGGATGTTTGCCGCAGCTAAATTCCTCTTAACCATGGCTAATTGCCCTCGGTTCACTCCTTACTTCGTTACTGATTTTGGACCTTCGCCGCAGCTAACCTACACGGCGCCGCGGCAAGAAAGCCTTCTAGAACCTACCTCGCTCGCCTTTCACTATTGTCTAAGGCCAATTCCCCATTTTGCTGCAGCTAATTCCTCTCTGGAATGCCTGTCACATTTTATCAAAAGTTCACTGCGACCAATTCCCATTTAGCCGTGGCAAATTACCCTCTGGACGACTTCCAGTTTTGCCTCTCACATTTCGCCGTAGCTAAATCCACATTTTGCCACAATGAATTTCTCTCTGGTACTCTCTCTGGATAACTTCGCTTCTATTGGCTGTGGCTAACAATATTTTAGCTATGTCATGTTAGGGACTATTATTGCATTTCATTTTTGTTAAATATATTGCCATGGTATTTGTTAAATTGATGCAAGTGATATGACTTAGAGAGTTAAGATATTGATTTGCTATGATCTTCCTTATGCTTAATGACCTACACATTTTCATTTTTGTTCATTTTCATTAACCTTTTCTTGGAGTTTTGATTTCTTTTGCCAAAGAGTGCAAAGGTTTAAGTGTGCAAGAATTGATAACTATTATTTTTCATATGTTTTTTGTAGCACCATACTTCTAGGACTCAATTCATACAATTCCCATGCCTCATCTTATGTTTATTCTATGGAAACAATATAGTGGCATAGGAAGTTATGAATAAAAGTACATTTTTCTACTGGTAAAATTTTTCTTTCGGAGTCCCGTAGGCCATATGAAAGCATCTATCACTTTATCATACTTAAACACATGAATATAACTCATTTCCATCATCAAATTTGGCCTACAACTAGTAGAAAGCAAAGGAGCAAATAAAATCCATGCTTGTATTTTCGGCCAGAATTTCCTCTTTTCTGTCACAAACTTTGGAAATTCATAACTAAATCTAGAAAAATCAAAAACATGCAAACTTGGTCATTCTGGAAACCTTAGGATGTCTACTTCACACTAAAAATATGTCCAAGTCATAAAATTCATCACACAGGACGTTTGACATCCAAAAAGGTCCAGAGGTCGCTGCTGCCTGGGCTGCTATTCAGTTTACTGATACAAGCTTCTGAAATTCATAACTAATTCTATAAAAATCGAAATCACACAAATTCTGTCATTCTAGAAATATGTAAATGTTAACTTGATATAAAAATAATTCCAGAATAAAACCGATGTGTTTAGTCAGATGGAACCTATGGAACAGTAACCGGACTCATGGGGCGCTACTGATACTGACAGTTAACTTCAAACATGAATAACTCACTGCTCAGACCTTCAAATGAGGTGATCTCGGTGGCTACAGAAAGCTTATAACCTCTAGTTTATGCATGTAAAATTTCACAAGCATTGGACACCATTTGGCCATCGGGTGACACAGAATTCAAAACTGCCAGTATGAACAGTACCCATACCAGAATCCATGAAAAATCCCAACTTCGAAAATTCATCAAATATTCTCTAGGTCCCCGAAAATTATTATCTTTAGCTTTCCAAAAAGCTCTTAATGAGACCTAATTGCATACCAAGTTTCAGGGCAAGACTAACTCATTTGGCCAAAAAGTGACATAGGGTTCCATTATGGTCAAATTTGGCTCCATATGAGGTACCAAATTTACCAAATGGCCTTCCCTTGGTTGTGGCACCTTTTGGGCAAGTCTAAAAGCACATTTGAGACTTGGGTAAGCTGCCCAAATGGTTCCAAATCCCATGCATCTCATTTTAGCCATTCAACCCACACTTATGCATATATTCATCAAAATCCCATATTGCACACCTTGGGCTTACATACTCAAAATAAGTGCTATAGGTCATATATCATTTTCATACATCTAAACATCACATAATAGTACATTTACACATGTCTCAAGGTTCATGGTACATATACAACATCATATACACTATGAACCATCATTATGGTCCCAAAATAGGCAAAATACTACATAGGCTTGTCACTCCTTACTCTTCATGGTTGTTGGCTCCCTTCACCATAAGTACTTGGTCCACCTAGCATGTTAGATTGGAGAGGAGGGGATGAGATTCAAGGAATCCCAATAGCTCATCTTCCATTCCATCACACATAATATGTGCAAGCAAGTTTCATATATGCATGCATGGAGAAAGTAGAAATCATAGGCATTTTAAAGTAACTTTAGCATGTGAACCAATCATGCAAGACATTCAAGAGCTCACTAAGTGTTTGGATTGGCCTCACACTTCTCCTCATGGATTTTGGACTTGCCTCACCCATCCTTTAAGCACTTTGGACTCAACCATACTCTTGGGAGCCCACTTTACTTTTGGGAGACTCTCTTCTTTGTCTCAACCAAGCTCAAGGGTTCTTGGCTCATCCTCACCCAAGGGAAGAGTTCTTGGCCTTTTCACACTCAAGCAAACTCACACAAACATCATGTAATCATTTGAAAACATAACATAGCATCAAGCATCATGGCATATAAAGGCATGCTAGCATACTTTTCTTAGCTTGAAAATACACATACACACATTCTAAAACAAGCTAAACACACATCCATGCATGAGAGAAGGTGGAGAGAGCTACCTTGCACATAATCACACACTTTTTCCTTTGGATTCAAGCCTCCTCTTTCGGCCACACACCCATAAATTGGTGGAGATGGTTTCTCTTGGCCTAGATACAAATTATGGGAGCCAATTAGGTTCATGAAACACATTCTAAGGCTACATAACTTGATGAACCACTAGATTACTCTATAGACTTCATTATGGTCCATAATTACACTTAATGAAGCAACATCCCTCAAATGATTTCTAGGCCTCATTCTTTCTTATCAAATATGATTCTTGACCCCTTTTAGGCCTCTTGGAGTCATCACATCATTGAGACAAAAGGCCTAGCACCATGTTGCTTCTTTAGGTCATATTATGGAACCTAAGGCACTAAGGCACTAAATCACTTTCTATGAGTTCTAAAATTTTTCCAAGGCTTCCTTTCATCTTCATTCATCAAATATGACTCAAGGATGGCCTTAGAAAAATTTAAAACTCCCCCCACCTAGACAAACAAGCCTAGGCCGAGACATAGGCTTCCTTTGAGCTTCTTGGAGTTCTCTTGGTTTTCTTGAAGGAAGAAGCTTATGGGGAGCATCTTAGGTGTCTCAAGAGCTCATTTAAACTCTTACTTAGACCTAGGAATCATCATACAGTTTCAGAAATTGGAAGGTGCACTTAAAACCCTAGATTTTGCATCTTGATTTCTAATGCCTATTTCTTGGTTTTCTTTGCATATTCTTATTCCACTCTATCAAATACCTAAGAATCATGCTTGGTTGGGCTTGAAATTTAACTCCCTAGGGCAAAACATATGTGGGGCGAAATGGAGAAGAAAGGCCATGGAAGGTATCAACCATAGGATGCATTTTTACCTTGTTTTCTTGCTTAGTTTGGATTGAATCTTGATTTCTCCAAGCTCCTCTCTTCAAATCCGAACTTTCCCTTGAATATTTCCCTTGGATCAGATTTGTAAACATCACTGTAATCCAAGGTAAGAAAGGAGTATGAAGGAGAGGTGGTGGAGATGAAGAAAAGCAAGAAAAAACATCATGAAAGCATACCTTAAGCTTGGCTTTCTTCCTCCTTCTTCTTCCTCTCTTGGGCGCCTTTCCCTTAGGGTTCTTCTTCTGATTTGGGGCTAAATTTTCTAAAGTTAAATGAGGGCAACGTGAGGCACCACTTATATATAGGTAGGGAAAAGTGACTTTTCCAAAATTCCAATTTCGTCCTACATACTTTGCACTTTCGTTTCTCCCTCATTTTAGCTCCTTTTTGAGAACCGTCTTTTCTATTATAAAATTTAGGTTCCCAATTAAGAAAAATAGCTTTGGAATCACTCAAATCGGAGCTAAAACCTTTTCGAACGAACTCGTCAAAGTTTAGACGCATTGACGTTGGAAAACGTCCACCGGAGGGGATTTAACTATCCCGGGGCTTTCCATAGTTTTCAGGGCCTCTGAGAACCCTGGAGAACTCAAAAATTTAGTTTAAAAAGCCCTCCATATTCAATTCTAGACCACACAAGTTTTAACACAAAACCTTGTACTTGCTGGCAAAAACCTTGTACTTGCTAGTGAAAACCTTGTCGACAAGGTCTTGGAAATTGCACTATAGACTACAGGATCTTGTCGACAAGATCTTTGGCCCCAGTGATAAAATCTTATTTTAGCCCATAAATTAACTTGGTCCGCTGCGATACTTCATGCTCAACATACCTTCTAATGGTTGCATAACATAATCTCTCATTTTCAAAGAATCGGATATTACATTTTTTTCTCTTTATTTGGGCATTTTAATAATGAATTAAGACTTAATATTTTAATTAGGTGATATTTGATTTTATTAGCCATTTTTGCACTCTAGGAATTAATTTGCAAAATTGTTAATTTTTAATGCATTAATTCCTTTTAAATGATTTTGTAAATTTTCCTACTTAACGTTTTCTATCATTTTTTTCATATTTTAATGGGCAATTGGAACTTAATTAGGAGATTTATTTGGAAGCTACAAGATTGAATTAAAGGGGCCAAAAATTGGAGGATGGAAGCTTCATATTTGCAATGTCAAGTTTAGAATAAATGCCCACAATTTTAATGGAATTTTAGAAAATTAAATCAAAAAAAGGGAGCATGGCTGAATTATAGGAATAATACACACCAAATCACATTCTTGGGCTCCCTTCTCCAAGTCTCTCTCTCATGTAGCAGAGCCACTAATCACACATTCCACGTCATTCACTTGCCATGACATTCTCTAGGTTACACATACACACACAATCATGTGGAGAAAGGATTAAGAGACACATATGCACCAATTTATACATAAAAGCACCATGCACTTCAGGACACATGAGATGCAGCAGCTCCATCATCTATTGGACACACATTCCACATTGCAACATACACTCCATGGCCCATTCCTTAATACACACATTCATGAATTAAGAAAAAGAAACACGTGAAGAATGAAGCATGGCATTTCTCTCTCACCAGGTCACACACTTCACATGGAAACACATGTATAGTACACTCCACGAGTCTTTCTCTTGTTGGCAGAATTATCACTCCATTCTTGTTCATGTCATTACACTCCATGGCCAATCACTACACACATTGGTTGATATGGAAATTAAACATGAAGGCACGAATCTTGATGGTCATACATGGTCCTCTCATGCATGAAGGCATGTTCATATATTCCACTTACACATACACATACTTCACAACTAGAAATCCACTCATTCACTTGTATAGGCATGAGTTGACACACATTCACAGCTAGTCCATGTCACACAAGAGAGGCACGTGTTGGAGAGAGGTGGAGAATGTGAAAGAGAGTGCACTCGAGGGTTTGAAAAAAAAAAAAAGAGGACCAGAGAAGCTTAGGTGCAGGGGAAAAACAAGGAGAGCACGAGACGTCATTATTCCCATGCATCTTCAAGCTCCAAAATTGTGGCTCCCTTCTTTAAATCCTTCGTCAATTCTTCAAATTAATGGAAGCTTAATCACCTTGGTAGCTAGCTAAGAATGTGATTTCCATGGATGAAGATTTGAGCTCTAAGATTCATCTCCAAATTTGGCTAACTTCTCTTCTCCTTATCCCTTACTTTTAGCACTAATTTCCTTGTTTAATTTGGCTAGGTTTAGCTTGTTAAATGAAGATTTTGGTGGCTAATTGTATTGGATTCATTTCTTTGTAATTTCAATTGCAATTTCACATTTGGAGACTCATTTTGATACCAAGTGTTCGTAAAAATTCCAAAGATAATGGATGTCTAATTTGTTAGTTATTTTCTCTTATTTTTAGGCTATTTAGTGCAATGGTTATTTATTAATTAGCATCTCTAAGTGAATTTTTCAGTAACTTTAATGAGCATTTAGGTACTATTATGGTATGTTCTTATTTCTAACTAAAGTGGCTAATTTTTCGTGGTTCTTTGTGGTTGTAAAATTCCTTGAAAATTAGTAATTTAAGCCTTGGATGATAATTCAAGACTTTTTATAAAGAATACACTAAGAAGCAAGAAGTTAAGTCCAAGTTTTAGTATATTTTAAAAAGGAGCAAGGATAATTGAATTCTAGGAAGTCCATTTAAAAGCTAGTTACCACTCTTTGCCTAGTTATTGTCATCACTTAGTTTTAAATTTTTAGTTCTTATTATTTTCTTTAATGTATTCAAATTTTAGTAAATCAAAACCCCCCAAACACCTCTAGTCTAATCACATTAGATGAACTCTTTTATAGATAATTAGAAGCAAACTCCTTGGAAAATAACCTAAGCTGTGCAACTAGCTACAAATCTTTATTACAACCTAGTATCTTTTGAGGTCCTTTGACAAGATAATTCTTGGGTTCTTATGGTTTTTAGAGCCTTTAAGAACCCTAGGAAACTTAATTTTTTCATTTAAAGCTCCTTTCTTTGAGTTTTCAAAAAGTTACCTAAAATTATAATTTTACCACTATGTTATTCCTTAAATTCGTTCAACTATTTTAGCTTCAATTTCAGGCTATCCTTAGGATATTAACCACATTTTTAGATATTCTAATTAACATCCTAATATTATTTGGCCTCAATTTGCTTTGCTTTAGGGTGATCCTATCTCATTTTTATTGATTTCAATTCAATTCCTATAAAACTGGTTATTACAATTAAACCCTTAAACCCACGGCCCAATAAGTAAATTTTGAACCCAAAAGGATCTTGGGCTTTAAGGTCAGCCCAAACCCATTAAAAAGCTTAACATAGTTAGCCCCTTATTCCTTATTTTGCATACCAACTCATTATTCAACTAAGGGAGAGTTTCATTTTCACATAAGAAAAAAGGAGGCTAGGGTTTTCTGCATTTTTCCACCATTCTCACTTTTAGAGGAAGATTTGGTAAAGGTAATCTATATGAAACTTGTTTTTCTCATTTTTCTCTATATTTTGGTCTAAATAATTTTTGGTTTAGCAATTTTTCTCCATCACCCAAATATAAAACTTGCTCTTTTGGTGGTTTCTTGTGAATTTTTGGAGGTTAGGGGCTAGAAGGCTATGTGGTAAATATCATCACCTTATTTTAATGTACTTTCCACGGTTAGTGGCCCAATAGCTAGCTTATATAGTAGGCTCTGACTTTGTGCTAAAATACTAAGATTTTGGGAATGAAATATTGTGGTTCTAATGTAGGGAAACTCAAATCCAAATTTAGAGTCCTTTAGTGGCTAGGTAAATAATTTCTAGGTACTTCTTGATAGTTTAATTACATGGTGTATGATTTATGCTATAATTGGTGATTAAGAATATGCTTTGATTTCATCTAAGACCTTTAAACTATGGAAACCTATCTTGACTTCATGAGTTTATGCAATCGAGTGAGGTAACTAGGGTTTCAATTTTAATTCCTTGCATATGTGCTTTGTTAATATGATATTTATTGCATAAATATGTTTTGCTGTGCTAAATGATTGGTTGGCTACTTGATTATTGTTGTGGACTATGAGTGATTCCTTGGTAGAGTTATGGTGTGGTTGCCACCCATGCATTGTGCTTCGATCGAGCACCAATTTATGATCAGACTCATGAATACATTGAGCCCAGATTATGCTCAATAGGGAGTTGGCACCATGGATAGGCCTTTCCCTATGTTATTGGCTATTATCATGATGTATGCGATTACTAGTATGGGCTAATAGTCACTGATAGCTCAATTAGTTCATTTACTGATATGATGGATGAATATGATATTTATTAGATTAAAATGCATTTATGCTAATTAAATTGTACATATGTTTGGAATTATCCTTTAGTTACTGAGATTCATATCTCACCCTGTTTTATAGGCTAATGATTTCAGGTAAAGGTTTTCAGGTAAGGAAAAAGGGAAACAAATAAATGAGCACCCCTAATTTAAAGGCCATGTGTGGGCTCTCTACACTTAAGTCATTTTGTTTTAAAGTAAATGCTATTATTTTGTATAGCATCATGATGCACTCATATTGCCAAGTGTAGGCTTTTGATGCTTTGTAACTAAAATTGAATTCAATAGGAAGTCAAGCTATGTAGTACTTGAAATCTGATGAAAGTACTTAATTATTATCTAATATGGATTATTGCTAAGGAAGAACCATGACCTTTCCTTTGAGATTATAATTATGCTTTGCAATGAATGATTAAATTGAATGAATGATCAAATTGAATACTATGGAGATGTTACTTTAAACTAATAGATATCAGTATAATGACCCTTGAATGTTTGATTTGGGTTCTATGTATGCTATCTTAACTTCTATATGGGTCTGATATAGGAAATATGGGAGTGTCATATCATAATTATGCATTTAGGGTCCCTTGGCAGACCTGGGAATAGGAACATATGAGTTTGGTCCATTAAGACTTATGCAAAATGATTTAAGGACAATTGGTAGGGAGTAACACAATGTTAGGTTGCCCCTTAAGGTTCCACATTCCTTCTTGCTATCTTGGAAGGAAATTTACTTATATAAACTAACCCCTAGATACTTCAGTTTAAACCTAGGTACCTAAGTTATGGAAATTGATTAATTGGGAGACCTAAGGAGAATACTACAGCAAAACCATGTATTTTAGTCATGGGAAGACCCTTGAAATCAATTGGAGGGAGGTACAAGTTGTTAGGAACATGTATGTGAAGAGTATAAGTCTAGGTATTTGAGTTACGACTGGAATTAAGCAAGTCGCGGCCAAAACACCTCCAAAGGGTAATAAAACCAAATTTTGCCACAGCATAGGTCTCCTCGCTATGGTGCACATTGAGGAAAATAGAGGGAGAGGATTCCAGAAAGCAACTTCACTACAATGCAAGTAGGGCTAGCAGAGGCGAGAATCAAGAAGAGTGAGAATAATGTTCTAGTAGTTTGTCTCGCTGCAATGAGAATTATGAAAATCTGAACAATGAAGTCCTAAGGGAGAGTTTCACTGCAGCGTGGGTGATGCGAGACCCCATAGGAATAAGTCCTAAGAACCTTTAACAACATGACACTTTGCCCAGGACCGACTAGAAAATAAGAATGTTGGTTCAAGGAAAGACCCTAAGAAAACCCATCTCTTAGAACCTTAGCCTCAAGATGCTACAAAGGAAGACTAATCCTTTGATAAGTCATGTGAACTTTCAAAGAACACAAAGAAGCAAAGGCCTCACAAAGTATTAAATAATACTCAAATTCATTCATAATCTCCAAAATAGAGTACAATAGAAAGCCTTTTATAGGCAAAGTTTCTAAAAGACTAAAATCCTAATAAAAGTAAAACATTAAAATCTAATTAAAAATATTTTAAATGGTGCCTAAAATCAAAGAACAAGATTAAGATACTAATTTCAACTTTATCTCCAAGATAAACTCTTTGACTAAGTCCTAAAAATAATAAAATAAATAAAAATGAAATTCATAAAGAATCATAGCCCAAAACAATCAACTTCTTTAAGTAGTCACATGAGATGCTCATGCTTCATTAAAAATCACATGGTTGATACATAATTCTTAATCTCTTGCAATTGGACTCCAATTGGACCTTGGCACTCCTCTTATATGTGTGTAACTATGTTGGGCCTTCAACATGTTGGATATTGACTTTAGTTGCTCCATGGACCTTCTTAAGACATTGGGCTTCCACTTGGACTTCCACTTTTGCACTTTTAAAGAGATCTCATGTCTAAAGTTCCAATTCAACTCTAAGATCAACATGCCTAACGTGTTGCTTCTTACTAGCTCTATCTCATGTTTAGAAGCTCCGATAAGGAAGATCCAAAAATGAGGTAAAAGCTGAGAGTTTAAGATCAAGATTAACCCATTAATCATTTGAAAACTCCATGAAATAATGATGAAAGCATTCACCAAAATTGAGTGACGTCTAGCATATTCTGAATTGATCAAATATGGATCTTGGGCTCTAAACTTAGGCCAACATCCAACATAGAGATTATCTTGAGCTCTTTGAAGTTCTTGGACATATACTAGTATAATTTGGGCTTCTTGAGCATGGGCCATCCCTTCATGAGTCATTCAGACCTGAATCATGCCCTTTTAAATAATTTGGATTTCTTGATGGATGAGGGCTTCTCAAACTTGTTGTGCTCCAGTGGGCATGCCTACTGGTATTATATCATTCCCTCCCTCTTTGAAAATACTCATCCTTGAATCTCCACCTATATCATATGGAAATAAATTAGACTTTCCAAAAACAATAATAACACTATATTCATCAAATGGAAGAATCTTGTTAACTAAAGGGGTCCTTTCAAAGAGATCATCAATTCTTTGAGACAACTTAGAATACTCCAAGTTGGGAAACTCTTTGAACTCGCTTTGAGTTAGGAAGTATTTCTCTCTCACATGCACCTAAATATAAATGATAATTTTGATCCCGCATGCACCTGCAATAAATCCAAAGGCCATAACAAAATCCAAGCAACACAATAACCTTTTAACCATAAAATTAATGTAATATGAATTCCTAACAGCCACAAAATTCATGAAACAATTTAAACTCAATGTGTGGTGCTCAATGCTTTTGAAAGGCAATAATTCATCAAGAATAAAAAAATCTATGCAATCAAATCACTTTTCAAAGCACATTAAAGATTGGAAACCATCAAGTGGTTTCTTAGGAAACAAATCTAGGCAATCACAACTCTTTTCAATGCTAGTTGAAGATGAGGGTCCATTGGGTGGCTTCTTTGAAAACAAATCTCCATATACCTGCAAGGAGCTAGAACCAACAATAGGCAAAGATGGGTTAAGATCATTAGTAGATAAAAAAATATCCTTACACATGCTCTCAACCTCTCTTTTTTCATCAAACAAACTCACCCTCATGCTTTTCTCACTTTTCTCACAACTTTCTTGCTCTTTCTTTTCACTCACACTCTTTTCTTTTTCAATCTCATCCTTTTCTCTCTCTAACTCATGTTCTCTCTCTTTTTCTTTTACTCTCTCTTTTTCTTTCATTTTGTATGCTTGTGCTATTCTCATTTGATCCTCATAAGCATCCATAGGATCAAGAGGTACCAATACATGATTTTTTTCATTGAATATAAATGAATAGCAATAGTAATATATGTGCTTATGCTTAACATATTTAGCTTTTCTAACATGTTTCCATGGTTTACTAAGCATAATATGTCCATCATATATAGGAGCTACAACACATATCACTTTATCATGATATTTACCAATGGAGAAAGAAATCAAAACTTGCTTATTAACCCAAAATTCAGCATTACCCTCAACAATGTATAGGGCCTAAGATGCTTCAAAGTAAACAAGTTTAATTTCTCAACTAGTAAGGTACTAGCAACATTTACATAGCTACTACTATCAATAGTCATACTACAAACTTTCTCTTTGATAAGGCATCTAGTATGAAAATCAGGGGATGACTTTTCCTTATCTTGTCTTGTAGAGTTAGAATTGGATTGAAATGCATCCAACCTTGCACAAGATTGCTTGAATCGCTCTTTGTTAGCCTCTTTAAGGAATTTGTACTCATTGGACATCTTGTCAACTGAAAAGTTAGTCAAAGAAGGAAAGAAGGAAAGAAGGAATAGGACCTCACACACTCTTCTCACATGTTTACACTCAAAAGATAATAAGTTCACTCATACTTAACTCTCTTTTTAGCTTTTTCTTTAATTTTAATTGCACTTTTGCCTTTTACCACTCAAGCTTGCTTCCTATAGTGCTCTTAATCAAATCAAGATAAATCAAAAGGAGCAATCAGTAAAAGTGGCAATAAAAAAAACTAGAATCTTAAAATGTAAATTCCCAAAGAATCAAACAAAGGAGAAAAAGGGGTGTATAACTAAAAGGAAAAGAGGAAAGTAAAACAAGGAGGAAGGGGAGGTTTGGATGGCTTGGAAGGAAGGAGAAGGAAAGGGAAAATCTTAAAATAGGAAACTACTTGGGAACCAAGTTAATCAAACTAGGAAACTACTTGCAATTCAAGTTTAGAACAATTAGGAAAAAAAATCCTTACTTGAATACAAATAGAAAAGTAGATAACTTGGTAGCTACTCAATGCAATCAAATTAGGAAACTAACTCTAATTAGAAAATTAAATCCAATTAGGAAACTAACTCTAATTAGGAAATTAACTTCAAGCTTTAAGCTTTCAACTTTGAATTTCCACAACTTGCAATTTTGAATTCTACAATCTGAATCTTTTCATTTTTCACCTTTTTTCACTTTTTTTTTGAATTTTTTTTTTTTTGAGTATCACACTCACTTTTTTTTTTTGAATGAGGATGGAGGCACACAATAATGGAAGAAGGAAGAAGATAAAAGACAAAGGCGAAGATGAAAAAGGTAACACAAATGGATGGAGAGAAAGTATGAAGAATAGCGGAAAGGAAACACAAAGATATACCTTGCACTAGCGAACCAAAATTCTGATACCAAATAATGCGAGACCCCATAGGAATAAGTCCTACCTTCAATAAGATGACACTTTGCCTGGGACCAGCTGGAAAACAAGAATATTAGTCAAAGGAAAGACACTAAGAGAACCCATCTCTTAGAACCTTAGCCTCAAAATGCCACAAAGGAAGACCAATCCTTTGATAAGTCACGTGAGCTCTCAGAGAACACAAAGAAGCAAAGGCCTCACAAAGTATTGAATAATACTCAAATTCATTCATAATCTCCAAAACAGAGTACAATAGAAAGCCTTTTATAAGCAAAGTTTCTAAAAGACTAAAATCCTAATAAAAGTAAAACACTAAAATCTGATTAGAAATATTTTAAATGGTGCCTAAAATCAAAGAACAAGATTAGGATACTAATTTCAACTTTATCTCCAAGATAAGTTCTTTGACCAAGTCCTAAAAATAATAAAATAAATAAAAAATGAAATTCATAAAGAATCCTAGCCCAAAACAATCAACTTTTTTAAGTAGTCACATGGGATATTCATGCTTCATTAAAAATCACATGGTTGACATATGATTCTTAATCTCTTGCAATTGGACTCCAATTAGGCCTTGGCACTCCTTTTGTATGTGTGTAATTGCATTAGGCCTTCAACATGTTGGATATTGACTCTAGTTACTCCATGGACCTTCTTAGGATATTGGGCTTCCACTTGGACTTCCACTTTTGCGTCTTTAAGGAGATCTCATGTCTAAAGTCTAATTCAACTCCAAGATCAGCATGCCTAACATGTTGCTTCTTACTAGCTCTATCTCGTGTTTGGAAGCTCCGATAAGGATGATTCAAAAACGAGGTAAAAGTTGAGAGTTTAAAATTCAAGATTAACCCATTAATCATTTAAAAACTCTGTGAAATAATGATGAAACATTCACCAAAATTGAGTGACATCTAGCATGTTTTGAATTAATCAAATATGGATCTTGGGCTCTTAACTTGGTCCAACATCCAACATAGAGATTATATTGAGCTCTTTGAAGTTCTTGGACATATACTAGCACAATTTAGGCCTCTTGAGCATGGGCTATCCCTTCATGAGCCATTCGGACCTAAATCATGCCCTTTTGAATGATTTGGATTTCTTGATGGATGAGGGCTTCCCGAACTTATTGTGCTCCAATAGGCATGCCTACAGGTATTGTATAAGTGGCAGTTTTAAGTCATAGTGAGAGTTGCATATCTCAAAAAAATAGCTCCAGTAGTGAACCCAGTCGCAGCGAGAAGTGTTCAAGTCATAGTGTAAGTGCATTCTAAAGCTTTTAAGAGTTTTAGAAGCCAACTTGGCTGCAACCAAACTTCTCCAAGTTGTGGCCTAAGTCTCTAAACTCCCTTTTTTGCTTAGAAACCTTAGTTTTCACTATGGTAATGTCATGTATTGACTTGGAAACTAATGTGAATGAGCCTTATGCTTCTTACATTGAAATGTGAATAGAGGGGAGATCTTAGAGGAGAATTTTCACATCCTTTAATTATGAGCCTTTTTGCTTATCTAATTGGTGTTTAGTAATAACTAAAGAGGTTCAAATTTTCCCGAGTTTTCATCCATTAATGAATTATTAATAATGTTTAGCCTTGAGTACTCGTGTTCAAGAGACTAATTAAACTTAATTAATGTGTTTAGAAGTTAGGGTTGTTACACCACATACTCAAAAGTATGAGATTATGATGTACAAATCATTTTTGGATGTAAATATATGAAATTGTGTTATTTGACCCTTTGAGTTCCACATTATGTATGTATAAAAAGGCAAGAGGGAGTATGATTTTGAGTTGCATTCCTTCTGAGACATGTTGAACCAGTCATATATGCTGCAATTGCCATTTAAAATATGCTCAAATGAAAATATGGCATAGTATGGCTCAATTAGAACCATTTAGAACCAAATTTTGCATTCTTTAAGCCATAAAATGTCCATGAACCATTGACAAGCCAAATGGATGAATTTTGGGCTAAAATTTGGTAGGCATTTAAAGCGCAAAGCTTTCCACAAAGCCAAAGAATATAATGTTTGAAGTTCTATAGAATTTATTATGAATCTTTAAAGTTGGCTATTTTCTACAAAATTTCTTATGCATTATTTATGTGGTTCTATTTCTATTTTTATGGCTTTTGGGAGATCAAATGAACTTGTTTTGACTTAAAACTTTTATAGTAGATAGTTCTCATTATATGCTTTCCGTAGCCACTGAGTTTGCGCAAATCAAAGTTGTGTACCTCAAGTTATATTTTTTCAAAGTTTAGCCCCTATTATTTATTAAAGTGGTGAAAATGGACATATGAAACAACTCATGAAATTTATGCTTCTATTTGTGATATTCTAAGCTTAATAAACTTGTTTGGCATGAAATTAGAAAATAAAATTATGAAAATTTTTGTTTAGGCACAATTAGATTATTAAGGCTTTCAATGACAGTTATTTCCATTGCCAAAAGTGTGAATTTGAATAATTATTACTAAGTGAGAGATATGGCATGAGATTTCTATGTATAATGGTATGACAAGTTTGACTCCTAGTGATGTAAAATGAGAACTAGTATGTTGTTAAATAGTGATGTATCTTCAGTTTATGTTTATATAATATCAAATGATCCAGGTAGTTTTATTTGATAGTATTATTACCTGTATTTTCCATATGAGTTTTGGGGTAAAATATGACCATTTAATTAGTTTGGATAGCTGGCTTTATAAGGGAAAACTTTATTAAATTTTTCTCAAAATGTAATGTAAGTTTTCATATTTCAATTCATAAAGTATGTTGGTACTAAAGGATTACCAACACATCATTCAATAAAAATGGAAGGACAAGGATTTATGGAAAGATAAATGAATGTATTTCCAATTCTTGGATTTAGTATCTATCTACATAAGTAAATGAACTCGTTGATGAACCATAGTAGCTAAAAGAAGAGCTAGATAGTTAATGTGTTATAGAACATTCTCTAACCAGAATCTAAGTTTTAGAACCAAAACTTAATGAATTTCCTAAGGGGTAAAACCAACCCATGTGAGGCTGCAACCACGAAGGGCTAGGCCATGGCCTTAGCTATACAAGATAGCCAGAGATAGAATTTACACATTGGAGCAACAGCCTCAAAGGCCAAAGTCATGGCCTTAATGGTGTAATTTTTGTTTTCACACTATTTTTGTTGTACAGTTCAAGCCACAACTTCCTAACCTCAAACCAAGTTGTAAAAGTCATCTAATAAGGTAAACTAGGGGTTTTAGGGTTTCTAAAAACAAGTTAAAAGGGCCACTCAAGGGTTTATAAATCTTCCAAAGAACATGAATAAATAAGGAAAAACTAGCAAAAGGATTTCTTATGTAATGATAGTTATAAACATTACCTAAGATTTACCCTAAAGCATATTATATAACCTAATTCTTAACCATTTAGTCCCAAACCAATCTAAGCCACTTGCAACATCTTCTAAATGCTAAGAATGTAGTTTAAGCCTATTTGCCATTCTAAAAGTTTAATAAACCAAAAACACTAGGCAAACCATACCATTAAAAGTCCCATTTTAGCTATCATTATACCATAAGAGCAAAATTCCCTTTCATGATAGCAACATAGATGTTATAACTACAAGTGACCTAACCAAATTGAGTTACACAGCTTCAACTCCTTTCAAATCAACTTAGGCAAGTTTAATATACCTAGTTACACCTCTACACGTCCTTTGGAATCAAACTACAACTCAAATTGCTAAAAGTGACTATAGTAAACCTCATTTGCATACTTAACACTAAGGCTTAATTTGCCTACAACCTTACAAATTTGGATTACACATACCCAAAATGAGAAAATGGAATCCAAGTCTCTCCACACCACCTCCTACAAGTCTCAAATGCTAAAGTAAACATGTCCTAACTAGTGGAACCCCTCTAACAAGAAATTTGGCTAGAATGGCCATGTTGCACACTAAACCATGTGTATAAACTATAATGCAAACTCGACCAACAACATCATGCACTTAAATACAACCATCCATTTAAGACTACTCAAATGCAAGATAAAACACATATTTCAATAACAATCATATATGTATCATTAAGAGAAGGGCAAATCCACAAGGTTAATCATGCTTACAATCCATAACAAAGCAAAGATTTCTATCCACATCAATGAACCATCTACAAAGAATCAAAAAGGCACCTTTGAAGGAATATCAACTCTATAAGTACAAAATATGAAGAATCCTACACTTGGCAAGTCATGATGCAAAGATGCTACATAAAAGAGATTGTAACCATACTATAATTATCATTTACATTTAATATAGTATGAGAACCAAAATACTAGCCTACAAGACTATTATACCAAGGCCAACTCTCAGATGGCTTCTTCTTGCAATCGCTAGAAGATCCTTCACCTGAAATGTTAGCTCACAACCAGGGTGAGATGCAAAATCCCATTAGCTAAATTATAATTCCAAACATATGACATAAAACAGGCTATCATGATGCTTAACATGAAAGAGTCATAGAGAACAATGTATGCACCAAGCAAATAGGCAAGTTTGTGTATTTAATTATTACTATCCTATACTAATAACCATATATCAAAAAACACAACTATTGGCTAATAATTCAAGGAATGATATGATCATGACAACGTCTCCTTCCAAAATGAGCATGATCACAACATATGAGCATAATCAAGAGCATGATCATAGCCTCGATTACTAGGACTGTAATAACTAGTAATTCAAAAACTGAACTGAACCCTGATAAATTGATATGAAAACACCCTAAAATAAGCAAATTAAGTCTAAATGAAATTAAAATATTAATTAGAATATCTCAAAATGTGGTTTAGAGCCTAAGGTTAGCCTAAAACCTGATATGAACCAGACTCTGTGGGGAAGGATGCTCGTGTGGAGAAGGACTTGATGATAGATGGCCCAATGACAAGAGGAAGAATTAAGCGTCTACAAAGAGCAATTGGACTTCAATTTGCTAAATTAAAAGCCCATAATGTTAGTGCATGTATTGAGGAAGCAAATGGAGCCTTAATCATGCTTATTCAAGCCTAAGTTGATGCTTAAAGAGCCCATTGAAGCTAGAGGACGATGATTGAAGTAATAGAATTATTCTGAGTATTTTCTCCAAATTGTGAAAGTTATCTTTCCCTTGCTCTTGTGAAGCCTTTGTCTTGTTAACCTATCCCTAGGTTGGTAATTCAAGTTCACAAAAGCCCCCAATTCTTGCTTCGACCCGGGTGTATTGTTGTGTGGGTTAGTTTATCGTGTTCGTGGTTAGGCGTGCAATCTAAGTCACAGGTCAATGTTCCTCTAATGTTGGTTGGCCACTTGCTTGCATCAGGTCTTGAACCATCCTTTTACTTAACCTATGCCTTGAAGATTAGGCCACCCCTTTGATTTTGCATCATTTAGTATTAGAGCCTTGGTTTACATGGTAGGTTGTCTATCATACATTTATCATCCACCATTCTACTTCCTTTCTAGCCTCCATAATTATTTTCTTTTCCATATCCGTTCATTGCTACCTTTTATTATAAAAATAAAAAATAAAAAATAAAAATACTAACCTTTCTACCTTCCCTTGTTTCCAGATTTGATCCTTAGTGTGCAAGATTTGGTTTTTATGCTATAAGAGCAATTTATTTTGTAATTTGGAAAATTTTTGTTGTTCTGGACATTGTTGTTTTTCCCTTATCTATTCAACCCCTTTCCTTTTGAGATTTTGGATGATTAATAGGTCAATCCTAAGTTTTAGAATCTCAGCTTTTATTTCATTTTGGAATCATCAAATTCGGAGTTCTCTAGAATGAGTTCTTGTCATTTTTAGTGGTAACATTTTCTGATCTGATTTGTTTCCTATTGTGTGATCTTGTGATTCTCTTTCATCTGATCCAAAAAAAAGAGGCAAAAAAAAAAGAAAAGGAAAAGGAATAGAAAAGAAAGGCAAAAAAAAGGGTTAGCCTAAAAAAAAGTGAAAAAAAATGAAAAAGAAAAAAAAATTATGATCAGATTTCTTTCATTTGTGATCAGCATTGTTTCCTCTTCCATTTGTTTCCTAATTTTTGTGATCCACTTTCCTATTCCTATATTGTTTCCTTTTATCTTGTGATTGTGGACTTTCCTATTGTGACTTTAACTTGTTTCCTATTCCTTTGATTTAAACTTTCCTAATCTAATCCACCATTGATTTCTCATATCTTGGGTTTTTAGAATCATTGTAATTGGCTCTTTGGTATTTTAAACTTGATCTTGCATTGCTAGGTGGTTAAATCTTCCCTTTTTCGTATTGGAACCCTAGCCTAACTAAACCCTAACCTTACTTGTGACTTGTATGCACCAATCACAACTTTTCATACCATCCACCAGCATATACTTTGGTGAACCGAGAATTGGTAGTCCTTGATCACTTGACGAGGTCTTAGGTAACATAAGAGCTTGGGATTTTATATTGAGAGGTAAAAGGCAAGAGTGGGTAAGATCATTGCAGAAAAAGCCAATAAGAGAGAGAAAACATAAGTGGGAGTGTCATCTCTTATTTGAGTGAAACACGTGAGGGTGTGATTGTGAGGTCCAATATATTTTGTTTCTTGTTTCTTTTCCCCTAACATGGCAAATAACCGAGAAAAAGGAGTTGCTCATGAAAGCAATGACTCAAAGAACAATCCACTTAAGTTAGCACCATTACAAATGCAAGCAATTGTAAGCCATTTTGAGAGGATGCTTGATAAGAAGCTAGAGAGTCTCCATGAACGCCTAGATTGAGTGGAGGGTAGTAGTTATAGTCAGAGGACTACTCAAACTTACCAAAGACAAGTTCAAATGGCACATAGGCATGACTGTGAGCATGAGGAAGCCATGGAGAGCCATGATGAAGAGTATGCAGAAGAAGGAGAACTCTTTGTAACTAGGAGAGCCCTTAGCACCCAGATGATGGCAGACGAAGATAAGCAAAGAGAGAACTTATTCCATACTCGTTGCCAAATCCAGGGAAACATATGTGGTGTGATTATAGATGGAGGAAGTTGCTGCAACGTGGCAAGCACCGAGCTAGTGGAGAAGTTGAATTTGTCTACTTTCAAGCATCAACGGCCTTACAAACTCCAATGGCTCAATGAATGTGGAGAATTGAGGGTAACCAAGCAAGTTAAGGTAATGTTTTCAATTGGCAAGTATAGGGATGAAGTGCTTTGTGATGTTGTGCCAATGAAAGCATGTCATATTTTGTTAGGTAGGCCTTGGCAATATGATAGACGTGTTACACATGATGGTTTTCTAAACCGTTATTCTTTTGTACTTAGAGGGGAACCTATAACCCTCCTTCCTATGTCACCAAAGCAAGTGTTAGAAGATCAAATCAAGAGAGAGAAGAAAAGAGAAAGTGATTGTGTAAAAGTGTCTGAAAAAGAGGAGAGTGAAATTGAGAAAAGAAAAGAGGGTAAGCCAAGAGAAGAGAGAGGAAAAGGAGAGAGAGCTAAAGGTAAAAGAGAGAAAGAGGGAGAAAGAGAGAAATGTTTGTTAGTAGCAAGAAAGAGTGAGATCAAATAAGCTTTGTTTTCTCAACAAAACCTCCTAGTAGTTATCTACAAAGAGGTTATGTTGAATACTAACGACTTAACCTCTACTTTGCCTAGTGTTGTTGTGTCTCTTTTGTAGGAATATGAAGATGTCTTTCCCGAAGAGGTACCACCTGGGTTGCCACCAATTAGAGGGATAGAA
The DNA here is from genome assembly GCA_026724425.1 of Erythrophleum ivorense. Lineage (NCBI taxonomy): Eukaryota > Viridiplantae > Streptophyta > Magnoliopsida > Fabales > Fabaceae > Erythrophleum > Erythrophleum ivorense. The sequence goes on along the minus strand of JAIUCV010000646.1, from coordinate 232,668 downwards.
CATCAAATTGATTTTATACCTAGAGCACCTTTGCCTAATCATCCAGCTTACCGAGCTAATCCTGAAGAGACCAAGGAGATTTAAAGATAAGTGCAAGAGCTACTGGAAAAGGGATATATGAGGGAGAGTCTTAGCCCATGTGCAGTACTAGTGTTGCTCATGCCTAAAAAGGATGGCACATGGAGAATGTGCATTGATTGTCGAGCCATCAATAATATAACGGAAAGAATCAATATGGATGGATAGAAACGTGCTGAGTTTGTTAAGCAAATCCATGAGAAAGCAAAACAAAACATTGAGAGGATGACTCAACAATATGTAGAACATGCTAATAAGGGGCGAAAGAGGGTTGTCTTTGAACCAGGAGATTTGGTTTGGTTACACCTTAGAAAAGAGAGGTTTTCTAACAAAAGAAAGTTTAAACTTATGCCTCGCGGAGATGGGTCTTTCCGCGTGTTAGAGAGAATTAATGATAATGCCTACAAGATAGATTTACCAGGTGAGTATGGTGTAAGTGCTACTTTTAATGTTTTTGACCTTTCCCCTTATTTTGGTGCAGACTTTGAAGAGTCGAGGATGACTCCTTTTCAAGAGGGGGAGGATGATATGAACCAGACTCATGTGGGGAAGGATGCTCGTGTGGAGAGATGATAGATGGCCCAATGACAAGAGGAAGAATTAAGCATCTACAAAGAGCAATTGGACTTTAATTTGCTGAATTAAAAGCCCATAATGTTAGTGCATGCATTGAGGAAGCAAATGGAGCCTTAATCATGCTTATTCAAGCCCAAGTTGATGCTTAAAGAGCCCATTGAAGCTAGAGGACAATGATTGAAGTAATAGAATTATTTTGAGTATTTTCTCCAAATTGTGAGAGTTATCTTTCCCTTGCTCTTGTGAAGCCTTTGTCTTGTTAACCTATCCCTAGGTTAGTGATTCAAGTTCACAAAAGCCCCTAATTCATGCTTCGACCCGGGTGTGTCATTTTGTGGGTTAGTTCATTGTGTTCGTGGTTAGGCGTACAGTCTAAGTCACAGGTCAATGTTCCTCTAACGTTGGTTGGCCACTTGCTTCCATTAGGTTTCGGACCATCCTTTTACTTAACCTACGCTGTGAAGATTGGGCCACCCCTTTGATTTCGCATCAAAACCGAAGCCAAAACAGCCAAACAGAGAGCTGCAAAGGCCAATGTCATTTTTGTAATTTTGGACAACTTTTAGAAAACACAAAAGAGGGATCTTTAAATGGAAAAATTGAGTTTCTCAGGGTTCTCAAAGGCCTTAAAAATCATAGGAGCCTCTAGAATGATCAAAACCTCTTCGATATACATTTTAGAGTTGCTATTGACCAAAACTTTGACCAGACGATTTGGTAGAGTTTCAAATCTAATTTGGGTGAAACCAAAAGTATTTTATGAATTAAAGGACCTAAATTTTATGATAAAAAAGAAGGTTCTCAAAAAAGAATTTGAAATGAGCCCAAATGGAAAGAACCAAAATAAGGGACTAAATTGAAATTTTAAAAAAAGTTATAAGTGAGCCTCCACCCCTTTAAAATCACGTCCCACTTCTGCCCAACACCCTAACCAACTTTCCTCTGGTCTAAAACAAATCCAAGAGCAGCTCAAAGTGGCGCACAAGAAGAGGGAGCAAGGGGAAGAGAAACAAGCCTTGAAAGTGTAAGAATATGCTACTTTTTCATGCCTTCTCCTTCACCAAACTTCTTCTCCTCTTTCTCCTTTCTTTTCTCATGGTTTTGGTGACTCAATTAGTGATGTTTTATGGCTGGTTCAGTAGATAGAAGATAGAATTTGGGATAACTCTTGGAAGCTTGTGAAAGCTCTCTTGAAAGGCATTGAAACAAGGTAAATTCTCTATGGCTAACTTGCTTCTTCTTGGTTTTTATACTCCTTCATGTTTTAGCCAGATCTAGGGTTATATGTAAGGGACTTTATTTTGATCCAAACTTGATAGGAATTGGGGTTTTGAAGCATGAAGAATCATATGGAGTAATTAGGATTCAAAAAGAACCTATAGATAACAAGTTATGGCATTTAGGGTTTTGGTTGTACCTTGGGATTTATGAAGCTTTTTAATGGTAATTTAGACTATCTAAGAGTATGTTTGAGTTCATAAGTGGCTTAGGAAGCTTCATGGATGACAAATTCCTTAGAAAATTGAATGAAACTCTATGGACTCTTCACCTAAGTCTATGTCTCGGCCAAAGAGGGAAGGAGATACCTTGGGGGAGTTTTCTTTGATTCCAAGGATAGAAATGGTCTATAAATAAATAATAAACACCAAAGGAATCATTGGTTTGAATTTAGAAACCATATTTTGAAAGTTGAAAGTTTAGAATTCTTTAGGCATAAAGAAACAATTTAATGTTTAGCTCCTTGAAATGAGTTCATGATGACTCTAATGACTTTAAATGGAGTCATGTGACTTAAATTAAGTGAGAAATTAAAACCAAGATTATGAATTATATGAGTTGTTTCATTATGCCCTTGTATGGAACCATAAGCATGCCATAAGCTAAAAGTAGCTTATGCAAGCTTTATGTGAAATTAGAAATGGTTCCATTGATGTGTTTGTGTCTTGTTTGATATGTCTAGGCCAAGCAAATCAAGCCTCCTCCAAGTGTGTGTATGTGAGGCCGAACCAAGAGGCTGAAGGAATCAAGGAAAAGATTATGTTTCTTGAACCAAGGTAGCTCTCCATCCTTTCTTGTATGCATTTCTTGGTTGTTTGATTGTCATTGAATGCTTGTATATGTATTTGAATCATGAGACATGCCTATAGCTATTGGTTTGACGACATGATACCATTATACTTCTTAAATGGCTTTTAAATTGTGAGATTACTCTTTATAGGTGAGATTGTGTCAAAAGTCCTTTAGAATAGGTGAGGTGAAACCAAAGGTCCCTAAAAATGAGTCAGACAAGGCCAAAAGTCTCAAGAATGAGTGAGGCTAAGTTAAAAATCCTTAGAAAGTGGGAGAGGCTAATCCAAAAGCCTCTAAAGCTTGATTTTGATCTTGATATGTTTGTATGATCTTAAAATATGTTTTTGATTGGTTCTTGAAAACTTTTGATGCATGCTTGTGTTCTTTGACATGATAACATGCCATATATGCTTACTTGAAAGGGTGAATGAGCTATTGGAATTCTTTGAATCTCACTCTCCCCCGCTTTCTATCTAATATTGTCTAAGTGATGCTCATTGAAGCAGGAATAGAAGCCAAGGAGTGTAATTTGTATTACTTTGACAATAGGATAGCTTTGGATGTAATTTGATGTCAAAGTATATATGTATAAGTTATTTATAAGTTGTAAACCTTTGATCATATGTAAAAGTATATAGATATGTTGTATGTAATGGACATAGAGCCAAATGTATGAGAATGTGAGTTTTTGACATTCTTGAGCAATGTTATGCATGTATATATGAACAAGTGGGATGGTGGATTTGAGTTTTCTAATGATTTGGACCTATTGTGATGCTTCTATATGGTGTGTTTGAGCTTTTGGACATGCTCAAAAGGTCATGGTTCATGTAGGGAGTCATTTTGGATCATTTGTTGCTATCTTGACACTATTTTTTACCATAATCTTACACTGAACCAAAACTAGATCAAATAGACGAATTTTGTCATGAAATTTGGCAGGCATATAGATCTCATCTAGATTTTTTCATAGAGAAAAAGAACTATTTTTTGAGCTCTAACAAAATTATTATAATTTTTTAAAATTGGCCAAATTATACAGAAATTGTCAAAGTACTGTTCATTTAGTCAGTTTGGTTTTTGGTGCCATTGAAGGGCCAAATGAATTTCAATGCTCATGAAATTTTACAAGCATATATTTGACATCACAAGCTTTCCATAGCCATCAAGATCACTTAATTTGGAGCTCTATAATGTGAGATATGAATTTTTAAAGTTTCAAGTTTGCATCAGTACAAGTTTCTGACCTAGCTATTGTTCCATTAGGATTTCATGGATCAAATGATATTGTATTGGTCTAAAATGTTTATAGTAGTTAGATGATGTCCTGAGATTTCCAAAGAGTCTGAGTTTTCATGATTTAGATTTTTTTAACTCAAGTTATGAATTTCCATAATTGTGACAGAATATGGAAATGTATGGAAGTTTATGTAATTGGTTACTCTTGATATGTATGCTCCAAATCCGAATTCTATGCCTCATTTTGTGTTGATTCTGTATGAACACGTGTAATAAGAATGAAAGATGAGCTTGGAAAGTTGATATGGTCCATTTAATCAAAATTGAATTATTTTGACATTTAACGTCAATAAATTCCACTACTAAAAGTATTGAAATGGCAAAAATGGATGACTTAGGCACTTCGTGATATAAATCAAATGCTATCCACCTTTAGTATTATAAGGGCACAATCATAGTCTATAGTAAATCACAATATAAATAGTCAAACTCATCATAAACATCAATTTAACACAAGTACAAGTAATTAATAGCATATAACTATACATATGGATTGAATGAAACCATGACTACGTCACGAAGATGCCTCTTAATTTGTTATCAATACACCACAAGTATATGCTCCAAACCTTACCAAGCATAAGAACATGCCAAGAACCAACACTAAACTTTAAACCATCTAATAAACTCCATATTTTTAGCAAGTTATAGTTTATAAAATCAATAACTCAACCCATTATGCCTCTTAAACCACGTTTCCTCAACTCTAAGTACAAAATGTCCAAGCTTTACCAATGGGTCCTCTAATTTTCGCACATACCAATACCACCCCACAAAACTCAATCAAAAGAAGTGATTTTGGAAGGAAAACACTCACAATTAAAAGGGGAAAACTATGTTTATCCCTTAGTTTAGCTCCTCATTCTTCTACTTGTTTAAAAACACTCCAAAATCAACAAACTCCAAACCCCACAATTCTACAAACAAAATGGAATCAAGAGTTAATCATATCAAAATGAAAAGGAAGAAGAGTAGAAGAATTTTCTCTTCAATTATTTGAACCAAATCTTCCTCCTCGTGCTGCTAAAAGCTCACAAAGTTCAGCAATGGTAAAGTATTTCATCTCGCATTCTATTTATGTGTGCAAGTGTCGAAGGATAATGTGAAATGAGTCTAAGTGTTGGTTTAGGGCTTTAAGTTACGTTTTGGGCTAACTCTATTAAGCTTCAGTGTTTTTATCAAATATGGGTTATAGGTTTTGATGCAATAATACCAAGTAATATGAACCAGACTCATGTGAGGAAGGATGCTCGTGTGGAAAAAGACTTGGTGATAGATGGTCCAATGACAAGAGGAAGAGTTAAGCGTCTACAAAGAGCAATTGAGCTTCAATTTGCTGAATTAGAAGCCCATAATGTTAGTGCATGCATTGAGGAAGCAAATAGAGCCTTAATCATGCTTATTCAAGCCCAAGTTGATGCTTCAAGAGCCCATTGAAACTAGAGGACGTGAATAGTATTTCAAATACAAGATGTCCAGCCTATTAATATTAATTAGTTTTGACTAGGACTCTAGTTTTGACTAGAACTCCTTTTGAATTTCGTTTTTTTATTATTTTATTATTTTTGTATTTAGTCAAGGAATTTATCTAGGAGATTAAGTTAAAATTAATATCCTAATCTTGTTCCTTGATTTTAGGCATTATTTAAAATATTTCTAATTAGATTTTAGAGTTTTAGTTTTATTAGGATCTTAAGTCTTTTAAAAATTTTGCCTATAAAAGGCCCCATATTGTACTCTATTTTAAGAAGATCATGAATGAATTTGAGTATTATTCAATACTTTGTGAGGCTTTTGCTTCTTTATGTTCTCTGAGAGTACACGTGACTTATCAAAGGATTGGTCTTCCTTTGTGGCGTCTTGAGGCTAGGGTTCTAAGAGACAAGTTCTCTTAGGGTCTTTCCTTTGACCAACATTCTTGTTTTCTAGCCGATCCCGGACAAAGTTTCGAATTGTTGAAGGTTCTCTAGGGCATGTTCCTAGTGGGTCTTGCATCATTTGGTATCAGAGCTTTGGTTCACTAGTACAAGGTATATTTTTGTGTTTTTTCTACCGTTGTTCTTCATACCTTCTCTCCTTCCATTTGTGTTATCTTCTCATCTTTATCTTTGTCTTCTATCTTCTTCCTTCTTCCATTGTTGCTTGCCTCTATACTCATTCAAAAAAAAAAGGAGAGTGTGATACTCCAAAAAAAAATTCAAAAAAAAAGTGAAAAAAAAAGAGAAATTCGAAAAAAAAAGTGAAAAAAAAAAGAGAAAGAAAGAGTAAAAAAAAAAAGTTGCAAGTTGTGGAGTTAGTTTCCTAATTGGAGACAATTTCCTAATTAGAGTTAGTTTCTTAGTTGGAATTAATTTCCTAATTGGACTCAATTTCCTAATTGGACTTAGTTTCCTAATTTTTAGATTTTCTTAAAGTTGGTTTCCAAATTTCCCAAGTAGTTTCCTATTTTTAAAGTTTCTTATTTTCAGATTTTCCCCTTTTCTTCTCCTTCCTTCCAAGCCATCCCAACCTCCTCTCCCCCCATGTTTTCCTTTCCTCTTTACCTTTTTGTTACATACCCTCTTTTCTCCTTTGTTTGATTCTTTGGGAATTTGCATTTTAGGATTCTAGTTCTTTTTTTGTCACTAGTCTGATCTTTTCTTTTGATTTGCTTGTGACTTGCTTAGAACACTTGTAAGAAGCAAATTGTTGAGTGGTAAAAGGCAAGAGTGCAATTAACATTAAAAGAAAAAGCCAAAAAGAGTTAAACACGAGCGAACTTATCATCTTATGAGTGTAAACACGTGAGCTAGTGAGTTGCGAGGTCCTATATCTTTCTTTGCTTTTTTTTTTTGTATAAACTAATATTTCAGGATGTCTGGAGAATCTGAGCATAGTGACTTTGACATGAAAGTTTGGGTTAAAGCTGTTCAAAGTACTCTTGAGAAACTAAGTGCCAGATTAGATGATGTGGAGTCTTCTTCCAATAAGAGGACCCATAGAAGGCGAGCTCAAGTGGAGCTTGATGATGATGCTGAGTCTGACTTTGAGGAGTCCCATACTCAAAGAGGTAGACAATCATCATGCAATAAGGATGGTGGTATCGGAAATATCAAGATGAAGATTCCATCATTCCCTGGGAAAAATGACCTAGACCAGTACTTAGATTGGGAAAGAAAAGTGGAGCATGTATTCGAGTGCCACTCTTACACTGAGGCGAAGAAAATAAAACTTGCTACAGTAGAGTTTACTAACTATGCTAGCATCTGGTGGGATCAACTCTTACTCACCAGAAGATGTACCAGTGAAGGTCCAATTCGTGATTGGCAGGAGATGAAAATTATCATGTGCAAACGGTTTATCCCTAGTTACTATTATAGGGAATTGCATAAGAGGCTCCAAAAGCTGAAGCAAGGTTCTATGAGTGTAGAAGATTACTATCAAGAAATGGAGGTTGCCATGATTACGGCAAATGTGGAGGAAGACCGTGAAGCAACCATGGCCCGATTCATTGAGGGCTTAAATCTTGATATAGCTGCCCAAGTTGATTTATACAATTACCTAGATATGGAGGAGCTCTTGCATAGAGCTATCAAGGTGGAAAAGCAACTAAGGGCTCGACAAAAGTTAAAAATGACATCTAACTCAAGTTCTTGGAGGGATTCCAAAGTCCCCTTCCAGCCAAAGACCAATTTCAAGTCTAAGGAGGAAAGTAAGGTAAAACCCTTTCAGGTTAAGGGTAAAACTGATTCAAAACCTTTCTCATCTTCTAATCCTACTGCTTCCTCCTCTAAGCTTAGATGCTTTAAATGTAATGGTTTTGGTCACATTGCTTCACAATGTCTGAACAAACAAACTATGATTATTCTTAAGAATGGTGATGTGACTAGTGCTAGTAGTGAGTCTGAGGAGGATGAGATGCCACCCCTGACTGATGACTCAGATTTCGAGTTAACTGAAGCTGTAAATGGTGAAGCCCTTGTGGCTAGGCGTGCTCTCAACATTCAACCTAAAGAAGATCTTGAGGTAGTGAGCATATTTTCCATACTCGATGTTTCATCCACAAGAAGGTATGTAGTTTGATTATTGATGGTGGTAGCTGCACAAATGTAGCTAGTACTTTACTTGTGGAAAAGCTGAACTTGCCTACTTTGAGGCACCCTACCCCTTATAAATTACAATGGCTTAATGATAGTGGGGAGGTAAAGGTAACAAAACAGGTGCTCATCTCTTTTTCTATTGGTAATTATCATGATGAGATTATTTGTGATGTAGCACCCATGTATGCTGGTCACTTGTTACTTGGTAGGCCATGGCAGTTTGACAGAAAGGTAAAACATGATGGATATACAAATTATTACTCCTTTGTTTTTAATGATAAGACCATTGTGTTGACCCCTCTTCGTCCTATTCAAGCATATGAGGATCAGTTAAAAATTGAAAGAGAGTGTAAGAGGAGAGAGCAAGAAAAGAAAGGTAAAGTAAGTGTTGAGAATGAGAAGAAGCAAGAGAAAAGAGAGCTGAGTAGAACGGAAAAGAAAATTAGAGAAAAACATGAGGAAAAGAAAGTGAGTTTATTTTCGGGTAGAAGTGAGATCAAGAGAGCTCTTATTTGTGAAAATGCTTTCTTATTGCTTTATAAAGATGTTTATCTCACTATCAACGATCTTAATCACTCTTTGCCTGCTAGTGTTACATCTTTATTGCAGGAATTCTATGACTTGTTCCCAAAAGAAATATCTGATGGATTGCCCCCTCTAAGAGGCATTGAGCATCGTATAGACTTTATCCCAGGGGCATCTATTCCTAATAGACCTGCATATCGAGCAAATCCAGACGAGACTAAGGAAATACAACATCAAGTGGAAGAGCTTATGAAGAAAGGCTTTGTTCGTGAAAGTCTGAGTCCATGTGCTATCCCGGTAATTCTTGTGCCCAAAATGGATGGCAAGTGGCGAATGTGTGTAGATTGTCGTGCCATCAACAAAATAACAGTAAAATATCGCTATCCTATCCCTAGGTTAGATGATATGCTTGATGAGTTGCATGGTGCATGTGTTTTCTCTAAGGTTGATCTTAGAAGTGGTTACCATCAAATTAGGATGAAAGAAGGTGATGAATGGAAAACTGCTTTTAAGACCAAGTTTGGGTTATATGAATGGTTAGTTATGCCATTTAGTTTGACTAACGCACCTAGCACTTTCATGAGTTTAATGAACCATGTCTTTAGACCCTTCATTGGAAGATTTGTTATGATTTACTTTGATGATATTTTGATCTACTCTAAGAGTCTAGAAGAGCATGTGAGTCATTTGCATGATGTGTTTGTTGTGCTTAGAGAGAATAAACTCTTTGCCAATTTAGAGAAGTGCTCTTTTTGTTTGGATTCTGTGGTTTTTCTTGGATTTGTTGTAGGAGCTCGTGGCATACAAGTGGACGAGGAAAAGGTCAAAGCAATCCGAGAGTGGCCAACTCCAAAGAATGTGAGTGAAGTAAGAAGTTTCCATGGATTGGCAAGCTTCTATAGGCGATTCATGAAGGACTTCTCTACTCTTGCTGCCCCTTTAAATGATTTGGTAAGAAAGAATGTGATATTCAAGTGGGGTGAAGCACAAGAGCGTGCTTTTAACATACTGAAGGAAAAACTAACTAATGCCCCTGTACTTGTGTTGCCTGATTTTACTAAAATTTTTGAAATTGAGTGTGACACTTCTGGTATAGGCATAGGTGGTGTGTTAATGCAGGATTCTAAACTTATTGCATATTTTAGTGAGAAATTGAGTGGTCCTGCTTTAAATTATTCCACATATGATAAAGAGTTGCATGCCTTGAAACGAACTTTAGAAACTTGACAACATTATTTGTGGCCTAAAGAATTTATTATCCATTCTGATCATCAAAGTCTTAAGTTTCTTAAGTCTCAGGGTAAATTGAACAAAAGGCATGCAAGTTTGCTTGAATTTATTGAAACCTTTCCTTATGTGATTAAGCATAAGCAGGGAAAGGAAAATGTTGTAGCTGATGCATTGTCTAGGCGTTACACTTTGATTACTTCCATGCATACTAGATTGATAGGTTTTGAGATGTTAAAAGGCATGTATGAATCTGATTTTGATTTCCCTGATATTTGGAAATCTTGTGAATTGCATGGTGTTAATGACTATTATAGGTTTGATGGATTCCTTTTCAAAAAGAACAAGTTATGTGTTCCTATGTGTTCCATTCGTGAGCTTTTTGTTAAGGAAACTCATGGTGGGGGATTGATGGGCCATTTGGTGTAGAAAAGACTTTGGCTCTTTTGAATGAACATTTTTATTGGCCTGGCATGAGAAAAGATGTGGTTGCTGTTTGTTCTAGATGTATTACTTGTAAGCATGCTAAATCTAGAATTCAATCACATGGCTTGTATTCTCCTTTACCAGTTCCCTCTCACCCATGGACTGATATTTCTATGGACTTTGTTTTAGGTTTGCCTAAGTCTTCCATTGGAAAAGATAGTGTCTTTGTTGTTGTGGATAGGTTTAGTAAAATGGCTCATTTTATTGCTTGTTCCAAAACTAATGATGCTATGTATGTGGCAGAATTATTTTTTAAGGAGATTGTTAGGTTACATGGTGTGCCAAAAACTATTGTTAGTGATAGAGATGTGAAACTCTTGAGTTATTTCTGGAAAACATTGTGGAATAAACTTGGCACTAAGCTTTTATTTTCTACTACAGCGCATCCACAAACTGACGGGCAGACTGAGGTTGTTAATAGAACCCTCTCTACTTTATTAAGAGCTATCATTCAAAAGAATCTTAAGAATTGGGAGAAGTGTTTGCCCCATGTCGAATTTGCTTATAATTGTGCTGTTCATTCTGCAACAAAATTCTCTCCTTTTGAAATTGTTTATGGCTTTAATCCTCTAAGCCAGTTAGATTTGCTTCCTTTACCTTCACATGAGTTTACTAACCTTGATGGTCCTAGGAAGGCAAAGTTTGTACAGGATTTGCATGAGAAGGTGAAAGCCAATATTGAAAGAAAGTTAACAAGGGTAAAAGGCGTGTGGTATTTGAACCTGGCGATTGGGTGTGGGTTCACTTGCGAAAAGAACGTTTCTCGGAGCAAAGGAAGTCAAAACTCCAACCTAGAGGAGATGGTCCCTTTCAAGTTCTTGAAAGGATTAATGATAATGCTTATAAAATTGACTTGCCTAGCTCTTATGGAAATATTATTGCTACTTTTAATGTAACTGATCTCTCTTCCTTTGATATTGCAGATTCGAGGATGAATCCTTTTCAAGAGGGGGGAATGATGCAATAACACCAAGTAATATGAACCAGACTCATGTGAGGAAGGATGCTCGTGTGGAAAAAGACTTGGTGATAGATGGCCCAATGACAAGAGGAAGAGTTAAGCGTATACAAAGAGCAATTGGGCTTCAATTTGCTGAATTAGAAGCACATAATGTTAGTGCATGCATTGAGGAAGCAAATAGAGCCTTAATCATGTTTATTCAAGCCCAAGTTGATGCTTAAAGAGCCCATTGAAGCTAGAGGACGTGAATAGTATTTCAAATACAAGATATCTAGCCCATTAATATTAATTAGTTTTGACTAGGACTCTAGTTTTGACTAGAACTCTTTTTGAATTTCGTTTTTTTTTATTATTTTATTATTTTTGGATTTAGTCAAGGAATTTATCTAGGAGATTAAGTTAAAATTAATATCCTAATCTTGTTCCTTGATTTTAGGCATTATTTAAAATATTTATAATCAGATTTTAGAGTTTTAGTTTTATTAGGATTTTAAGTCTTTTAGAAATTTTGCCTATAAAAGGCCCCCTATTGTACTCTATTTTAAGAAGATCATGAATGAATTTGAGTATTATTCAATACTTTGTGAGGCTTTTGCTTCTTTGTGTTTTCTGAGAGTACACGTGACTTATCAAAGGATTGGTCTTCCTTTGTGGCGTCTTGAGGCTAGGGTTCTAAGAGACAAGTTCTCTTAGGGTCTTTCCTTTGACTAACATTCTTGTTTTCTAGCCAGTCCCGGGCAAAGTTTCGAATTGTTGAAGGTTCTCTAGGGCATGTTCCTAGTGGGTCTTGCATTAGGTTTAAGGTTTTAGGTCCTAAATTAAAGAAATATGGAGTCTCAAGTTAAAAATAATAATAATAATTTTCAACTTAATTAATTCCATATTATGGGTATAAAAATCTCCGCTTAATTTTCTTAGGATAATTTACCAAATTTTTCAAATTATTTAACTAAACCCCTAAATTAAATTATTTTCTCCATAATTTATAATAAATCCCATTTTCCTAATAATTCCAATTAAATAATTACAAGATGTTATACCCAGAATATTCAAGGAATTATGTTCAATTAATTAGTTGTGCTACTATATATATATATATAGAGAGAGAGAGAGAGAGAGAGTATTCTTTTTGTTTAGTTTTATATAATTTGGTGTGCCTTAAATTCCTCTTTTAATTCTTTTAGGCTTCCCAAGAACAAGTTATCTCAAAAATAAATCTCCTACTTAAGAGATCTAATACATGAGCTAATCATAGTATATGCTAAAAAATTCCAAGATATACATATATGTTAAAAGATTATTAAAATAAGGTAAATTATGAATTAATCCCCTTATATGCATCTAATTAAATCCTAGAACACCTCTAAATATGCCTAATAACAATCTCCCAAAATTCCCCGTACATATAGATCACCAACATGTGAGAAATTATGCAAAACTTAAAAGAAAAAAATGCATATAGTGTCTCAACGTCATTTTTGAAGTTGCAACTTTGGTCGTGTTTTGGATAGCCAAAACAACAACACCGGCCACCATGATCACAACTTGGGTCTTGAGACTTTGGCCACTATTCTAGTAAAATTTGAAACTTGGATTTTACTTAAACTTAAAAAATTCACACCTCCCAATATAAAGCTCTCAAAATAGTAAAATTTGACATGTAGGGTGTGTTTGGTTCAATGGAGGGGAGGGGAGAGAGGGATTTTAATGGAGGGGAGGGAAGGGGTTTTAATGATACATTGTTTGGTTCAGGAGGGGAAGGGAGGGAAAATAATAATATATAGACTATTTTACCCTTGTATATTTTAAAAGTAATGATAATATAATTAATTATTTTTTTATTTTTTAAAATTTAATATTTTTATCACTAAATTAAACAAAAATATTAGAAATTATCTATAATTATAATTATTTAAAAAAATTTTATGAATAAATGAAACTAACTCAATAATTAAACAAATAAATATGAGAGCATTTTAGTCCAAAAAGTAACTTTCCCTCCTAATCCCCCTAAATTGGAGGGTAAGGAGAGAAGGGGAGGGGAGTGAAAGTTTAATGAAATTTTCCCTCCCCTCCCCTCTAAAAATACAAACCAAACCCCCTCCCCTCCCCTCAAACCAAACAAGGGGGTAGTCTCTTTGATATGTTACTAATTATAATGGAAGTTTCAAAAACCAACTAGCTTATTTAACCCCTCAAAATTTTCAAAATTCTAAAACTACCATAAAGATAGGTCACCTTTAGGCCTATTTTTGGGGGGATCAAACTAGATACTAGAAAAGTCACTAAAAACACGAGCATATACAATTAAACCATAAACCATACATTAATCAAAAGAAAAGCATCTCAGCTAGTAATTAATCAACGTAAATAAGAATTTCATTGATGAAATTAAGTAAAAAGCTCAAAAGAAAAATGAAAATTTAGAGGAAGTTGAAAGTAATCATCATAGATTACAAAATATAAAGAAATACATCACAAATCTATGCTAGAAGTAAAGGATTGTACCTGTAACGACCCTAACTTCTAATCATCATAATTAAAGTTAAGTACGTGATTAATAACCATAAATCAAGGTTGAAAGTCATTACAACTAATTATATTCGAAAAAAGCAGGGAAATTTGAACCTTAATGTTATTAGGGTCATTAATTAGACAACCACAATTATTCAAATATGCAAGTGAATTTAATCATTAATAAGGAGCCTTTGATTCTTCCATCCATCAATTTCAACTCATAAAAACCTCCTACAAGTGTTTCTAAATCATTTCTTAGTATTACCATAAAATAAACTAAGGTTTCTAAGTGAATATGAGAAATTGAGCACCTTAGCCATGGCTAAATTCCCTTGCGTCGCAGCCAATTACTCTTAAGTTTAACTCCTTACACCTTCACAAATTTCACGCATTTTGCCACGGCCAAATACCCCTTTCACCGCGGCCAAATACCCTCTGGAACACCCCCAGACCTGCCTCTCAGACTTAGCCGCAGCTAACATCACTGTTGGCCGCAATCAATTGCTCTCTGTTTTCTTCCCTAGCAGCTTCGCCTGGCCGTGGCTAATTACCCTTTGTTACCATTTGGCCAAAGCCAATTAAATTTTGGTCGTAGCTAATTCCCTTCTATTCCTATAACTCCTAAGATTTCATCTCATGCTCTCCAATTCCCCCTCTAGCAACACTCTAGGCCACTTTAACTTAGTTTGTAAAGATTTAGTGTCTTTCTTTTACCTAATCTACCTAACACATCTATCATTACCTATTTAAAACTCAAATATGGATCCTTAACCCTCTAGCCACCATAAATCAGTGAGTTTATAGATCAATGACAACAAAGAGTTCATACACTACTAACATTTCTATTCAAACATAAGTCCTATTAGAAATTCCATACATCACTAGTTTAAGTTGGCATATGATGTATCAAATGATTACAGTCTCTATGCTTGGCAATTCATGATGCAATGCGGCAATTACATAAAGTTAGTAGTCTAGTTCTACAAATACAATCTAACAAGGTTTCTAAACCTACCTACTACTAAACCATAAAATAACCTTCTATTAATTTTCTCCTTACCACTAAAAGGTCCGATCCTTGAAAATGTTAACCCACAATCAGAGTGAGATATACAATCTCAGTAACAGGAGGCAAATTCCATATATATGTACAAATTAATCAATACAATGCAATTTCATATCATCAATACCAGAACCATTAATTCAATTTACAAATGAACTAGTTGAGCTACCAATGACTACTGTCTCATACCAGCAATCATACACAACATGTTAATGGCCAATAACATCGGGAATAGTCCGTCCATGGCACTAACTCCCTAATGAGCACAACCTGGGCTCAGTGCATTCAAGGTCTGATCATAACCCGGTACCCGATCGAAGCACATGCATGGGTGGCAGCCGCACCATAGCTCCACCATGGACTCACAAGGTCCAATCACAATAATAATTCAAGTAGTCAACTAATCATTTGACATTTTAAAATCATACATGTGTAACAAATATCATATTAACATGAGCATATACATGGAATTAGGAAATTAACTCCGGTTACTTTAATGAAGCCAATTACTCTTCCTCTAACTACTAGCATGATTCAAAACACGCCAAGCCTAACATAAGCATAATCATCATCATTTAACTATCATTAATTAAGAATTTTCTTATCCACAGATTAATCTTAACAAGAGTTCATTGAGAGCTTCTTACCCAAGCTTCGTAATGATCTATTACACTAATTTAGGGTCCATACATCAAAGCTCATCATGATTTGCTCCCCACAACTTCATTTTTGCACATGTACAAACCATGCAACAAAAGTCAATCCAAAATGCAAGAATTCAGCACATACACCACACAAGAGAAGAGTTACACCCAAGAGGTCAAATGGATTGGGTTGAGCCTTAACTACTAAGAATACACCATGGGCCATCCTTAAAACTTGGATTTTCGCACATGGAATCAGCCATATACCAAAGTCAACTTATAACATGAAATCTGAGCAATATTACACCACAAAATGAAAACAAACTCTTACCCCATGGTTCCACTAACTCCAAACTCCGAAAATCTTGCAAGGAATCACCCAACACCAAGTTTCAGATTTGAGAAAGAGATGAAAATGTCTAAAACCAAAAACTAATCAGACCAAGATGAAGAGGAGAATGAGAGGATCAAGTTATATATAACTCACCTTGGCCAAATCATCCTCTAAGAGTCAAAAATAGAGGTGCAATATTGGTAGAACCCTAGCCTCCCTTAAACCTCCGAATTTCCTCCCTTGTCTCTTGTGTTTCTGCTGAATGGGGAGGGAGGCTGCTGAACCTTTAGAGTTATTAGGGGGAAATGGGCCAACCCATCCGCCCAAGGTCCATTTAAGCTCATTTCTAGCCATTGGGTCTTTGTTTGGTGAGGTGGGTTGCAAAACACTTTGAATTTATGTGAAGTGTGCTGACCTTAAGGCCCAAATTCTAGTGGGTTCAAAGGTTGGTGTTAGTTGGGCTAAGTCTTATGAGTTGGGCTTCAGAGTTGTAGTTAGGTTAGGCCAAATTTCAAGAGTCAATCTAATTTGGGTCTGCATAATGTGTGTTAGGCCATCTATAAGGGCTTATGTAAATTGGGTCATGGGCCTCTATTTTACTAAATCAAATTGGGTCATTATTAGGTGATCTCTCTTGGCCCAAGTCTCATGATAAGGACAACGGCTTACACCTAAAATCATTGGGCCTCCATAAATCCTTATCCATGGCTTATTCAAATTAAATTTTGGGCCCAAATTAAGCTTTAATCTAATTAAAATCTTAAACCCATATTAATAATTTATTTCTCTTTAAATTTTCATTCATATAGCTTACTCAATTATTCTATAATAATTATTTTTAATTAGTCTAAATACATTTTTAACACCTTAATTAATTTTGGGGTGTTACAGTACCTCTAAAGATCAATCACTAAAATCCATTCATAAAGGCTCCTAGAATGCTAAAAAGTGAAGAAAATGCTTTATAGAATTGAAGAAAAGAAATAGAAATATCACTAAAGAAAGTTATATTTTCATACACTAGAGAGAATTTGTTAAAAACAGAGTCTAGACTGGTCATCGCACAAGAAAATACGTGTCATCGCAACAATGAAATCTCATCCTAAAATGTAGATCTCACTGTTATCATTGCAATGAGAAAGGCTAGCTACTAATTTTGAAATTATTTACATTCCAATCCCTTAACTTCTTCAAATTGCCTCCATAATGCACAAAATTTATTTATTTACAACCTAATCTTTACAAAACGATTTCAAAACATAAAATATAAGAATTAAAGCTATAAAGTCAATGTAAACTAATTACTTACAAGAATATACTAATGGCTTTCTTAGAAAATTATGAATTGCCACAAAACTAATTTATAGGTAAAAGCTAATTTTTAAAATTCTTTTCTATTTAGTCCTTTTTGAAGGCTTTTTAACAAAAAAATACTCTAATTTACACCAAATCAAACACAAGTACAAATTTATTGAAAAATGGGCTCTAAAAAGTTAAAAACTATTAAAAAAACTTATGAAAAGTCCCTCAAATTATACCTAAAATTTGACATTTTTAGGGACTTATGACCAACAAGGTCTTATAATGAACTAACTTAATCCCTACGACTAATTATGGTTTTAGGGCTAGCAATATAACAATTCAATATTTGTCCCTTAATTAACTCAACAACCTCAACTAAATTCATCCAAGTGATTATACCATTTCTAATCTTTTCAAAACTTTGAAACCATTTTTGTAAGTAGCCTCATCAAGAGCTAAGCTAACAAGGATTACCTTATTGTCCTCTAGAGTTTCATCTAGTAAAAAGAACCTTTCAAATTTTGATGCCTAACCATTCACACCTTTGGTGGAGAATCTTAAAAAGTTGACCTTAGTGAACCATGTAAGAATTTAGACTTTAACTCCTTACAGTCCATTTAGTTTTCCTCTATCATAATTCTGTTTCATTAGCTTTATGATATGGAAGGATAGTCCTCAAACCAATTCTTAAAGTCTAGTCATCTACTGCTCAATCGAACTTATTCACTAATCCATCTCCTTTCAAAGTCACTCCTCTATATCTCAAATTGCAACCTAATTATGCATACCATTTGCCATTGATGGATCATACTACTCTGATACCAATTGATAAGACATAGATTGTGGGGAAGAATTGGGGAAGAAGAACAAGAAGAGAGAAAACGAAGGAAATCTAATAAAGAAAAATTCACCATTCATTCCATGAAGCTTCACATACAAGCTAGCTAATAAAAGATGCAATTAAATTCTATTAAAGATAAGAGACTTAACTACCTTTACATACTATTATGAAAGTATTGTAATGACTCTTCTAGACATGTGTTAAAAGACTCATTAGACTTAGACCACTTTTAAGCTACCTGAAAACTTTGAACTACCTTAAATGCTTTTAAGTTAACTCAAACTATTTTGAGTTACCTCAAGCTACTTTTGTATATTAACTCTACTCTTAAAGATTCAAGAAGGTGAAGATTCTGCAGATAGTGTAACATCCAACTCCTTAAAAGGATCAACTTGGAGAATTAATCAATATCATCAAAATTTATTACAATTGAAGTTTAATTAGGGTGTGAAATCCCTAAATTTTACAAAAAGTTTTGAACCTTCCAAGACCAAGTTAGCTATCTTTCAAATTAAGTCAATTGCAACCTATAGTACAAAGGTAGCTTGAACAACATAAGGCGAAGACCTTAAGATGATGCGATCCATCAGAGGGAACAAGCTGTCTCAAATACTTGGAATGATCCTCTACAAATTCTAAGTGGTCCAATGACAAGAGCACGAGCTAAAAGAATGAGAGAAGCCTTAAGTGGACTTGTTCAAGAGACTTGGACTAAGCAAATAGCAATTGAAGAAACAAAAGTCAAGCGAGATCCAAACATTTCTAATGTGGACGTCCTCAACATCATATGGGCTGAAGATGGAGCTGCTGAGGCTAAATTGGGCCAAAACATTATAAATTGAAGTACTTGAACCATGGACCATCCATTGGTGGGCTCATTTAGGGCTAAATAATGCCATTTTGGATTTAATAAGCTGATTTGTAGAACCCTAATGTATTTGGACGAATTTAGCTTATTTAGGGGGATTTATTTCCTTTTTAGTCTTTAAGAGAATTTGACTTTTATAATTCTGATTGCATAGGTCATTAATTAGGATATTTGCCATTAATTTCCCTAGTTTTCCTTTTCTATGAGCATTGAAGGCAGATTTGAATTACACACTATATAATTGTACTCTGCCTCCCATTGTAACTAGATTTTGAATTAATAAAATTGTATTTTCTGGAAATCCCAGACTTGAGAGGAGTGCTCTCTAGGGTTCTTCATTGAACTTGTAGACTTATCAAGGCTTGATCAACCTTGTGGCGTCTTCCAACACTCGGGGTCCTTGTCTCTTCGTATTCAAGGGTTCCAAGTGGATCGTTCAGACTTGATTTAACTTTCTTGGGGTGTGTATATTTGAAATCGGTTGTGGGTTTAAGGAGACTTGACTCCTAGTGGGTTCGCACCACCTTAAGCCTAACAAAGGAGTCCAAGACAAAAAGAAGTAAAATTTCATTCTTTTTTATTAATCTTCCTATCCCAAAAACTGTGTCTTAATGTCTTTATCACTAAAGGTATTCTTCCCATAAACCATCTATACCAAATCTCAAAGAACTAAAGCCACAAAAGGGTCGATAATTCGATTAGTTTCTAACTAAGCCTAGCTAGAGTTGTCAACCACCTCGTAATACTGGTCATAACCCAAATAACTCATAACTTACATCATCCTCTAGGTGAACCTTAACTGGCTATTCTATAATTAGAGAAAGGTCACCAGATAATCTAAACCTTCCATAACAAGTACTCAAGGTTAGTATAAGACTACATGCATGCGATTCAATTTCCAATTACTTCAAATTCTTTCAAGGGAGATCTAAAAGAAATATAACTTAGTGGGAATTCAACACTTTAGATAATATAACTATTGCGAAACAACCATCAAGAGAAAACCACAAAACATCCAATTATTGATCATTAAGCTCGAAGTGCTGCTGATTACCCAACATTACCTAACATAAAACTCAATTATAAACCTCCCATGGGCTCCTAAGAATAAACCCACAAATATCCATCTTTCTAGTGTCACTAGGTATCCCTGAAATGTCCTCAAGAGACCTTAAAAAGTCTTGAGTGTAACATTGATAACGTTGGCTAATATTGAATAAAGTAGTTGACTGACCTCAATGTAGTGGTCAACTATCAAAGGATCCCCAGTTAATTACTACCAAGCTAGTAGTCGACCAATTCCATACAAAAGTAATTACTACCTTATAAGTCATGCCAATCAACTAATTATGGGCTCCTAGTTGACTAGTAGTTCATAATATGCAACTCATGCATTCTAGAACACAACAAGTTGACTAGTCCCCTATTAATTATCAACTAATCATGCATTGGTGATAATAACTACATAATTCATCTAAAGTTTTCTATTTCAACCAATTGGTGCCTAATTAAGGATATAATATACTTATACTACTCCAAAGACTAACAAATTTAATATCCAAAGGCACCTATGGATGGTCTAAGTGCATAACAAAACTTATGTTGAAATTCAATTCTTTGACTCATCAGATCCACACATTTTCAAAAGACACTATAACACCCTAGGCAAGTCTCCAACATGAAATTACACTAGTCTAGGCCATGAAATATCATTCTTAGGTTGAAATGCAACTTTTGACCATCACAAATTCTCTTTTTCTCACATCACCTCGAACCCAAAATATAAGGTTCAACTCCAATTCACCCTAAACCTATTCAAACATCATACTATTATCCAAATAAACTTGCTTAATCCTTAAGAGTCCCCTAAACACTAGAAGTAAGCAAAGTGACTAGATAAGCCTAAACATCCCACTAAAGCTTACAGATTGTCACTTATACCACTAGTCATATACACTAATAGTTTATTCATTAATGCCATATTGATACAAGGTTACTCATATATGAACCTTATAATATTCATTAAGGATCATTCAAATGCCAACCTAAGGACAAAAGTCCCATGGTGATCATTCCTACTACAATGACCCTACTCTTAGCACTATCAATTCAACTTGGCATTCACATTCATATCATGTCAATACTACAAATAAGGGTTGTTCAACAACCACACATTCTTTCATAGCCTATGAAATGCCTAGGAAATGCAATATATTACCACAACACTGTACAATACATAAATAGAATAAAGGAGGGATAATTATTACCTTTTTCTCATCCTCTCTCTCTCTCTCCCTTTTTTGCTCTTCCAAAAACTACTACTTAAAATGTATGGCTCATAACCAGAGTAAGATATAAAATCTCAATAACTAAAGCTAAAATTCCAATCATATAGTAAAGAATAAACTATCTTGATGCATTACATAAAATATCATAAAGAAATAAGCATGTATCAAGCAAATGAGCAGTTTGACTATCAAGTGATTATTATCCCATACTAATAACCACAAGTCTATTACTTAATTATTGGCCAATAACATAAGGAGTGCCACGATCATGGCAACTTCTCCATTTAAAATGAGCATGATCACAACTTAGTGCACAATCACAACATATATATATATATATATACACATAGATAGGAGCACAATCACACTTTAACGTGCAATCACGACACTTATGCATTATTAGGAGCATGATCACAACTCCATCAACCAAGACACAATCACGGCCCATAGTATCTCACAAGCATCAATAGTCAAACTCATCACTAGCATTGTATAATCACATGTACAAGCAATCAACAAAATATCAATGCATATGTGAATGAAATTAAACCCCAATTACCTTCAAGGTGCTCTCCGCTTTCTAGCTAGCCACTTACATCCTCCCAAGGAGTTACTCAAGCCTAATACATCCATATTAAACCAATATATACAATTAAAGTCATATAAAGCTTAACTCTAATTATTGAAACTCTAGAAAGCCAAGTGGCTTACCCCATTAATGCCTTTGAAGGCCATAACCCTTTAACTTATCATAGATTTCAAGCTTCCCACCACTCAGATTTCCTATTTTTGCACATATACAAGCCAACCTACAAAACTCAACCTTAAAGAAATGATTTAGGATGGAGACACTCACAAATGAAGGGGAAAACAATACCTTTGCCTTAACTTTACTTCTTCATATTTTGGCTCAAAAACACTCCAAAATCATTAAACTCCAAATCCTATGGTTCCATAAATGGCGATGAAATGATAAGATATTTAGACCAAAAGGAAGAGGAAGAAAAGTAGATGATGTTTCTCTTCATAGACCTTAGCCAAATCTTTCTCCTTTAGCTGCTAGAAGCTTGATAAGTCCAAAACCCACATGTTTCTTCTCTTCCTCTTGTTTTTGTCATGTGTGTGTGGTATCTAGTGAGTGGAAGTGAGATGGTTGAGCGTTTTAAGATTGGCTTTAGCATTTTAGGCTAGTAAAAGAAGCTAGCTTCTAGGTCCCTTACCATACCTAGGCTTGGGTGCTGGGGGATTTATTATAAAAAAATTATTTTCAACTCAACTTAATTTAATTTTAGGGATAAGTAATCTCTAATAAGTTTTCTTAGGGCAATTTTTTAAATTTTTTTAAATTAATTAAATAAACCCCTATAATTAAGTAATTTCCTCAATAATTTCATAAAATCCATATTTCTCTATATAATTTTATAAAATCCCAATTTTTCCGCTATTTCAAAAAATTTCTATTTTCCTCAAAAAATTAATTAAATCCCCAATTGATTTTATTTCCTCCAAAATCTCAATTTGAAAAATTTTCGTGGTATTATAGATGGAGTCAGTGATCGTGAGATGAGAAAAGGCTCACTCCAAACACTAATTTCCGGCTTACATTATCTAGAACCTAGGGTGAGAACCAACTAGTTAACATGAAACCAACAACATTTAACTGCGGCAGCAAGCAGTAAACAACAAGATTATTGATGAAACATGCAGCGCAAGTAACTCTCACTCACTTGATACTATGTTGGCAAAATTAGAATTCTAGGCAATGAGTTGAAAGAATTTATTGCAAAAGATATTAAATTTTAAAATTATTTTAAAAGTTCATAGAATTAAAAATTTTAACTGTAAAAAAAATTATATTCCATATTTTAAATCCCTAGGTTTTTTTTCCTGTTCACCTAATTTACTCTCCTATTCTTATTCACTACTATTAAAAAAATGACTCCTCAGTTAAAATTTTTGGTCTATTAAGCCTTAAAAATAATTCCAAAATTTAAGATCTTTTACAATAAATATTTTCAAATTATAATATTAAAATGTATTTTTTTTTTCCTATTATATTTTCCATCTATGCAGTCTTTTTTTTTCTTTAACTCACAATTAACACATACTTTGCATGAGATTAGAAATAAATAATCATAAATTAATAAAATAACTTAGTTCTAGATAAAGCTATATATATATATATATATATATGTCTTAATAATTAATATAATTACAGTAATTTATCATTAGCATTTTTAGTCTTCCAAGTAGATTGGATTGACTGCAAGGTATCACAGTCAATAAAATTTAAATAAATTATTTTAACAAAAGTATGTTTAAGACGTTACTTAGAAAGTGATGAGTTTAGGATATTTTTGTAATATTATTAAAAAAACAATATAAAATTTATTTTTAATTAAAAGTTTTGGTATGAAATAATAGTACGAGAAATTTGATATCATACGAACTTAGTGTGTTTATACTTAGACCCTACCAACACTGCCTTTGTAGCTAATAATTTCCATTTTATGCCAGACGAATCAAATCGTGAGAAAAAAAAAAAGGATATTTTCATTTCAAAAGATTGTTCCAGCAATGGAAATGTAAATAAATTCTAATTAAGTCAATTTCTCAGAGTTAAACTGCAAAACAATCCTTTGTAAATCCTCCTAGTACCGGCGTGACTAAATGTCTCTGATTCCATAACATTTTTACCATGAAAGCAAACATTCGACGAGCTTGCTCAGAGCAAAGTGACAACAAAAAAATGTTTTATGGAAAGACACAAATTTCGTGAGTCGCACTAATCCTCCATTTCATTCGGCCAGACTAGTTCAATCCTTTCTGTTACTCCTTAACGAGTATATGGGGCTGGTAGTGGTTGTCAATAAGAAAGGGGCTTGGCGTTTAAAAATGAAAAATAGCAATAGCAAATTTAGATTCCAATAAAAAAGGATCCCTCACATGAGGGGAAACAATGACATCTACCAAACAAAACCAAGAACAAGAGGACCATCGTGGTAAGCATTGCAAGCAAATGCATACACGAGGAAAAAGAGAGTTCTAAACAAAAGTAAGCATGTCATGTCTGATCCACCCTCTGAAGTACTACGTCCACTGAGTCAACACTATTTCACCTTCTTGAGGAGAGTTGTGGTGGTAAACTCAGCATCATCCCTGATAAAACTCCACCATAGGTATGAAAGAGGAATTGTGGTTGCATGCCAAAGAGCATGAGCATCCACATATCCCATGTAAGGAGGGAAGTCATATATCTCCAAGAGCATAGCCAGCCCTCCTCCCACCACCACCACCCATAATTTTGACCGTGCTGGATGGCGGCAAACACCAGCCCAGATAGCCCAAATTAAAAGCTGGGAAACAGCCATCGCCAGGCACACTTTCATGTTCCAATCTGCAAAACAATAAATGCTCAGCACATCCCCCTAAGAAGAGCGCTCCAAGACCAACAGATTGGGTACTATTAAGGTGAACTGAACATCAGGATCAGGTCATGTTCAAAGGATTTATATTGACCACAAGTTCAAGAAGTTAATCTTATGAAAAAATCACCATTTGCCTGGTTGTAATAAGCTCACAAATATGTTCATAAAAGATACCAGAAATTGAAAATACAACCCCAACTGGGACTACTAGGACTTGAGGACAAAAGCAGTGCTCCAAAACTGCAAGTTATTAGCAATGGAGACCATGACTGCAGCACCAAGGACAAAATAATCTCTGTAATTAAAGGCAAAAACCAACAAATGGCTATGTTGTAGTAAAGTGTATCTTCTGTCATTTTCAGCATCGTTAATAGAAGAATTATCAGATGCACCATTTAACAGGTATCTCATTTGAGAATAGAATATTACCATTATCAAGTTTGTAGAAATTTAGAAACAGGATATGGGTTGTCACAAAAGCAATCAGGGGAGCAGCAACCATGACTCTTGAAGCCTCATCTCTCAAATTAAAAGCTCGGAGTATTGCCAGAATGAGGGTAAATCCCAGTAAGGCCACAGCAGAAGAATAATCCAGCTTCTCAGTTAATTCCACATCTCTACAAATAACATATTTCCACATTAAATAATAAAAGTTACAATATTATAACCCTAGAACCTCTTCTCTTCAAAATAATGAGTGTCTTGACAAGAATATAAGCGTGTCCATGCATGTCAATCTACTTTCTATTTTATTTTTATTTTTATTTAAAAAAAGAGATAGATAAAGGAATCATTTTGAAACTTTATAAATAACTACCCACTAATTACAACATCCTACAATATAGGTTAAGGCTTTTGTATGTTGAAGAGATCAAAATACCAAATTCCTCCAGAGGCTAGAGGGCCATTGATTCAAAAAACAGAGGCAATATATCGGTAGTTTTGAATTTCCAAATAACCACCCATTATTCGCTAACAATTTCCTATTGCTTAGATTAAGATTTTTGTATGTTTTACCAAAAGACCAAGCTCCTTCAACACCGTACATATCAAGTATTAGATGATAAAAATAATAATGAGTCAACAACAACCACAGTACAGCTGAACTTCAAAAGATCCATTATAATATGTATCATCAAAGTTGATACAGAAAGTGCATTTTTTTTAAATAAAAAAAAATTAGTGGAATGAATGCTGCTACTGAGCACAATTTTCAGATTAAGTGATCCATGATTAAAATATATTTTCTCTGCTTCTAAGGAATCAAAAGAATGGTTGTCTGATGCAGTCTGATGCAGCAAATCTCTCTCCCCCTTTTATGAGGCTTATGATTACTACTGAGTACAATTACAATCTTAAGGAACCAGGAGGAAAATAGCAACTGTGCATTAAGGGCTAGTTCTTCAACACTAAATCATAACAGCATACAGCCCAGATCTATAAGGTAAACAAGAAGATAACAGCTTACCTACTATGAAATACAGCACTCCAAAACCATGAATTCATTGATAGTATCCCATAGATGTGCCACAAGCCGGTGTACTCATAGTAAGTCTTCTTATTTGGTCTCAAAGGCAACTTATAGTACACAAGAATGAAAAAGGATACCCAACCATGGAATTGCATAGCAAGATTAAGCGCAGAGAGTGCAACAGCCACAGGTTCCTAAAACCAAAGATAACATAACCACATGTTAGAATGAGAGATCAAAACCAACCTAGCCATATCAAACTAAATTATTTCTCACCCCAAAGAAAAAACTAGATCATTTCTTTTTAAGATTTATTTAAGAACCTGAATCCCATAAACACGCTGAAATGGCCATTTTCCATGATACTTGACAGGCTTGTCACCAAATTTCATTCTTTCTTCCTCTCGAGATAGCATGCAGTGGTAACGACAGTCAGTGCGGCAATCCCACTGTTTCCACCTCAGGTAAAGGGGTTCATGCATATACCATGGACCATCAATTGGTTTTCCATCTGATGAAAATTTACAATGTTGAAAACATGTATCCCCTACACATCCAGTTTTCTCGCACTGTTCCACACAATCCCTAAAGATTGACGACAACAACAACAACAATAAGAATAAGAAAACTGATCATATGATAGAATATAAGGTGAGACAATAATCGTAATGTTATTTGTAACGACAACTACAGAATATAGGTTATATAATTTCAGCATACAAGTCATTTCTGGATCAGTCAGCAACAAAAACATTTATGGCATCTTCCCCTCAAGAATTGGTCAGCCAATGATTCACCTAAGTAAGCCTTTAAAGTCAATTTCATATAGGCATGATATTCTATTAAAGTTAATTCTTGCATTTATCCCCTCAAAAAATTAAAAACTGTTCGCAAGCTGGTGGAATACCTAAAACTTTAGTCAAATGAGCCAGCGTCTCAATATATGCATAATCTCTCCCCATTTGTCAATGCTTTTCTTATTGATTAGTTCCAAGGAAGGAATGACCTAAACAGGGGATTCCCCGTCAACCTTACTTCAAGTCCTAGCTATAAAATCTTACCTAGAATGGCCAAATCAAGTGATCAAGGACTCAAATTCTCCAAATCAAAATATACTCCGATCTACTTTACATATTGCTGCTTCCCATTCCAGGAGATAGTAGACCAGTTGAAGTAAATACAAGATAAGCAATGTGAATACGTACAGGTACCCTTGGAGGATCGTATTCACTCTAGCAAAGAAAACTATTAAGACATTGGAACAAAAGCTTACAGCTTTTCTTTAGTAAAGGAAAAATGAAGCCAAGATAAATATGCTAGTTAACAGGGAGAACTGCTGTAAAACTAAGGGTATGTTTGGGAGTATTTTTTAAGGGGGAATGGAGTGGGATGGAATGAATTCAAGACTTAAACCATTGTTTGAAAGTTCTTTTTAAAGATAAGTGGGATGGCAAGAGATGGCCTCCTAAGCCATCCCTAGCCATCCAAAACCTATTTTTTCTTGTCCTCCCAATTTGGAAGGTCAATGATAGAATGGCTAAATTTAAATATTTAAATTATAAGGTTACCCTTTAACATTATAAACTTAAATCAGTTTATAAGGATAACATTGGAAAAAAATAATTTTTATCCATTCCATCCCATTCATTTTATAATAACTCGCAAACAATGGTCAAATAAAACCATTCCATCTCTCTGTAAAACTCCCAAACAATGTAATGTTCCGTTACATTCCACTTCATTCCGTTCCATCTCATTATATTCCATTAATGTCTGTTCCATTCCATTCTTTCCTAAACTCTCAAACATAACCTAAGGATATATGAAGCATGAGGAGAGAAAACAGCCCTTATTATTGTGTTTACAATTGACTCAAGCAGGTTCTTTATGGATGGCTCCGTGGAAAGAAGCTATTCACTGCACCTATGAGACTCTGGGTTTATAAACCCAATATTTCTAAGAAATAAAGAAACACGTGTGCTTATTGGAGTAGATATGGGAGTAGCTAAAATTGTCAATATATCTTAACATGATACATACTTTGAACAATATGAAACACAAAGGCCAGTTGCTATCAAGGATCCAAAATATTTTACATACAAGTTCTACCAAATCATGACTGCCATGCCAGTATAACACTTGAAATTTACAAAAGCTAAGATCAATCCAAAAACATTGTATTATGTAGTAGACCATCAATCCTAAAAGCTTGAGATAGGAGCATCAATTGGCACTCGGTAAAGATTCTGCAAGCAAGAACTAATAAGTTATAACTGCATACTATTTTAACAGAAGTAAGATATCTCTCTGGGGACATAATTTTCAAATCTCAATTCTGCCGTTTCTCAGTCAGTATAATCATCTTTAAATTTTTCAAAGTACCACTACACTCGCACTCCATGCTTGACGTATAACAGAGAGTGCGCCACCTGCATCTATGCAGGCAGTACAACTTATAGACATATCAGAAGTAATCATATAACAAATTGGAAATTAGAGAAACAACTAAAACTAATCACATAATACAGATTGCAGATAGCGTTATCTGAAACATTCTAAGCATACTGTGAAAATACCAAACCCATTTCTCTCTAGTGAACCCAACCGTAACATAGCAGACCATATCAAGTACACACTGGCAAAATTTGAAATAAAAGCTCGAGTTCTAACAAAACTTAGCAAAAAAAAAGAAGTCAGAAGGCGAAGCTCACTTGTAAAGCGGATCAGCATCTCCATCGCTGGCGTCCAGGACATGAAGGAGGCACCAGAGAGTGGCAAGGAAGAAGACCCAATGAAATGGAGCCATCCGATTCAGGGAAATGTAAAGCCAAAAGTGGAAACAAGCTTCAAGATTCCCACAAGAAAGACGGCGTTTTGCATGGACGAAGAAAGTGACTAGGATTACGTTGATTCACGAAGAAGAAAAAGGGAGAGAGAACGTTGCAAGTGAAGGAGGTTGATCTCGGAACGAGTGGAGCTGAGGGATTGACTCGGAAGGAGAGAGAGCGAGTTGAGTATGGAATTGGAGGGTAGTGTTTGGTGTTGAGTGCGGATGAAGGGGGCAAAGCCAGGACCAGAATCTCTCGAGGAGCCGATCTCCAAGGATACACGCGCAGCTGCTAATGCTGTCAATTCATTATCATCTCTATAATAATCTCCCTATTTACATTTTATTTGCTCGTCCAATCTGTCATTTTACTTCTTTAATTTTATAGTTCTCTTTAAATTTGTTTAAGAAAGGAATCTTCTATTAAATTACATTTGAAACAAATTAATGCCCTTAATACAATTGTTAACGTAAACAGAACCAATATTTATAAGACGTGTTTTATCACAAGACGTCATCCAATGTTGAGAGATTTATATAATTCGAAAATGTCTTAAATTAAAAAAAACATATTTATTTTTTAAACATGTTTTAATTATACTTTTTTTGAAAAATTATTTTTTAAAAAATAAAAAAGCAATACAATAATTTTTCATACAATAAAAAATAGGTTATAATTATATACATTTTAATCAAAATACATTTATACTTATTATTTTATATAATATAATAAATATTAAATATATATTTAATCGATATAAAATAGTTATTTTTAAAATTTTAATATAAATTATATTTATAATTTTTAGTACAAAATAAATAATATTGTAATAAAAATTTAAAAAATATATTTTTTAATAAATTATAATAAAAGAAATCAATATTATTCTTAATAGTATTTTAGTCATTTTTTTTTATTTTAGAAAGTTTTTTGTATTTTTTGAAATTAAAAAAGACTATATAATTTAAATATCTCAATAAAAACAAGAGAGTAATTTATTCAAATTTTTTTATATTGATTGACATTTTTGGAATACAAGTTTTATTACCCAAAAATATATCTCAATTAAAAGTAGTTGATATTTTGAAATTATAAGAAGCGTTCAAAGTGGAAAAAAGAACGAAATAAAGATCCAACACAAGTATATTAAAAGGTGACACTTAAGACAAGGCTTTTAGACAAAGTTAAATGCATTATATTAAAGGGTAAACTATATAAATATTTTATGAATTTTGTTGAAATTATATAAATATCTTATCTACTTTTAAAATATACATAAATTTTTTTCTAAATAAAAAGTTATATTATACTTTAATCTAATTTAAATTTTTTTAACTAAAATGTCTTCCATTAACTTAAATATATATACTTTTTTCAACCACAAAAATTTTTAAATGAAGAATATTTTAATTAAAAAATTAAAATTATATTAAAGTATAAGATAATGTTTTTGTTTTAAAAAAGATTTATGTATATTTTGAAAACACTAAAAAGATTCATATAATTTACTCTTATATTATTAAAAAAAGAATTGATTTAGAATAATTGATACAATATATAACAATAAAGAAGTAGTTTATTAAAATTTAATATTTGCTTATTACTTTTTTTTTTCCTTTCAAGTAGAGCGAAGGATGTTAAAAAGCCCTCAAAATGAACAAAAACTAGACAGACACTGTGGCAGATGATGTCCCCAGTTAAGGGAGAAGCAGAAGTTTGGCATCTAATCCGCACATTTGTTAAGCTCTGTATATATATGAGATAAGGAGATTTCCCCATCTTGACCATGCCAGTCTTTATCGGTTTGATGAGCTGCACATCACATTGGAAGCTTTGAGAGAATGTAGATGCTGTGCCAGCTACCATCATCATCACATCACAGGATTCCGCGAAGCCTTCAAAGGCTCCATTCCATCATTTCACGTTTTCAAAGGAGACCTGCAAGCATTAGAAATATCATGAACACATTCATATAACTAATAACAAAACGTTTATTACTGTATACGCAAATGTGCCACAAAGCCAGTCAAAAACAAGAGCTCAATGGGGAGGGGAGATATAAAACTTATCTGCAATCATATACTATATGTATCAAGTTGCCACATAAAGTATTTCCATATAGCATTCCAAAGCCTTTTTTCGTTATTCCCATGCAGATATTGCCTGGCCTTTTATAGATGGTGAAGCTTACACTTGTTCTCCCTGAGAGGGGTCATGAAGGTGGAGAAGAGATTTGTTCTCAAGGCAACCCTCAAGGTAAATAATTAAAGCTGCAATTGTTTTTCCTCGCATCACGTGTTCCCATACCCAAGTCATAATCATTTATCAACCCCAAAAAAAAAAACCTAAACATCAATACATTACAACCCATTCTTGCTGCGAATTGATTCCAAGGGTATATTTACTGGGTAAAATAGCAGACCAAAGGCTCTCATGATCTCCATCCAATTTTGCAGCAAAGAGCGAATGCCTAAGCCCTCATAATTCTTTGGCTTGCAAATATATTTCCGTACGATTTCCTACCATCTGGAGATCCGAGAACCCCATATAAAAGTTCCACTAAAGTCCTTCAATATTTGCTGTACGAAATTTTGTTAATTTGCATGGGAAAATGAGGTTAGTTAGAAGTAACAGATTGCATTAAGGTAATCCTTCCTGTCATAGACTTGCAACCGTTAAACTTAGACTGAACTTTGTCGACAATGTGGATATAGTTCCCCCTTGTACATCGTCCATGAACGATATAGGAACCCCAAATAATCACTCCACATCTTCCCTTCTCTGAGAATTTTTTGCATATACTAAGTGCAAATGCACTTAATTGTCAGTATTTGCTCTACACATATACACCTGCTACTCTATACATACGAAATAGACCATGACCTTAGGTGCACATAGTACACCTCGAAATATTTTCCCTCCTTTTGAATCCACATCTATTAATGCAAGATTATTAGAGACATTTTTTCAAAAATAAATATTAATTCTTTTTGGTTAACCTTTTGACTCGAGGCAAGGCCATAGAGCTCAAAACATTTCTGAATGCAATTAAGTTGCTCAATACTTGCCTCCCCAAAAAGTAGGAGATCATTGCAATCATAAACTGTAAGATAGTTGGATTTCCCTGTTGGACATTTTAAAATAAAATATTATAATTGGAATAATTAAAATAATCTTTACTATGGAATATTCTCCTTTTAAAATATTATGACCCAAATATTCAAGAAATATCCTGTATAGGCAATTATCTCAGGATCACTGGGTAAGGGTTAATAATATACAATAAACAAAGTGCTTGCCTTGATAAAAAGAGAGAAAGACATGTTGTTTAACTGACCATTTTGTAAAAGGGTTCTTGGCAAGTAAAAATTTTTCTTGACAAATCATTGTTGAGATCAAAAACTTATCAGAAAACAGCATCTAAAATCAAAATATTTTGTTCTTCTCATTTTCTTGTGTTGTAATTTCATGTATGTGTGATCTGTGTCTTGGAATTTGGCTCCAAGCATAAAATATAAATTATTATGGCTAGAGGTATTCATGCATTTAATGTTTTCGTTATTGATTCTCATTTTTAGATATATGAGATTATTGTATGTTATTGAACAGATTTAATTTGTAAAGAATTTATGTAGAAAATGTAAAATTGCCTTACATGGGGTATCAAAGCCATTAGTTCCTTTGCCTAATATTTATATTTATGATTTTTCTACCCAATTTTGGCACTGTGGGAACATATTTGACAAATTTTTTATACTAGTTAAATTTTTTTGCTAGAAAAAATTAGCTTGTTTTGTGACTACATGCACGCTAATTATTTGTTATTAAGGTTGTATTGTTTTATTCTATACTTAACTATACCTGAACATGTTAGAAAAGTTGCTTGCCAAATTGCCTAAATTTCTTCATTTCAACCTTAAAAAATATGGGCATTTTCTTGAAGAAATTTTCCTATCTTAACTTTAGAAATAGATTCCTTTCGTTTTTATAATCAATTTTGGTTTTGAAGCACTCAAAACAAAGTTTCAAAGAAGGAGAAATTGCCGCGTCAATTTTTGGATACAAATTGGGTTAGAATTAAGCAAACCAAGTTGAGTTGATCGATGAGAGATAAGGACAACCAAAATGTGTCATTTTGATGTTCCATTTTTTGCCGCATTTTTTCTTTCTTTGGATGACATGTAGTTTTGGGTTTTATTTTTTAAAAAAATTAATTGGAGAATGAAACATGGGTTTCACTAAAATAGGAGCGGATTGCCTCATTTTGTATCGTGAAAATGTGAGCCTCATGTTCAAAGATTTTTTGCCGTTAGATTAATCTTGCGGATCCGGTCATGCCATGCCAACAAAGAACATAAAACGCAGCGTTTCATTAATATAAAATGTTGCATTTTGGTTACTTTTTTTTTGGTTCCATATGCCGAAGTATCCTTGCCATTGCTAATGCCATCGAAACTCCCAGATTTGGCTAGCGTTATCCAAGCTGAAGCATTCCTCTCTCTCTCTCTCTCTCTCTTCTCTATAAGCTTCTTTACTTTCTGACTTATCTTCAGTCTCTCTCTATCCCTGCCTTCTACATGATCTCAAATGTAGAATTCTTCTATAAATTTTAACTGCATATCCCTTCGCGCATGGTAATTTCCATCTTAATAATGGGTTGTTAACTTCTTTTACAGTACATTTGTTTTTCAATTTCTCATATTGGGAAAGTTTGTAATGAATTTTCTCGACAAAAATTAATATTTTGGTTTTGATGTGCCTTTGTTTACGTATATTTTGGGAAGTTTGATTTTGGAAATGAATAGAAGTCAGCAGCCGAGCCTCTTAATCTCTTCTTCTGGGTGATTTAATTGAACAATGCAATTGGTTTTCCATGAACGAGTGTTTAGGTATATTTTCATAAGGTTTAATGATTATAGATAATAATTTGGAAGTTTTTTATATAAAGAGTTTGAATTTGTGATTCAATACTTTAGCATTCAACAAGGGAACATCTATGGTTTTGGATGAAGATGCAGTCGTTGAATTCATAAAACATGTATTACATGAAAAGTTATTTTGTTTTGTAATATTAACAATTCTTGTGATGGTGTCATTTTATACCAACTGTTTTGTTATTTTACTAATGCAAATTTGAACTACTATGGACATAGGAACTATTAGGCATTACTTAATTCTGGAAGTTCTCTTGAACTGTTGTGGGAACCAAGTGTTGACTAGTTCTGATTAATTATGGAAAGAGGAAAAACTGGATTGATTTTAAGTTTGGGTTAAAATATGTTACAATGTAATCTGACTCATTTTGGGAATGCATTGAGTTATTCTGATTGTAAAATTCTGCAATTCATTCTTTTCCTTTTACTTTACTAGCATGATTATCTATTAGCACTAGAGTGTTTTGAGAAAATGATTGAGCATGCAAAGAATAAGAATATTGCAATGCTCCTAGACTACGACAGCACTCTTTCACCAATAGTAGATGATCCAGATTGTGCTTTTATGTCTGAAGCTATCAGGATCCAAATTCAATAGTGACTTGTGATCATATGATATGCTAATTAGTATTTTAGTTAATTCTTGTTTTGGTTTCAAAATCAAACATTTTCATATGCGGGCAGTAATGAGAAGTGTGGCGAAGTGTTTTCCCATGGCAATCATTAGTGGAAGAAGCCGTAACAAGGTGTGAAGAACAGTGGGATTAATTGGCAAGTTTTTTAGATATCAGATTTATGTTTGAACCAAAAAGAATGACAATGATTGTAAATTTCAGGTTTATGATTTAGTTAAACTAATGGAACTCTACTATGTTGATAGTCACGGGATGGACATTATTGGGCCTGCCTGTGACACTTTGTCCAATAACCATCCAAATTGTGTTAAGTCTTCTGACCAACAGGCAAGCAATATTGATGAGACAAATTGCTAAACATCAATGAATTCAGAGCTTCATCACTCTGTTTTTGTTTCTTTGTATTTAAATAGGGCAGGGAAAGGATATAATTTCGTTTCAACCTGTTAAAGAATTCCTGCCTATCATTGATGAGGTATAAATTCATCTCTAATTAATATTTCATGATTATTTCTTGAGAAATGAAGAAATGTAATATTCATCTAAGTCTTATATCCTTTGTGATGTAGAGAGAGTTCACTTATACAGAGAAAGAAAAAAAACCCAACATGGCAAACATCAATTTGTAAAGGGTAAAAGCATTATGGTTGCAGGATATGAAAATGCAATATTTCTATTTAATGTGAAGGAAGCCATAGTCAACCCAATACATGAAAATGCAGTATATGGAATTGCAAAACTCAATAGATGGAAATGTAGCCAATCAATAATAGCCAAGTTGTAAAGCCAACCAATTAATCACACTGATGGAATATATTTTTTAAAGATGTGAATAGGATGTAATATAGCCAAGTTGTAAAGCTAGTTAATTGATCACACTGATGTAAAGCTAGTCAATAATAGCCAAGTTGTAAAGCCACCAAGTTGTAATATGTTTATCACTTTGTCTAATGTAATAGATTTTAGAGATGTGAACAGGATGTAATATATAGATTCTTGAAATAAATAAAATAATTTTCCTCATTTGTCAATTTATATTTTCCATACTTGAGCAAACATATTCCAAAATAGCTCTTTTATATCAGATACAACTTCCAAAACACTTCCAAAATAGCATTATAGACAAAATATGAAGTAGTAACACATCAAACATCTTGGTAGTTTATATTTGAGAAATTTGCACTGAATTCCAATGCTTCAAGTGATGGCATAGGATGATCGAGAGGTGCCTAAATTAAAAAGGGGCTTCTTATTATAAAATAAACACTAAAAACAAAAGCAATAATATATGCACTTTGCAAATTGAATGTTCTTACCAACATCATTCCCGTGAAAGTAAACTCATCCTCATGGGTTTGACTTTGTGCATAAGATGTTGATGGTATTGAAAGCAAGCTCATATGATTGTGTGCTTCACTTTCCTATAGGGATTATTATTAATTTCTCCATAAGTATAAATGTCTATAACACATGGACATGTAAACAAGCATATTATTATACTTACTTTAGATGGTTGGACTTGTATACATTATTGAACCTGCATGGCTTGGACATTTGTATCTCTTTTTCTTTTTCTGCATAGGCGCTTAATTCTTCTTGCATATTTTACTTCTTTTGCCAGGTTGCTTCTTGAATCCCTTTGGGCATGGTATGCAGTCATTTGTCAGACCCTTACTTGAGGTAATACCACTTTCATTATTTAGACTTTTTTGCCTCAAAAAAAGCTCTACCACTTGCTTGCCCGACTCCAACATGACTGTATGCACCAACGTGAATGCTTCTAGACAGTTAGATACTTCAGTTGCTATTCTTACTAGCATGGGACATAGTTGTCTATACTGCTTTGTACTTTCTCAAGTTTTGTATCATCTTCGATTTGCTTGCCCTTGACATCATGAATCACACCACTTCTTGCATTTTTTGTCCACCTTTTGAGAATATATCGATCTGGAAGTATTTTAACATCTATATGATCGAACACCTTTAAAACATGGCAACATAGTATACCAAAAGACTCGAACTTCAAACAGCTACATAAATGGAGTTGGTGGAAGGATCAAATGACACCTTATACTCTCTATCCTTGTTGACATTAGCAACCACGAATTCAAATAAAGGTAAAACTTCATTCTTGTGCTTTATAAAATAAGTTGCATACAGGTCAAACTCCTTTTGGAATAACTCAAAAATAGTTGTAGTATAAATCTTAACAAGTTGTTGTAACATAAGCAAGTGCTCAATTTTCAACTTTAGGATTTTTTGTCGTGACTCACATTCATATTTCAACTCAATATATCAGTTGTCATCTACCACCCTTTCAAATGTATTAAAGAATTGAATAATGTTTAAATCCAATTTTGTGAAACTTTTGATGTATGAATTTAAACTTTCACTCAATTATGTGCTTTGCATGCCAAAGATGAGAACTTTTTTCATATAACAAGCTGCCCATTTTTCCTTTATATTGTAGATCGATCTAATCCATGTATTAGCATGGACATTATAATCTAATAACAACTTACTCCATGCCAACTCAAATTGTGAATCCTCTTCATACTCATACATGCATTATTTGAAGTAAGTCAAGAAATGAAATCCTTCCTTCATCAAGTTACCCAAGTGTTTGATGCCATTTTGCATCAAATGTCATGTGCACAACCCATGCTTTATCTCTAGCATCACCTCACTCAATGTTTTTGTCATTGCTTGATCTTGATCAGTAAACATAGTAAGGGGCTTCTTATGTCAATGAGCTACCAAAAAAGTCTCAAAAAGCCACTTAAATAATTTCATTATTTTATCATATAATAATGTCGCCCTAAAAATCACTAGTCTTCTATAATGATTGAATCCATAAAATAAAGCAAAAAGTCTATTTTCTTTATTAGTATAGTGCATTGTGTCAAGGGAAACCACATCACCAAAATAACCATAGTCAATTAACATTTTCGTATCAGCCCAAAAGACATTAGTTTGCTCATTTATATCCATATGATAAATATGGTAAAATGATGGATTTTTCAATAATTAATCTTGGAAATAATGTAGTAAAGTACTAGCTTCCCCATACACCATGCTTCTTTGTTATCTTTCTTGGAGATAATTTTTGGCATCTAAACGGGTATAACCAATATTTCTTTTTCCTCCCATGTGCTTAATCATCAAATCAAAAGAAGCTTTTTATCGAATTCCAAAATCTTCTGTTAACTCAATCTCATAAACTTGAACCTTAGAGATTTTATGTTGTGATGCTAACATATAAGTAGTTTCTGAAAGATGAAATGGGTGGTTGTGTTCCTCAACAAAGTCATGCACCTTATATTTACCATTCACAAGTGTCACCCCAATTCTAGCTTTGCAATAAGTTCTAGTCTCAAGTTTTGAATTTTTATACATAAAATCTCTTGTCCTTCCTCTGAACACCCTCTTTACAACAAACATATCTACATTATGAGATGAAGGCATCCTTGGCCTTATTGAAATATTGTTTTCGAATTCCAAATCCCATTTTTTCACTGTAGTCAACCCAAAACTTCTACACTACCTCTAAGCTATCAAACTCCATTTCTAGCCTAGGCCTATAATTAAGCTCAATTGAAGGATCCATCATCACTTACCTGAAAAATAAAAATACCAAAAAAAGAAAAGAAAAGTTATACAATAGTAAAGAATGTGAATAGACAAAAGGGAGGAAGCAACTCAATAAGTTCAAACAACAAATCATTTTCATTTTGTTTTTAACTTATTGATTTGAAAAGTGATCTTGCTTGCTATTTATTTAATAAAAAGAGTAAATATGTTTATTATCGATGCCAATAAGTAGAAACAAGAACTCATTTCCATTTTGTTTTTAACTTATAACTAGTAAGCAAATATTACATATATATATATATGGAAGGAGGTGATAACATAACATATAAACAAGTGGATCCAAATAGACTCAATAATGAAGAACCAACTATTAACAAATATTACATATAACTTGAATGCTTGGACTGAAATGAAAATATGGAGAGAAGAATAACTTACCTTAAAATGAAAATGAGACAAACAATAAGGAAGGAAGTAACTGCAGTGTGCTCAGACCGAAAATGGTAGGAAGAAATTAGGCAAGGGTTTTAACACCAAAGCTTCTTGCTTTTCAATGTTAATGGCACAGGAAACTCGATGTGATGGGGGGCTACACCAAAACACAACAACCAACATATGATATGCATAACATGGCTCTATTGTCTTCCGTTGAATAGAGCTCTAGCATTTGGCTTGAAACGCAACGTTTAGAGCTATGTTTTATATTAATGAAACATTGCATTTTATGTTCTTTTCTGGCATAGCATGACAGGATCCTTAAGATTGATCTAATGGCCAAAAATCTTTGAACATGAGGCTGACATCTTCATGCTATAAAATGAGGCAATCCACTCCCTACTAAAACACAGGATTATGGGCAATGGCTATTAGGCCATTTTAATAAAAAAGGAAGGCATTTTTTAGGCAAGCAATTGGATATTTATTAAAACTGCTTTTAGGGCATTTTTTTGTTATTTTTTGGGTTAAAAAGGATATTTAAGCCATTTTGGGCCAATTTTTAGTATTAGACTTTGGACAAAATTATTTTTGGATCCTTTTGGCTAATTAGGGGACTGTTTTGTTCTGAATTGGTGGCCCATATTAAGTTTTTTGGTCCAAAACAATTTTGTAAAGTGTCATTCAATTTTGTCCTACTTTGAAAAATTGTTTTAGACATTTTTGGCACATTTGGAATGTTTTGAAAAATTATTTTTATGCTACTTAATTTTGCTTAAATTATGAAAAATTATTATTTTGGACAATTTTGACACATTTGGAATGTTGTTAAAAAATATTTTAGTGCCATTGAAATGTTTTGAAAAATTATTATATAGGAATATTTTGGCATATTTAAAAATAAAAATTAATTCAGATGCCATTTAAATATTTTAAAAAATTATTTTTAAGCAATTTTGGTACATCAGGAATTTTGTAAAAAAATTATTTTGATTATGATAAAATAAAATTATTTTTGGTCTAAATCATTAAAAAATTATTTTGAATAATTTTGGCACATTTAAGATAAACCTAAAGAGATAATTTTAATTAATTAATTACATATGGTTTCGTTGATTAATTAATTTCACAATTCTCATTAAGTCATTAATAAATGCATATATATGTTTTAATGCACATAATGAATGTAGGTATTTTATGATTAGTATATTCAATTAAGGAGTAACCATAATATCCTTACATAATTGTAAATATAAGTTTTTAGTTTGTTTCAACAAATATAGATATCATGTAAAGATTTGAAGACATTGATTCTAATTAGGTTTGAAGTTATAGCATATCTTTACCTATAGGTAAATAGTTATAACTATGTACTTGATTATTATAAAATAAAAATTGTTTCATATTTTCTAAGTAGCTTGTAGGTATTAGAAGCATGAATGCTTTCTAATTTTATTATAAATAATTTATAAATTTATGTTATGTCAAGGTCTTTGTCCATAGGTAGACTTTAGTGTTATGAAATTTATCTTTAGTATGCCATAAATTGGTGAGTATATATCTAAAATGTGATGACTAATTGCCTCATATTGTGTTTGTAAGCATGATTAAAATTAAATCTTAATTTGTAGCATCTTCATCTATTTTAATTACTGAAATTGCTGAAAGATCATTTTGATTAGGAACAATTATAGAGCTTGAAATAAGGCAATCCTCCTTTATTTAGGATGACTTTGATTATGCTCTACAATAGGAAAAGCCTTTTGTTTCCACTAATATTAGCATAGAAGCTAAGATTGCATTGTGTAAGCACTAGGAGTGATTTAATCACTTTAATATAATGTTCATTAATTCACATTTAAAGGCTAGTTATATTATGTTCATACCCAAATGTGAGAAGGTCAATGACTATTTATAAGCTATAAACCATCTATAAACCAATTTTAAAAGTCATTACTTAAGTCACTAGTTAGTACACTAATGATAAAGTGGTTCTATATAAAGTAAACTAGCACTAAAGGTGTGTAAAAGCACATAATGTAGATGTGAGACATAACTGTATAGCTCAAATCTCTTAAGATAGAGATCTCCATTATTATTCTAGGTGCAAATAATCCTTAATTATCTACCTTATCAATATGGGCCATTATAAATTTCTTATTAACACACATAAAGAAAAGTAGATGATTAATGTCTTATTGGACATGTGTGTATTAAAAAAAAAAGAAAACAAAAAGCCCATTTTGGAAGGTGATGGAGTCTCACTTGAGGTTCATTTAGTTACCTACTCTAAGAAAAAAATTCATAAATAAAGAGGCATATAAGGAAGGACTGCCTTAATAAATAGGAACAACTAGAGAAGAAAAAAAATATACTCTCATATTTAGTATATTTTGAATCTCATTTAGTTTAAACTTGTCATGAGTAAGAATTCATCTAATTTATGCCCTATGAGATTAGAAAATATCTCCATTGAAGGAATTAAGGGATTGGTAAAGGATAAGGCTCTTGAATCCTTAAACCTTACCAACTTTGATTCATGTGTGAACTATATTAAAAGAGCAAGCAAACTAACATGCCACTTAAAGGAACTAGAAGAATTTCTAAATTATTGGAGATTATACAGACAAATATTTGTTACCTTAATTTATATTCTAATGCTTAGAAATATTTTATTCCCTTTATTATTGTCTTCTCAAACTACATATACATCTACTTACTTTATAATTAAAGTGAGACACTTGATGCCTTTAATGTATATAAAGTATGTGTAGAAAAATAATCTAGTAAATAGAGCAATATAGTAAGGTTAGATAAAAGAGATGAATATTTTGATAGGTACACAAGTGATGCCTAAGTACTTGGCCTATTTGCTAAGTTCCTTTAAGAGCATGATATAGTTACACAATATACCATGTTTGGCTCATTTAATATGAATAGTGTGGCTCAAAGAAGGAACTAGATGCTATTGGACATAGTGAGGAGTTTGCCTAACAACTACAAGCCTTATGTTTCTTTGTGAAGAGATGCATTCAAGATGATAATATATATTCTAAATAGGGTTCGATCAAAGGATGTTTCTAAAACACCATTTGAAATCTAAAAAGATTAGAAACCTAAAAGATACATTTACCCAATTTGAATCATATACATGTATGAGGTTGTCTTATAAAAGTTAAAGTGTATAATACATATGAGAGGAAGTTAGATCCTATGATTATGATAGCTTAATTTATAGGCTATGTAAAAAAGTCCAAGGGTTACAAGTTGTATTGTCCTTCTCATCCAATTAGACAAGTAGAATCTAGATATGTCAAATTTCTTAAAAATGACATAATTAGTGAGAGTGATTGATCTCATGACATAATCAAGGATAACCATATTAAGGAAACAACTTCTACTAGTTATGCTAGAATAATGGTTTTACATGACACTCATCCAATTAGAGTGAATGTGAAACATAATAAAGTCAAAAATTCTCAGTTGATCATGCTAGAAACTAGGAGTATTAACATCTAGTTGATCCTATCAATTCTTGAAGATGTACCTCATAATGAACAAGAGGCGCCTCAAAATAATGATAAAGGATGCTCCTATTAAGCAACCTTAACCTTCACAACAAATTGATTTTTGATTAATAAGGGTTAGAAAACCAATAATACCTAGTGATTGCATAATGTACCTTGCAAAGTTTGACTTAGTGCATAAAAATACAATAAATTATGTAAATTCTAAATTGTGGCATAATGCCATAATAGATAAGATGGAATCCATGTCAAGCAATAATGTATGGGACTTTGTAAAGTTTCCTAGTAAAGCCAAGGCAATTTGGCTATAAAAAGGCCTATAAGACTAATGAAGACTCACTAAGCAACATTTAGTGCGACAAGGCTAATTGTTTGTTGAGAGTTTCACACAAAATGAGAGAATTGACTATAAAAAGACATTTTCTCTTGTATTAAAGAATGATTCTTTTTGTATTTTCATGGTTTTATTTGCTCATTTTAACTTAAAACTATGCCAAATGGATGTGGAAATAACCTTCCTTAATGATACTCTAGAGAAAGAGGTATTT
The DNA here is from genome assembly GCA_026724425.1 of Erythrophleum ivorense. Taxonomy (NCBI): domain Eukaryota; kingdom Viridiplantae; phylum Streptophyta; class Magnoliopsida; order Fabales; family Fabaceae; genus Erythrophleum; species Erythrophleum ivorense. The sequence continues at coordinate 190,113 of JAIUCV010000646.1, read as the reverse complement.
ATGAAACAACCTAAGTAGTTCATCAAATGCCAAGGAGAATTTAGTATGCAAGGTTAAAAAGTTTATTTTTGGACTCAAGCAATCCTCGCAATAGTGGTACTTTAGTTCCATGATGTGATCACAATTTTTAGTTTCATTGAAAACACTATAAATCAATGCATATACCACAAGGTTAGTGTAAGTGAAGTTATCTATTTGTTTCCTTATGTACATGACATATTGTTTGTGTAATGTCTGGTTTTTGTTAAACGATAGAAACAAGCGCGTTTTCAAAGTAAGTCCCCTAAAATAAATTAGTTAAGGTCCTGAAAAATTTGAGTAACATTCTAAACTCCTAGAAATGAGAATTCTAGCCTCAGATGGAAGGAAAAACGAAGCTAGAATAAAGAAACAAATTTTAACAAAAATCTTACGACATGTAATGGCATTTTATGATTTTGAGTAAATTTTGGAATTCACATAGGAGGGCTTTTTAAATGAAAGTTTTGAATTTTCAGAGGTTCTGAAAATCATGGGAAACCCTAGGATAGTTAAATCCCCTCTGGTGGACGTTTTCCAATGTCGGTGTGCTCGAACCTTGACGGATTCGTTCGGGAAGATTTTAGCTCCGATTTGAGTGATTCCAAAGGCATATTACTAAATTGGAAACTTAAATTTCATAATGAAAAAGATGGTTCTAAAGGGAGCTAAAACGAAGAAGAAACGAAAATGCAAATAACGAAGGGCAAAATGAAAATTTTTGAAAACAACCATTTCCCCCCCTATATATAGGTGGTGCCTACTCTCTCCTTCATTTAGACTTAGAAATTTCTGCCCAATTTCAGAGAAGGAAACTAGGGTTTAGGTGCACCAAGAGAGGAAGAAGAAGAAGGAGAAATCCAAGCTTTAAGGTATGGTTTTGTGGTAATTTTTCATGTTTTCTTCCATCCAAACCTCCTCTCATTCATTCTCCTTTATTTCATTTGATTAAAATGAAGTTTACAAATCTAATTTAAGGGAGAAACTTATGGAAAATTTCGGATTTGAAGAGAGAAGCTTGGAGAAAACAAGATTCAAGCAAAAAAAAGCAAGAAAACTAGGTAATTTCTCTTCCTATGGTTGCTACCTTTGATTCCCTTTTCTTCTCCATTTTGCCACTCCTAAAGAACCCTAGGAGGAGTTGATTTTTGGTAGAACCAAGGGTGAATCTAAGGAAAAAGGGTGTGGAGACTAAGAATATGCAAAAGGAATGAATAAAAAATCATTAGATTTCAAGATGCAATTTTAGGGTTTCAAGTGTTCATTCCAAAATTTGATTTTGTATGATGATTCCTAGGCATAAATAAGAGTTTAAATGAGTTCCTAAGATCCCTAAGAGGCTCCCCACATGCATCCTCCCTTGAAAAGACAAAGTAAACTCCAAGGAGCCCCATTTCCTTCATAACCTCAGCCAAGCAAGGATAGCATAGTTAGGGAGATTTTTAAATTTTTCTAAACCTATTCTTGAGTTATATATGATGAATGAAAATGAGGGGAGGCCTTGGAAAAAATTTAGAACTGATAGAAAGTGAGCTAGTGCTTTAGGTTCCATGTTATGACCTAAAGAAGTAACATGTAGTTAGGCTCTTTGTTTTAATTGTGTGATGACTTCAAGAGGTTTAAAAGGAGTCAAGAATCATATTTGAAAGGAAAGAATGAAGCCTAGAATTTATTTGAGTGGTGTTGCTTCATTAGGTGCAATTATGGAACCATAATGAGGTTATAAGCTAACCTAGTATCTAAGCAAATTGTATGGCCTTAGAATTGAGTTCATGAATCTACTTGGCTTCCATAAATTGTATTTAGACCAAGAGAAACTTTCCCCACACTTTTGTGTGTGTGTGGCTAAAAAGGAAAGCTTAGATTCAAAGGAAAAAGTGTGTAATTGTATACAAGGTAGCTCTCTCTACCTTCTCTCATACATGGATGTGTATTTAGCTTGTCTTAGAATGTGTGTATGTATATTTTTAAACCATGAAAAGTATGCTAACATGATTTTATATGCCATGATTTCATGATGACATATTATGTTTTTAAATGATGTTATGATATTTGTTTAAGTTTGCCTGAGTGTGGAGAGGCCAAGAACTCTTAACCATGGTGAGGATGAGCCAAGAACCCTTAAAATTGGTTGAGACAAAGCAAAGAGTCTCCCAAAAGTAAAGTGGGCTCCCAAGAGCATGGTTGAGTCCAATAATCTCTTAAAGAATGGGTAAGGTAAGTCCAAAATCTATGAGAAAAAGAATGAGGCCAATCCATCCACTTGGCAAGCCTTTGTATGACTTGTATGACTTATTCACATGCCAAACTTGCTTCTTGAATGCTTATGTCATCTATTATATCCATCCATGCATTTTCAAGACTTGCTTTGCATCCATTATGTATGATTGAATGAGAGATGAGCTATTGGGGTTCTTTGATTCTCATTCCCTCCTCTCTAATGATCTAACATGCTAGGTGGACCAAGTGGACAAGGTAATGGAAGCTAACCACCTTGAAGAAGAGAGCTTGACAACATAATGCATGATTTTTAGTCTTTCAAGTCATATTCATGTCAAATGATGTAACCTATGCTTGTATATGGTCTATGACCTTTGGAACATATGTAATTATGATAATATGTGATGTAGAAATGAAAGAATGTGTTATGTGAATGATAGAATGTAAATTGAGTATGTATGGACAATGTGGCTTCATGAATAGAATTATGGAATTATGCATATATGTGGATGAAATGGCCAAAATGAGATGCATAGAGTTTGAGACCATTTGGGCAACCTACACAAGTCCTAATTATGCTTTTCGACTTGCCTAAGAGGTGTCAAACCCCAATGAAAGTTATTTGGACATTTTGGTATCCTATATGGAGCTAAAATTTATCAATTTAGAACCCTATGTCACTTTTTGTCCAAATGAGGTCTTCTTGATCTAAGATTTTGCATGCAATTATATCTTGTTGAGAGTTTTTTGGCAAGTTAAAGAACATAATTTTTGGAGGTCTACAAAATATTTGATGAATTTTCAAAGTTGGCAAATTTTTTAGTTTTGGTCATGTCACTGTTCAGTCAGATCCGAAAATGAAATCTGTCACACAAGGCTCAAATTATGTCTAATTGTCATGAAATTTTATACAAAGAAATTAAACATTCCCAGTGACTTGTGCCAACTAGAAACACCTTATTTGGAGGTCTAGAGAGGAAGATATGAATTTTCAAAAAATCTATTTAGTATCAGGAACTTCACCTAACCTTAGTTACTGTTTGGTTAGATTTCAAGGTCTGGGCATGCCTTAGCTAGTCTGAAGTTATTTTTTTCCTTTAGCTAACATTCACAGATTTCCAAATTGGTATCATTTGCATAGATTAGATTTTTGTAGAATTAATTGGATATTTTTGAAATTTGCTGCAAAAATATGTGATAACACCAATGGGCAGTTTGATCTTTGGACTATTTCGAATGTCAAACATCCTCTGTGATGGATGTGATAGTCTGGATATATTTTGTGTATGAAGTAGACATCTGTAGCTTTCCAGAATGGCTAAGAATGCATGATTTATATGTTTTTAGATTTAGTTATGATTTTTCAAAGTTGTGACAGAAAAGTGAAAAAATCTTGCCAAAAATATGTATGTATATTTCATGCTTCCCTTCGAGTTTCTTGAGGTGTAGGCCACTTTTGATGATGTAAATGAGTTGTATTCACGTAATTAAATATGAGAATGTATTGTATGAGCTCACACGATCCACGTGACACCGAATGAAATTTTTATATATAACGCAACGCGAAAATAATTAATATTTTATTGCCTTTTTCATTAGAAACCTATATTATTCATGAAATTGAGTCATTTAAAGGCATGAGATAAGTTAGAAATTATGATGTTACAGTTTGCACCTAGTGACTTAGTAATATCCTTTATTTATAAGTAATGTAGTATCTAAAGAATGAAAAGAGACAATTTAAGAAGGGGTTCACAAGGAGAAAAGGGACCATTTAGGACTAAAAAAGTCAATTCGAGTCTAACAGGGAGAAAAATCAAGTTTTTAGAAAACATGATAATTGACTTGAGAAATATATATCTCTCATCATAATATCATAAAACAAGGCTAGTAGGTTAACCAAATGAGGTTAGTTTGGTTAAATCCCTAATGATATGCAAATTAGGACTCTTGGCAACAATATTTTGGACTAAAACTTTTCAAACTATTTTAAATCCGTATAATCTCTAAACATGTATATTTAATTAAGAAGAAAGTTTAAAATTTGGTAAGGAGCTATCAATTTCTAAAAAGACTAAAAATGAGTTCAAGCGAAAGAATTAAGCATAAGGACTAAATAGTAATTTTCAAAAATATTATAAAACCCTAGATTTATATATATATATATATATACATATATATAGCATGCCCTCTTCTTTTCCCTCGCTTTAACAACCTTGTCCAACAATTTCAAACTTCCATGGTGGCATGAAAAGGGAAGAGAGAGAAAGAATTTAAAGCCAAAAAAAGTAAGGAAGTAGGCCAAATTTTACTATGATTTAGTTATAAAACCTTCCCTACTTTTCATGTTTTTTCTTGTAATGGGTTTGATTTCTCAAAAGGTTGAAGTTTGTGCTTATCACCTTGAGTGATAGAGCACATTTGAAGAAGCCAATTATACTAAAAGAATCCTTATTAAAAGCTCATCAAAATAAGGTATGATTCAAGTTAAAAAAAATTGCCCTTTTGGAACCCTAGCATCTTATAATTTTGGCCAAGAAAAAATGAGGGAAGTGAATATGTATTTGATGAAAACTTGGTATAATCAAGGATTTAGAAGGATGGCGAGTAAGAATAAGCTAAGAGATTAACCTAAAAACCAAGAAAATTGCATTTTGGATCCCATTAAAGTTTGGTTCAGCCTTGAGCACTTTAAAACCCAGGAGGATTAGTTGATCTTTATGATATCATAATTGAATTAGAAATATATCATAGATATCCAATGACCTCAAAGTCTTTCTTAAATAAAAAAAAAATCAAGATGTAGACTTAAAGGGGTATTTTGGCCAAGCTAAGAAAATGGTATGTAAGAAAGTTTTCAATTTAGTCTAATGAATTAAGAGGGTTAAATGAGTGATATAAAGGCTAGATGAACCATTGGTTTAAGAAAAAGAATGAGATTTAATGATATTGAGATCATAGTTCCACATAAACCCTAATATACCCTATGAATGGAATGAGTGATATAATTAAGTTTTAGATTTATTTTAGCCATTAAAAACAAGTAAAGATGAAATAAATGAATGATGGAACTATTACATGAAATGTGGCAAATGGAATGAGTCATTTTGAAACACTTAAAGTAACATAAATCATACTTTAAGTCCTAATATACACATATATTGTTAGAGTGAGATTAAATATGTCCTAATTGGTTATTTTATATCTTAATTGATGTGCTTAGGCCAAACCAAGCAAGTGGAACCACACCAAAGTTTTGTGTGTGAGGCTGTAGGATCAAAAGAAGAAGATCAAAGGAATTAATTGAATTTGCTTGATAAGATAGCTTTTCCTTTATTCTTATATGTAGGGTTAGTTTGCTTAAGCCTTTGGTTGCTTGTGTATATTGTTTGCAATTGTTTGGCTTGTTGGTTTCTTAAGTAGACTATACAATTGCATGAGACCTACTTAGAATTGTGAGAAGGATGGCTTTAATGTTAGGTAAAGCTAGGGAAGTGCGTAGAAATTTGCCTTACCTTAGGTTAAAAGTTCCTTAAGGGCATAGATTTGATCTTACTTGAGCTAATTAAACCCCTAGAGTATGGATTTGCAATTCTGTGTATAGATTGGCTATAATTACATAATATGCATACTTGCTTCTATATGCTTGAGTGAACTACATGTGCGTTTGAATATAGGTTTAGTTACTATGATTCTTTGAATCTAAAATTTTCCTATCTCCATTAACCATGGCCAGATAATAAAATAAGGACAAGGAAGAGGAAAAGGTCTAGAAAGGTCAAATTCAACAAAAATTTAGCCTAGTCTTAATATTATAAATATGACTATGTAAATTTATATTTTTGATGTAATGTAATGGCAACATGTGCAAAAATGTTAGACTATAAATATATGACCAATAGATGCATGTATGAGATATTGGAACATGATTTAATATATGAAAATCCATTGAGTTTATACCCATATTTTTATGTGGAATAATAATTTTCATATGCAAGGCAAATTTTATGTGATGAACCATTTATAGTTAATATATGTATGAATTGAAACTTACTCATGGCAAGCAGTAGCATTTTAGAGCTCATTTGATACATTTTAGAACTAAAATTTTGGCTTTTTGTGCAATAAAATCTCTGTTTGCCCCTAATTACCTTAATAATTTAATTTGGGATTGAAATTTAATGAGCATTTAAAGGATATGCAAAGCTTTTTATAGAGCAAAAGCTTGCAATCTTTGAACTTCTATAGAATATTTGACAAAATTTTAAAGTTGGCCCCTGAAAACTATTATGATTTAGTACTATTCACTCTGTACTAGATCTACTCTTCATGGGTTTTAAGAGACCAAATAGATTCATTTTAACTTGAAATATTTATCATAAAAAATTTATATCATTAGTTTTAAAGTAACATCTAATTTGTCTTAATTAGAATTGTGTAACTTAAGTTATACATTTTTTCAATTTCTACTTTACTATGTCTCCTATGGCTTAAATGAGCAAATGACTCTACCTATATGTTTGAGCTCTACATACATACTAATTTGGATAGAACGAGATACTTCAGCATGAATTTGTAAGATGAAATTGTAAGAATCCATTTATGAACAACATGAGTCCATTGATGTGATTAGAAATTGAAATTCTATTGCAAAGGGTTGTTATGCTACTTTTACCCCAAATGGATATCTAATTTTACAAGGTAACTAAAATATAGTAAGGTGTAATAGTTACTATATGAGTTAAAATAGTTTTTATTCAAAAACTATAATATAAAATCTATAGGTGAGGTATTCTATGTTATAAATATAAGGATCTATATAAAGATAAATTTAATGTATATTTGGACTATCATAAGAAACATATACATAAAGATTTCTAAATAAAAGATTGTTCACCTAATATGACACTTATTGTGAAAATAAACAAATTTAATTTGTTCTAATGTTCCAATATTTTTTATTTTTAAAGCAGAGATGCAGAAAACATTCCTTCTATTTTAGTGGATAGAAGTTTAATGTTTGACTAGATCTATATAAGATTGGACATAGTTTTTTTTTTTCAAGGAATGTTAGAAAGATACCAAAGGTACTTGGATTTATAAAATATGTTTAAGGCATGAAGGATTTCATGCTTAGGTATATAAGAATTGACAATTTAGAAAATGTTGGTAGCACATATTCAAACTTGGTAGAATGTGTTATATTGAAGGGTCAACATCATGATAATATTTTCATGTTTGCTGAATGAGTCATATTGTGGAGAATTGCTAGTGTTAAGTAATCTTTGATTTTACTTCCACGGTGAAAGGTTAAATTTATACCTTGGTTTAAAGCTAGTTTATTGTGTAATTTAGTTGGAGAGTTTTATTAGGTTTCAAATTGTGGATTCATTTGGACTTATTAAGGAATATTATGATCATATAAGGACATGCGATCATAGAACACATAAAAAATAAAGATATTTTATCTAGTAACATACCTTTAAAAGAGTTTAAAGATCATATATCTTAAATGATGTTTAGGTCACATTATGTTACTATTGGTTTATGTGAGATATGTTTAAATAATGAAATTCGAATTATAGTTTGTTATCTCTAATTTTTAGTACATTATGTGATATTTGCAAACATTTAAGTATAAATTTGGATAAACATTTGAGATTTATTCATAAAGGGAAAACACACCATAAAACTTAAAACTACAAGTAGTGCATGGAAAGTAATACTTGTTTATTAAAGGATTTATTACTATGATCTTGTGGTATGTATTTAATTTATCTATGGACATATTATATGATAAATAACATTTGGTTTAAGTGGAAGAATGTTGAATATTTTAAAATAAAATATTATAATTAGAATAATTAAAATAATTCTGATTATGAAATATTATTTTTAAAAATATTATAGTCTAAATGTTCCAAGAGTATGCCATATAGACAATTATCTAAGGGTGAATGGTTAAGGATTAATAACAAAAGATAAAAGAAAGTATCTTCTTTGATGGAGAGAGATATGTTGTTTAATTGACTATTCAATGGGAGGGTTCCTAGTAAGTATAGATTTTCCCTAAAAGACCATACACTTGCCAGAGAAATTGTACCTAAAAGCAATTCTTCTCTTTTTCTTGTGTTGTAATTTTATGTGCTTTTCAACATTAAAAAAATTAAATCACTATAGCTAGAAGTATTTATGTCTTTAATGTTTTCATTTTTGAATCTCATTTTCAGATATTATTATATGTTATTGAACGTACTTAATTTGTAGAGAATTCATGTAAAAAAATGTAAAATTGTTTTTCATTCTCCGCCTAAATTCTTAGTGAAGAAATTCTTCAAATGCTAAATTAAATATTATGGCCAATAAAGAAAAGATTCAATGGTGATGACAAACTTCTTATATTATAGTGTCATTCCTATAAACAATTTTCATACGGAAAGTGACATTGTTACATTTTTTACGTTGAACTAACAACATTTTTTAACAGCAGAAAAACATTATAAAGATCTTTTTAAGTGAAAAATACAAAGAATTATTAACCTGATGGTGAGAAAATAACGATGAAACATGTCCGTCATACCAATTCACACATAGAATAAAAGAAAAGAAAGCATTAACCACAATGACGATTTTTTAATCTTAACAAAAACATGTTGACATGGAAAATTCTTTATATAAGAGACTGCAAAAGTAAATTTTTTATATAATTGACTAAAAAACAGAATATGTAGACAAAATCGTGGCAACCAAAAAAACAAATTAAACGTCATTGGCAAATAATAGGAAATTAGTAGCTTTAGTGCCAGCTATTTTTTTAATTTGTTTAAATAAAATAATTTTTATATTTAAAAAAATAAATAAAGGAGTCGAAAGTTAAATCTTCTCAATCTTAATTATTAAAAAAAAAACCAATAGAAGTAGTAGTGAGTTAACTCCCCAAATTTTTTATAAATCCGTCACTATAAAAAATTATAGTTTATTTATACTAATATATGGGATTAGCACGGAAGACGTCACAAGACCCAAATCATATGGATATATGAGAAATTAATGAATATGATATTCTTACAAATTTAAAATAATAAAGATAAATTATTTTTTTTGACAAATATTTAATTATGTGACCTTTTCTTATATTTTAAATATATATTTTCTAAATTAAAAAATATATTACAGTGACTTTTCCTATATCGAAAGGTAAGTTATAATTATTATGACAAAAAAGTTACAATTATTTATTTTAATTAAAATATTTTTATATTTATTAGTTATATAATATATAAATATTAAATATATATTTAATCAATATTAAAATATTCAATTTTTAAATTTAAAGTAATTTAAATTCATAATTGTTAACTCAAAATAAATAATATTAAAGTAAAAATTTTAAAGATAATTTTAAATTTTAAATATATTTTTAATAAAAAATAATATTATTTTTAACGATATTTTAGTAATATTTTAATGGTGTTTTAAATTAAAAAAATTTGTATATATTTTCATAATAAAGAGAAGATTATAGAATTTAGGTGTATTTCATTGCTGGAGGGAATAATTTCTTCTAATAATAAATAATAATAATTGGATGAACAAGATATTTTTAGAGGCGAACAGGCTCGCTGTCGTCCAATGGAAGATGTGTGCATCTATTGTTTCTCTTGCCTTGGCATCGCCCGATGGAGCAGTTTAGCTTAACGGATTAACGTCCATGGGCTCTTCAATTCTCCATCCTCCTTCTTCCATTCGCTTCTGCCCTCTCAAGCCAACACTCTCCCTCTCGTCTCTTTCGCCACTTCTCCAATTACCCCCACTCCCCTCTTCTTCTCTGCCCCTGCGTAGTAGAACTCTATCAAAGACAATTACAACCCCACTTGCCTATGTGACCGGACCCGCCTCCGACCCCATTTTCAGTGAGTGCGATCCTAAGTTAGATGGGTCGGATCCTCGGCCGGAGAAAGTCCAGCCGCCCAGCGTCATAAGCTGGGAGCTTCTGTGGATGCTTTTGATGAAACACAAACTGAAGCTTGCGGTTTCAGTTGTAACTCTAATTTGTTGCACCAGTTGTACTCTTTCTATGCCCATATTTTCTGGTGAGGAACGCGAGCTTCACCTCATGTATTTATTTATTTATTTTTGGTTGCTAAGAATTGCACAAGTACCGGACTTTTATTTAATTTCCCTCGCTTTTATCGTTCCTTAATTGCTGCAATTACATACCCATCAAAGGTGGTGCAGCAAACTTGTTCTTTATTGACTAGAATAAACTCCCTCTCCCTCCTTCCCAAATGCTATTAAAATCAAACATGTTAAGACCGAACTCTTTAATTTGGGATCATATGAATGCCTTTGAGACAGAAGAGGTGTTGCTTTGAGAAACATTATGGATAATAAACTTGTAGCATGTTGAAATGTTTTGGATCGTCAGTAATGAATATTAGCTATGGGCTATAGCATACCTCATAGCTGTTCAATCAACTCTTAGTAGGAAAAGTTGTTGTAAGTCTGGTGAAGTTCATTCGATTACATGATGTAACCACTAACCAGCATTTATTTGGGTTGTGATACAAATTTCACTAATTTGTCCTTTAATAGTTATGTGCTAATCTAACAATCAAGAAGTTGGTACCGTTATCCTAATTTATAGGACTTGCAGCACTGATGGCACGGAATTTTATCAATTAATTCCATTTTGCTCCATTTTAAATGTATAATGTTTGTGCAAAATTTCTGCTTGATAATAAAATTTGACAGTTAAACACTTTTGTATATACACATCATTTTTATGTATTATGGTTCTTTTAGGTCAATTTTTTGAAGTTCTAATTGGTGCTAGACCAGAACCATTATGGAGGCTGCTCAGTAAGGTTGGAATTCTGTATGCCCTGGAGCCACTTTTAACTGTTATTTTTGTTATAAACATGAACATAATGTGGGAGAAGGTTATGTTAACACTAAGAGCTCAGATCTTTGCAAGGATATTGATTCAGAAGGTGAGCCGACATTTTACAATTTTCCAGCTCATTTTTATTGGTGTTCTTTTTCTAAATACTTTTGAATTTAGCTCTTCCATATTATCTGATATTGTTAGACCATGTGTGGTTGTTTGTTGTAAAATGTCATGTTTATGATGTTCTGGATAAGTTATTCATCACTCAACAGATTTTTGATGGACTGCATTCCCTTACATGAATGATATTTGCAATTGTATTGAAAGAGAAGTATGAAAGCTTAATCTCAGATAGAAATTTAAAGTTGTTGTTTGTTAAAACAGGCACCTTAGATAAAAGGTTTTGTCCATGATTATACAATAAAGATGCCATGAAAATTTTCTGTATAGAAATTTAAAGTTGTTGTTTGTTAAAACAGGCACCTTAGATAAAAGGTTTTGTCCATGATTATACAATAAAGATGCCATGAAAATTTTCTGTAGTAACTTCTATATTATTGAAATTCAAGCTGACGGGGTTATGCAATTGGACTAATGCTTTCTGTGATAATATGCTTTTTAAAACATATTACAGATAACATAAAAAACCATTAATGTCTTGCCTAATTTATTGGTAGTAATATTGGAAGTTCACCACTTGGGAATTAGACATTGGCTAATTAAAAGTCCTGCTTAAAAGTTTTTCTGTTGTTAGCTTTAATGGTGAATTCCTGTGTCCAAAATAAGTTTATGGTTTTTTTAATCACATATTTGTTCCTTTTATTCTCACAGGTGGAATTTTTTGACAGATACAAGGTATGTGTGTTAATACTTAATATGGTTTTTACTTTTTATATTTATAAGTCTATGAGATATTTGAGTTGAGAGATAGGAACATGTACGGGTAACATTTTTCGCGTACTATTATCTGATTCTTGTACACGGTACTTTATTGTGGCTTTGTCTTTCTTCTCTCCTTTCTTTTTGTCTTTCTTTCTGTTGACTTTCCCTCTTTCTGATCTCTTGTAGTAACTTCATCACTTTGTCTATTCCATTTTATTAATATAATTATATATCTTTAGATATTCTTTTAAACATTTCCAACTTATTTTGCTTTATGTATTGGGTATAGGAAACTAACAGAGTAGCTGTGCAAACATTTTCACTTTCATGGTTTTGCTTCATATAGGTTGGTGAACTCACTGGTTTGTTAACATCTGATTTGGGTTCCCTTAAAGATATTGTGAGTGAGAATGTTTCACGGGATCGTGGATTCAGGGCATTATCTGAGGCAAGCATTTCTACACCAATCAGAAGTGAGCTTTATATTACCTATATTTAAGGATGTGCATGATTTCTTTTGACTTTGCTGTGGTTGACTTTCATTCATTTTAAAGAGCATATAATGGTTTTATTTGACCATAATTAGATGTTTCAGTATGAAAGAACTGTTATCCTAGATAGCCTCAGTTTTTGTCATTACTACTGTACTCTTACGTGTATTTTAGTTTTTATGTTGCTGCTCACTTTCTTCTGGTGTCATTGCTTTTTCTGTTTTCTTTGTTGTTGCAGGTCATTGGGACGATATGCATACTTTTTGCTTTATCACCTCAACTTGCTCCAATTTTGGGCATTCTGATGCTCACAATTTCTGTTTTAGTTGGTAATATATTTTTTCCCAATTTTTGTGATATTAACTTAACACCAGGCTATTCTAGGTTTACATTTTATGTTGTGGTGGTTTAATTTTAATTTTTAAGTGCTGAAGTGTAATCACCCATCTTTTCCATCTTTCTTAAATCTAATAGAACATTGCAAATAGCTTAATTATACAGCCCTGACAAATCTAATATAGCTCAAATTAAAAATGCCTCATAATATGGAATAATTTTGGTTCATGTAGCTGGTCATTTTTCTTGCTTTCTTCTGTGCTTGCTGATTCCTTTTAGTGTTCTCAAGGTGTCTACAAGAGATCAACTCTGCCAGTCTTCAAAGCACATGGATTGGTTCAAGCATCCATAGCTGACTGTGTAGCAGAAACATTTTCTGCTATTCGTACGGTGAGTTTCCAACAGTTTAGATTTGTGTTTTACAAACTTTTGTCTTGTGGAGTGGTGCTTTGTTGAAGGCTATGATTTGTAATTGATGGCTGAAACAGTGTCATACATGATTACAGGTAAGATCCTTTGGTGGTGAGAAACGCCAAATGTTTACATTTGCTAACCAGGTAAGATTATTCAACGACTAATCACTATTGCCAGGAAGGAATGATGACTCTAGAATGCCTTTTCTTTTTTTTTTAATTATGAGACATCTACAGGTTCTTTCTTACCAATCAAGTGGGATAAAGCTTGGCATTTTTAAATCTGTAAATGAATCCTTGACTAGAGTTGCTGTTTATATTTCTTTACTGGCGTTATATATCCTTGGAGGAAGCAAAGTTAAAGCGGTAATTCTAGCTTTCTCTCCTCTATATATGATGAATTTAAATAGATTTTTTCTACTGCAATTAATCTTGTTGGTAATGATTACTTTTGCTATTAAAAAAAAATGCTATTGGTACATTAACCTTTTGATAATGTTATGCTTTTTTTCTCATTTATCTTCTATTTTCCTAGTTTTTAAAGGACTTCTCACATTAAAATTATTGATGAATTTTTCTATATTGCTCAATACATTGCTTACAGGGTGAACTCTCCGTTGGAACTGTGGCATCTTTTATTGGATACACTTTCACATTAACTTTCGCTGTAAGCACATTGAGCTGTTGACTTGCTGAATTTATTTATCTTTCAATCCTCCTTGTGCTGCCTGATAGTATGTCCTTCAGGTTCAAGGACTTGTCAATACTTTCGGAGATCTTCGTGGAGCTATTGCTGCTGTTGAGAGGATCAACTCTGTTTTCTCTGGGGTTCAAATTGATGAAGCCCTTGCTTATGGCTTAGAAAGAGAACTGAAACAAAAAGAATTGGATGATGATAACTATAAACTATTCTTCTCTGATCATTCTGCTGAGAAAAATCAAAACAAATACTTGCATTACATGTTAGCATTGAAATTGTCAAGCAATTTCTTTAGCTTAGCTTGGTCTGGAGATGTTTGTCTTGAAGGTACTTTTGTTGCAATAACCTATATATCTTTCAAGATGCGTTCCTTCAATATATGACTTTCCTATGTAAACATGGTCATATTATTCATATATGGCCTTGTTTACTAGTTTCATGTGATGGGAGCTAGCTCCTTCCTCTTTCTTACCTTTCTTTATTTTCTTCTAGTTATTAGATGAACTTCCAAATTCATTGTGACTACACATATGAAGTTTCTGTTTGAGGGATTTTGTGTAATGGTTACTTTCTGCTTATCATGATGTTCAAATTTTACTTATGAAAAACAGACTTTAGGAACTAGAACTTGAGGAAGGATCTAAAATCCAGATTCAATTTTAATTCGGTTTCTCTAATTTGATCTGTGAAGCTTGAGTTTCTCCTTCAATTTTTCTTTCTCTTTCCAACACACGCACTTCTTACTTTAAGTATCAGAACAAGTTTTATGTAAACTATGTGTAAGTTAATTATCACTATCAGTTATTATATTTATTTTTTAGTATTTGTATTATTTGTTTCCTATTCAGCTCTTATTTACATGGGATTCAGCTGCCTTATCTTACTTGATTTGTTTCTTTTTTATCGTGTAAGCAATTTTGCATCTTTCTATTTTTGAGTCTCTAGTAGAGGATTGGGCAACCAAATCTGAGTCCATATTCTCTTTTCTCATATATTTATATCTGTTATCGCATGAATAAAAACATAACACCAGAAAACAGTGTGGCGTCTTCCTCCCTTGTGCGTCAATCTGAGCCCGTTTTCTTCATAGTATCAAAGCTTTGACGACATAAATGGGGATGGACATTAGCTTCGTCTCCATGAGAACCTCTCATGCCCACGTCGCTGCTTCTCCCTCTAAATCGTCATCAACTACCTAGCCAAACAGGGGCGTGGAATAGCCAAATAAAGAGTCGAACCAATCAAACAGCTTTGTTCCTCTCTCCAACTCCTCTATGGCTATCAAAAATCATCCTACAGTGATCACCGGCTTCAAACTAAACGGGAATAACTATCTCCCTTAGTCCCAAAGTGCTTTACTGTACATTAGAGGCAGGGGAAAGGAAGACTATCTTATTGGAGATGCCATACAGCTAGAGATCATTGATCCTAGATACAAAATATGGTTTGCTGAGAATAACACAATCATGTCATGGTTAGTGAACTCCATGTCAACCGAAATTAGGGAGAATTTTGTGGTTTGTAAAACAGCCAAGGAGATTTGGGACTATTGAAAATACTATTGCTATGTTTTAGATCAAGGGAACACTTTGGGAGGCTAAACAAGGCAATTTGAGTGTCACTTAGTTCTATAATAATCTTGTCAATTGTAGCAACTTGATATGTGCGAGACCCACTAATGGTCCTATAGCATTGATGTAGCATATTACCAGAAATTGGGGCAAAGGGAAAGAGTTTACACTTTCCTATTAGGCCTCAACACCAATTTCAAGGAAGTTAGGGGGAGAATTATGGCTATTAGACCTCTTCCAACATTTAGAGAAGTATTCTATGAGGTAAAGTGGGAGGAAAGTAGAATTTAACTTGTTTCAGGGGAGAATAGTGTTCAATCTGTTCCTGAAACTTCTGCTAAGGCCGTCAGAGCCAGCTCTGCTGCTGACTTGAGGTTGAAAAGGGGAGGAAAGTTGTGGTGTGACCACTACAACAAGTCTGGACATACCAAAGATACCTGCTGGAAACTCCATGGAAAACCAGCCAACCTGAAGCCACGAAATCAGAAGGAGACTCGGGGACTTATGGCTACTGAAGGTGAACAGAACAATGGACAATTTGATCAGAATATCTTTAATAGAGATAAAGGAACAACTCAACTTATTACAAGAATTACTCAACAATCAGGAACAAGCCTTAAGCAAAGTCATTAGCATTGGGTTATGGCTTATTTAGGTAACCCTTCCAGAGTCAACTCCAAAAATTTCAATAATTGGATAGTTGGCTCTAGTGTTTCAGAACACATGACTGGTAATGGCTCTATACTGAATGAATTTATTCCTAGTTCTAATAGATTTGTGACCATTGCTGATGGAACATTATCTAAAGTTATTGGGATTGGGACAGTATAATTATCATCACATCTTATATTAAAAGATATCCTTCTTGTCCTTTCATTGCAATGCAATTTATTATTTACTAGTAAGCTTGCTAAGGATCTAAATTGCTAGACTAATTTTGATGCCTATGGCTGTTATTTTTAGGATTTTGAGTCGGGGAAGAGGATTGGCAGTGTTAAGGAAAGTGATGAACTCTACTACTTAGAAGGAACCACAAGTTGCAATAAGGTTGTTTCTTCGATTTTTGACTCTACAAATAATAATGAGGATGTTCTGATGTGGCATTATATGTTAGGACACTCCAACTATCATTACATGAAAAAAGTGTACCCTCAATTGATCAATAAGAGTACCAATTTTATTCAATGTGAAATTTGTCAAATTTCTAAACATATTAAATCCTCTTATCCCTCTCATTCTTATCAACCCTCTCAACCTTTTTCCCTCATACACAGTGATGTCTGGGGTCCCTTGATTATTAAAAGCTTAAATGGTACAAGATTGTTTGTTACTTCTATTGATAACTACATCAGGCTCACATGGATTTAATCTCTTAAAAGAAAAATCTGAGGTTGCAAATATCTTCCAATAATTCCACAAATACATCCAAAAATGAGTTTCAAAGCTCTATAAAAATTTTTAAATCTAACAATGGATGAGAATTTTTTAATTCTATTCTCAATTCTTATCTCACCCAAAATAGTATCCTTCACCAAAGCTCATGTGTTAACACCCCTTAACAAAATGGGGTTGCTAAAAAAAAGAATAGACACATTTTGGAGCTAGCTAGGTCCCTTCTCTTTACTTCTAATGCCCCCACATTTTATTGGGGAGAAGCTGTGTTAACAACCACCTACCTCATTAATTGAATGCCATCCAAAGTGTTAAATTTTCTTTCCCCTCAGAAAAAACCTCTTGAGACCTTCCTTACCACCAAAACTAGGTCTACCCTACCTCTAGAAGTCTTTGGGTACACCTCATTTATCCATAATGATCATAGAGGTAAACTTGAGTCGAGAGCCATCATATGCATATTTATTGGGTATTCATCCACTAAAAAGGGGTACAAATGCTATTCCCCTTCTTTAAAGAAAATGTTTATCACGTTGGTTGTTGCCTTCTTTGAAAATCAACCATTTTACTCCAAATCACTCGTTCACGGGGAGAGTTACAATCATACCCACCAAGATGAATGGATGTTTGGGAGTAACATGAACATTGCACCTATTGCATCTCAAAATTTGGGACCCAACATCATTGTCACTGATGAATTTTCTCCAAACAAACCTATCATTCAAGAACTTGATCTGCAACCTGACCTCCATGGCCTTGATCCACATAGCTTTGAGCCCATTGAATCTAAAAACTACCCAAATAGTACCCATCAAAACAACATATTGGTCTACACTAGAAAGAAAAGAAACTAGGTGACAGAACAGAAAAATGAGTGTCAAAATTTAGCAACTCTATGTGAAGAACAACAGTCCATCTCTCCTGAGCATCAATAGTCAACTTTCCCAACTCCACGTTCTGAAAAAGATGAAGAGGTAGATCTGCCTATTGCCTTAAGAAAGGGGGTAAGAACTTGTACTATGCATCCTATAAATAAATATGTTGCATATAACAGATTGTCTCCTAAACTATAGGCCTTTCATGCACAATGCTACTCTTGAGAAACTACCTCATAACTTTTATGAGGCCAAATAGAAATCAGAATGAAAAGCTGCCATCCATGAGGAAATAAAGGCCCTTGAAAAGAATAGGACTTGGGATATTGTTGATTTGCCTCTTGGAAAACATACTGTAAGGTGCAAGTGGATCTTTACAGTCAAATATAATCCTGATGGGAGTATTAATTGTCACAAGGCCCGACTCGTTGCCAAAGGGTTCACACAAACCCAAGGCATTGATTACCAAGAAACATTTGCTCCTATAGGCAAAATTCAATACTATAAAAGTCCTAATCTCACTTGCAACAAGTTTGGACTGGCCATTTCATCAACTAGATGTAAAGAATGCCTTCTTCAATTGAGACCTTGAGGACGAAGTGCATATGGAGATCCCTCCTGGGCTTGAGTCTGAGAATAACTCAAATAAAGTTTGCAAGCTTCATAAATCTTTGTATGGTCTCAAACAATTTCCGAGAACAAGGTTTGAAAAGTCTACTACTATTGTTAAAAGGCATGGGTATATGTGGATGATATCGTAGTTACAAGTGACAACTCTTATGAAATTGAGAAGTTGATGAGGTCCCTTGCAGAAGAATTTGAAGTGAAGAGACTTGGCAAGCTGAGATATTTTCTTGGGATAGAAGTGGCAAGACATAGAAAAGGCATAACTATTTCTCAAAAGAAATATACCCTTGATCTTCTTGAAGAAACTGGTATGTTGAGATGTAAACCCGCTGATACTCCAATGGAAGCTAATTGAAAATTGAGTCTTAAGTAAGAAAGTTCTCCAATGGATACTAGTATGTACCAGAGACTTGTTAGCAAACTTATTTATCTTTCTCACACTTGTCCTGACATTAGCTTCCCTGTCAATGTGGTTAGTCAATTCATGAATAGTTCTAATGAGGAAAACTTGTAAATTGTGTACCGAATTCTGAGATATCTCAAGATGACTCCTGGTAAGAGTTTATTCTTTAAGAAAAGGATTTGCAGGAGTATTGAAGTTTTTTCAAATGCAGATTAGGCTAGATCTGTAACTAACAAGAGATCCACCATTGGTTACTGTACTTTTGTATGGGGTAACTTGGTAACTTGGAGGAGCAAGAAGTAACTTGTGGTTGCCAAGAGTAGTGTTGAAGTCGAGTTTTGTGCATTAGCACTTGGGATATGTGAAGGACTGTGGTTATTGAGACTTCTTAAAGAACTCAAAATCAGTGTTGAACAACCTATGAAGGTGTTTGGTGACAATATGGTCACTATTGGAGTTGCAAAGAATCCTGTCCATCATGATAGGATGAAACATGTAGAGATAGATTGTCATTTCATTAAGAAGAATATTGATTTAAGATTACTTGAGTTGCATTATGTCTCTTCTAACTCTCAAGTTGCAGATTTATTAACAAAAGTAGTTGCTCATGTCAAATTTAAAGAATTGAGTTCTAAGTTGGGAATGCTTAACATCTATTTCCCAGTTTGAGGGGGAGAGTCAGTTGTTATATTTATTTTTTAGTATTTGTATTATTTGTTTCCTGTTTAGCTCTTATTTACATGGGATTCAGCTGCCTTATCTTACTTGATTTGTTTCCATTTTATCATGTAAGCAATTTGGCATCTTTCCGTTTTTGAGTCTCTTGGAGAAGATTGGGCAACCAAATCTGGGTCCATATTCTCCTTTCTCAAGTATTTATATCTGTTATCGCATGAATAAAAACATAATGCCAGAAAATAGTGTGGCGTCTTCCTCCCTTGTGCGTCGATATGAGCCTGTTTTCTTCAATCACAATAATATAATAGAACTGATTTACTTTTTAATGTGTAATTTTTCTGCATTGTGAATTAATATGCTGATATTGTTTTACAGATGTGTATTTCTCTTATCCTTTAAGGCCAGATGTGGAAATCTTAAGTGGCTTAAATTTAACACTAAAATGTGGAACTATAACTGCATTGGTGGGTCCTAGTGGTGCAGGCAAAAGTACAATAGTACAGCTACTGGCTCGCTTTTATGAGGTTTAATTCCTGTTTCTTTAGTTTGTGCATTGAGGTTTCATTTATTTCTTCGTCCTAAAAAAAAAAAAACATACATGCATCAACTGATGTTTTGTTTCTGTAGCCAGCAAGAGGTCGTATAACAGTTGCGGGAGAGGATGTTCGAACATTTGACAAGAGTGAATGGGCTCGGGTTGTCTCTATTGTAAACCAGGTATGATTTCTTGAGAAGGAAGAAGAAAAGATTATCATATCTGATATAAACAATGTTGCTTCTAATCCACTAATAATGCTAACATGGTATAGGAGCCTATTCTATTTTCGGTGTCTGTTGGAGAAAATATTGCATATGGGCTTCCAGATGATAATGTTTCTAAGGATGATGTGATTAAGGCAGCAAAAGCAGCAAATGCTCATGACTTCATAATTTCACTTCCACGGGTTTGTTTTGTTTTCTAGAAATGCAGATGCTTACTATAGGTACAACTGCTAGGTAATATTTGTAACAAATTTTCTTCCGTCATATTTTCTGAAAGGGATATGACACACATGTTGGTGAGCGTGGAGGCCTATTGAGCGGGGGACAGAGGCAGGTATAGTAGAGTCTACATATAAATATTCCTGCAGGCATGAGCATGCACTCTCACACATGCACACATTTAAAAGTAACTGCAGTGCTTTTAATCTGCAGAGAATTGCTATTGCACGAGCTCTCCTAAAGAATGCCCCAGTCCTTATACTTGATGAGGTAATTTTTTGTATGCTTCTTTGCTTCTTTATGTAGTTTCCATGATTCAGTTCACCCGAACAAGTGAGACTGGAAACACCAGGAGGCAGGGTCCTGTGTATATGTGGAAAAACCTCAGCTACTGTTCTTTAGGTATCTATCTGATTCTAAATATGCCCTTCTTGATTTAATGTTTTTTTCTGCTGCAGGCCACCAGTGCCCTAGATGCAGTTAGTGAGCGGTTGGTCCAGGATGCTCTCAACCATTTGATGAAGGGGAGGACAACATTAGTGATAGCTCACCGATTGAGCACAGTTCAAAATGCCCATGAAATTGCACTCTGCTCTGATGGGAGGATTGCAGAACTCGGAACACACACAGAGTTATTGGCTAAGAAGGGCCAATATGCTTCACTGGTTGGCACTCAAAGGCTTGCATTTGAATGACTTATGAAGTTCTTGATATTTCCTGTAATTCAAAATGATCAAGCATTTGAGGCACGGAGGAGCTGGATATTGGGTTTGCATGGTGGTTATTTAAACAAAAGAAATTCTCTTCCTCGCATGCAGAGATGATTATTTTGTCCCAAAGCAAATGTTGGCTGGTGACAGCAGAAATGGTTGAGAAGTGTAGCACAACAAATTCAGTTTGTTTACTTTCAAGAATGATTGGTACTTGGTAGTTACAACTCCAATGTAATTGTTATCTGGTGTACAAGGCCTCATTTTAATGCATCAAATGACTATTATGATTAGAAATTGTTGTTGCTCGATTATTTCAGGGTTATTTTCATGCCAAAAAGTTTTTTTTTTTTTCAAATTAACATTGTTATTCATTGTACATTTTAGGGTAAGCAAACGATGTTACACGCAGTAAAATTCTTGACCGATGATTCTTGTAGCAGTTTGAAGAATTTTTTTTTCCTTTTCTTTTTTTCTAGATGGACATGTGCTCTATTGTGAAGAAACACAATTCCAACCTCAAGATAAAAACTCAAGAGATAGAAAAAAGTTTTAACAGTGGTCAAAATTTGCGATGATGAGAAATTTAAGATGAGCCAGAAATGATGATCAGAGAATTGAGGTCGGCAAGGCACTCAGTTGGAAGGCCAAGGAAGGAATTCATTAAGAAATCATCAATAGGATCAACTATTGCCACGCCAACCAGTCTGCACCTCCCTTCTTCATCCAGTTTTTTGCCTCTTCCCCTTTTCATAGCCCCTTTGGATTCCTCAGACGTCAACACTGTCTTCACTAGCAGAGGGGGAGCCTTGTAAACACTTCCAGCAGAAAACAAGAACTTGGCCTTGATTTCAAGGTCAACCTTCAAAGAAACAATAGCAAAAATATTACCAATTGGGTTGTTATGGAGACAAATTGAAAAGATGCTCGTCAGAAGAATAAGAAAAGAGACATTTTTTTGTGGGCTCACCTTATAAAGATTCACTAATCAATGTTTATCACGCATGATTCACAGGAACTTCATCATTTTAAAGTTGTAATTTTTTGGTATTGATTCTCTAACATTTGTGAGGTAAGTCTATAGATAACTTGCTAGGCATAGTTTCTAAAGAAAAATTCTAATAAAAATACACCCTGTGGTTAATATTGGAATTCAAAGGTAAAATCACCAGAGTCAACGTGGATTACCTTGCCAGATTCCATGTTGATGCTTCCTTGAAAGACTATAGGAACTATATCAATCTTCAGAAATGGTGGCAATGGCAAACCCAAGAACTTGGTAGTAGAACTTGTCAATGGCGGAATATACAAAGTTTCGAGGTCAAATGAAACAAAGAGTTCGTTGTTAGCTAGGTTATCTGTTACCTTAGCCCCAGATCCAGTTCCTCTTCCCCCTTCCGCATTATATTCAAAATCAGGATACCTTGAAATACCAAGCCTGCAATCCCTCTGTGTCCGGAAACTAACAGTGTAACTGTTAGCTTCAGTTATTGAGACTTCCGGGGTTGTGCTAGTGTATCTAATTTTTTGCCGTTTGTCCCTGAAGGAAGAAGATAAGAAGTAAGTTTTTGTTCTAAGCCCTGGTTTCCTAGGGTGAAATTTGCATAGGACTGGTGGAGTCAACGAGTTTATTTTACAACCCATCTGGTTTCTGTGATTCCTCCAGGAAGGAGTAGAAGAGAGATCGAGTTCAGAAAATATGACTCGATAAAAAGGTTCAAGTGGAAATACCAAAAGCAGAACTTCGTCCCGTCCCGAAATATGTGGCTGGCTTGTGTTTCCGGTTATAATCTTATCTCGTTATTTGGAATATCTCACCTTGTGCGATTTGCAATGTCAACACCACGCGAATTTTGTAAAGAACCTCGAGAGTAAGAAAAGTTGACATAAAAGAGTGAGACATTTTCTTTTCTTCACTCAGTTCCCTTTTTTTTCCCTTATTGTTTTTTTTATCAATTTAGAAGCACTTTATTGGTTTCAATCTTTAAAGAATCCAAATTCAAAAAGAGTGGGTCCCATATCAGTTCGAAGGAGAGATTCCGGGTAGACTTTGATGGTCACATGAGCAGGGAGAAATTGAATTTTCTGAAAAGAACAAAAAACAAAAGATGTATTTATATTTTTTTTGTTAATTTAATTTACTTAGGTTAGATAAATTTAACAAAAAAAAAATTCAAGTATTCAGTATCTTGTTTAGTTTTTTAAATATAATATTTCATTTTTAATTAAAATTTTATATATATTTATTTTTTAAAAGGACTTTTAATGTTGTCTTTTTATCTCATTTCTATCCACAAATTAAACTAACTGATTGTTGAGCTAGATATTTTTTTGCTTATGATTAACTCAAACCTAATGTACGCTTGTCAAAGCTCTCAACCAAGATTCTATTTTTTCAAAGCAAAAAAGCATGTTTGTTAGAGACGGGGGGAAGTACTTTCAAAATGATTAAAAAGTTTGGCATCTATAAAGGAGAAAATTAGCTCCAACTGAAATTTGAGAAGGTTACATTGTATGAACTAGTTTTTAAATTGCATTAACAATTGTAACTTGATTGATTTAGGTTTTTGTCTTAAATTTTCTTGAGAAAGGGACAACCTTAAAGGAACATATTGATAGAGCTTCAGAAAATAGGAATTGGGACTTTCAAAGCACCTGGTCTTTATGGTTATTTTCTTCCAGAGGCAATGGGATATTATTATAGAAGCAATTTGTAGGTTGGTTGAGGAGATTTTCTTTGACCAAAAGAAATTAAAAATATTAATCAAGTCTTCCTTATCCTAATCCTTGAAAGTGACAATTCTGAGTCACTAAAAGATTTAGACCTATTTCATTGTGTAATCTTACCTTTAAAATTGTCACAAAAATTATTGCTGTTATATTGAAGTAGCATATGAATTTCTTAGTGTCACCTAATCAATGCAACTTCATCTTGAGACATCATAACAATGATAATATTGAAATTGCATAGGAGTTCATTCATATCATGAGAAAGGAAAAAGAAAGAAAGAAAAAAAGGGTATATTGTCATCAAAGTGGATCTAGAGAAAGCTTATGACAAGATTGATTGGGATTTCTTAAAAACAAATTAGATGATAAGCCCATTCTTTTCCAAATTTATGGGGAAACTAGTTTAAGAATTGGGTCGAGGCCTTTTCTTTTTCAAAAAGCTTGGCTTATGGAAGACTTCTTCAATGATATTATTAAAAATCTAAAAATTAGGAAGATGGAGTGGCTAGCTTCATTCACCTGGTCCAAATTTGGAATAAAGACTACGTGAGAAATATTCTATATAAAAAAAGAATAATCTTAATTGTCTCATAGGTATTGATGCAAGTTGGATAACAACCATAATCCTTTCCTAGCCAAGCTTGAAAGAGATTTGTGGAAAGAGTACAAGAAATTAGTTATCCAAGAAGAATGGTTTGGCAATAAAAGGCAAGATGTAATTGTCTTAATTAAGGGGAAAAATGAAAAATTCTTTCATACATCTACTTTAGTTAGATGTGTAACACCATAATATATTAACCTCAATTAGTCTCTACTTAGGCTTGATTCCATGTGATTCCTAAAGAAAAAAGTAAACTGTGGTATTTTAAAGCCTTAAGTTAGGGTTTAAACGCTCATATTTTGCCCCATAGGTCCCGTGAATCCATAAATCATATTCTCTACTCACAATTCATCTATATAACTCATATATAGTATAAAACAACCTATAAACTACGGATATGAAGCCAAAAATCAAAAAATGCAATTTCTCAAAACGGGCATAAAAGTCAGATTTTTGGCTTTAACTTTGAAAAATCATAACTAATTTTAGAAAAATTAGAATCAAGAAAACCATAACTTTCTAGAAAGCTCTGGATGTTAAATTTACAGTAAAAATAATTTCAAACCACAATCTCAGCATTTGGACCATGTTTGACATCAAAAAAGGCACAAAAGTCTGGCTATCCTTGGTACTGATATAGTTTGCTGCCATGAGCTTCAAAAATTCATAACTAATTCCACAAAAATTCAATTTAGGAAAACTATACCAATTTGGAAATTTACAAATGTTAAATAGAGGAAAAAAATAATTTCAGATCATTTTAGTAGCCTTTGGACCTAAAAAACCGATGGAATAGTAACAAAGATCGGTGGACATCCTTGATGCTGACATAGAATTTCAGAAAATTATTTCTCCTTCTACAAACCTCCAATTGAGGTGCTTCTAGTTGATATAGGTCACTGTGTATATATAGTTTTGGTTTATAAAATTTCATTGGCAATTGGACATCTTTTGGCCTATGAATGACATAGGTTTATTTTCGGAACTATTGCACAGTGAACTGACCAAAATTAGAAAATTCTCCAACTTAAAAAATTCATCAAATATTCCTCAGACCTCCAAATAATACCTACTTTAGCTTCCTAAAAAGCTCTTAACAAGCTCTAGATGCATACCAAATTTTATATTAAGAAGAGCTTGTTTGGTCATATCTTGACAGAGCTCACGAATTTGACAAATTTGACCCCATATATAGTTCAAAATGGGGGTAAATGGTCTCCCACATATTCTAGTACCTCTTGGGCAAGTTTTAAAGCATAAACACAACATATGTGAATTTCCTAAATAATCTAAACCATCACACATCTCAAACTCACTATGCTATACACAAGAATACATACAAGCCACCAAGAGGCCAAATCTCATATTTCTATTACTTGGGTTCTATACATGATTCACACATCATTTATACATACTTTTACACTTGCTTAAATATTTACATCTCAAAAGAATATGTATACATAAGCACTTTAGCTTTCTTATACATCAAATTATACATAGTTGTGCAAAAGTGTCAAGAAATGGCCATCTATACCTTATGGCTCTCACTCTTTGGCTCTTGAGCTCCACCTGGACCATATGAGATGGGAGAGGGAAGGGGTGAGATTCATGGAATCTCAATAGCTTATACACTCATTCAAAGAAGCAATCAAGGTATATAAACAAGTCAAAGTATGCAAGTAGGCATTTAACCATTTAAAATCATACAACTCATGATTTACATGCCATGAAAATCACATCAATGCCAATAATAAGCTTTAGGGACTTTTGGTCTGGTCTTACCTTAATTTAGAGACTTTTGGATTAGCCTCACCCTTAGTCTAAGGACTTTTGACTTGGCCTCACTCATCCATGAGACTTTTGGCCTTGTCTCACCCACTTTTAGGAACTTTTAGCACTACCTCACCCTTTAAGAGCAATTTTCACAACCCAAAATATAAGCATATTAGTACCAATATATCAAGGCAATATCAAATGGCATATCTCATAATACATGTGCACACATAAGCATACAATGACCATCACATATCCAAGAATGTAACAAGAAAGAGTGAAGAGCTACCTTACAAGCCAACACAAGCCTTCCCTTTCAACTTCTCTTTTCCCTTCTTAGTCTCACAATCACAACTAGATGGAGCTTGATCTCTTGGACCTAGACACAACAAATAGTATGCAATTACTTTCTTATAACTTAAATAAATACTCACAAGATTAGGGGGTTCTTACATCAAGGCAAACTCTACAAGGTATTAAAGAATTCCTAGTTTCTTCCTCTTGAATTTCACTAACTCTTCTTCTAATTCTTTTGTATTTCCTAGCTTTCCACACTTTAATTTAAGGGTCTCATACTTGTTCTAGGTCAAAACTTTCTTCCTCTCATGGTTCTGTTCTTGGCCAACATACTCAAGAAAAAGCAAGGGGAGAAGATGCAACAAAATGAAAAAAAGTTACCTTAAATCAAGCTCTTTCCAAGAGACTATTCCTTTGCTTAAATCTTCTCCTTAAATCCTTACACTTCCCCCTCTGAATTTAGCCCAAAACAGTTCGCTTAAATCTTCTCCTCAAATCCTTACACTTTCCCTCTGAATTTAGCCTAAAACAGAACCACATAAGTACCCAAAACTATAGAAAGAGAGAGCAAAGAGAGAGGAATTGATTTTCTAAAGGAAGAAACCATGAATTCTTACAATCTTCTCACCTTTTTCCTTGATGTTCTCTCTTCTTCTGGGCTTTTGTTGGTCTTTGTCTCTCTCTCTAGCCTTTTTCTCTGCTTTTGAATGAAGTATGAGTCGATTAAAGGGAGAGAGAAAAGTCTGGACCTTTTAAGAAGCAAAATTCTCTTTTTTCATGCTTTTTTGGACAAATCCTCGCTATAGTGGAAAATAACCCTCGCTACGGCGAGCACGTATCAGTCCCAGACCCCTATTTTCACTACAGCGAGCACTATTGCCAGGAACTCCTTGGTTTTTGTATGGAATGCCTAAACTTGCTATAGCTAGAAGCATTCTCACTATAGCAAACTATTATATTCGCTATAGCTAGTTGGATTCTCGCTATAGCGAACGGGTACATTCGTTATAATCAGACTATAGCTAGCAGACCTAGAAAAATTTCAAAAAATCTAGTTGTTACAAGATGCAAGAGAAACCATGTTGAATCCCTTAAAGATGATTATGCCATTTGGATTGAGGATAATCATATTTTGAAAGATATGTTGTTAAATATATTTTATTTTTTGAGTTGTATAAAAGTGAGCAAGCCACAATAAAGAAGCTTCCTCTTCTAAGTTGCTTTCCTAAACTTGATCACAATATTTTAGATGCCTTACAACAAGAAGTTATTGATGAGGAAAATAAAGTAGCTACATTTAGTGTTGGAGCTTTTCAAAGAACCTGGTCTTTATGGTCTGTAGGTTATCTTCTTTCATGGTCAATGGGACATCATTGAAGAAGCAATTTATAGGTCGGTTAAGGAGATTTTTCTTTGACCAAAAGAAATTGAAAATATTAATCAAATCTTCTTTATCCTAATCCATAAAAGTGACAATTTTAAGTCACTGAAAGATTTACACTTGTTTCATGGTGTAATCTTAGCTTTAAAATTATCACTAAAATTATGGCTACCATATTAAAGCAACATATGAATTTCCTAATGTCACTTAATCAATGTGACTTTATCCTAGGACATCATAGCAATGGTAATATTGAAAATGCATAGAAGGTCACTTATACCATGAGAAAGAAAAAAGGGAAAAAAGAGTATATTGTTGTCTAAGTGGATATGGAGAAAGCTTATGACAAGATTGAATAGGATTTCCTCCATGATACTCTGGCAAATATTGGTTTTGGTGAGAACTTTATTTTTTTAATCATGCATTGTGTTTCTACTTGCCATATGCATGTGTTGTGGAATGGATAATGTCATACCTTATATTTCTATTATCATATTCTTCCATTCAGGGCAATTGGTGCACATTCACAAGACAAAAGTAAGGAAAAGTATGAAAATAATACACTTTTATTGCGTTGTGTCAGGGTAAAATTTTTCAATTCATGTTACGTGGGCCTTGTGGATTATCCAACAACATTCTCTAGTCATTTATCATTGGAACAAATCACAATCAACTCCAAACATTTAGCAATCCACGGTTTCCAAGTCAAAAACTCCAAAATTTACACTTAAGCTTGCGGATAGCACGTAGTAAATTTTAGGGGCAATTTTGAAAAATCATAACTAAATGTAGAAAAATTGAAATCATGCAAACTATAGCTTGTTGGAAAGATTTGGATGTTAAATTCACATTAAAAATAATTTCCAGCCACAAAAATTCCATCTAGACCATGTTTGACAATAGAAAAGGCAAGAAGGTCTGGCTACCCTCTGATACTGATATAAATTTTAAAAATTCATAATTAATTTCATAAAAATCAAATCCATGCAATCTGTAACAATTTGGAAAGATACAGATGTTAAATAGAGGAAAAAAATAGTTCTAGACCAATCCAAGAACGTTCAGATTCCAAGAATCAATCAAACAATAACACGGGTCTGACTGATTGCCTAGTACTGGACAACAACTTCAAAAATTCATATCTCTCTTTCTAAACATCCAAATAAGATGTTTCCAATTGTATAAGTCATGGAAAGGTCTAGCTTCTCTTTATAAAATTTCATAGCAATTGGACATCGTTTGCTCCATGATTGACATAAATTTATTTTCAGACCAATTGTATAGTACCAGTGGTCAAGCCAGAAAATTTTTTCAACTTAAAAAATTCACCAAATATTCCACAAACCTCCAAATAATACCTACTTTAACTTTCTAAAAAGCTCTCAATAAGCTCTAGATGTATGCCAAATTTTAGACTAAGAAGAGCTCATTTGGATAAAAAGTGGTATAACTCACCAAAATGACCATTTTTGCTCCATATGAGATACCAAATCTGTCCAAATGGCCTCCTTTAATGTTTGACACCTCTTGGGTAAGTTTAAAAGCATGAATATGACTTGTGTAAATTGCCTAAGTAGTCCCAATCCCCATGTATCTTAATTTGGCTATCCCACACTTAAGAATGCATAATCATCACAAGCCATCAAGGTGTTAAATTCTACCTTTTCATTGATCTAATGCCACATAAGAGCTATACAATGTTCATACATTATATTACAATTGTTCATAGTCTTACATCTCAAAATTTACATGTACAAGTTCAATTTGACATCCAACTACAAATAAGGTTACATAATAGACAAAATGCAATCTTTTAAGGTCTTTAGCTTGCACTCTTTGCTTCTTGAACATCACCTAGGCATTTCAAGATAATGGAGGGAAGGGGAGTGAGATTCCTAGAATCTCAATAGCTCACACACTCACTCACACACACATTCATGGTGTATACACATCAAAGCATATGTATGGAAGGTTTAACAACTATAAAGTATGCAAGGTCACAATTTTCATGCCACTTTCACATTCAAGTCAAGAATATGCTCTAAGGACTTTTGATTTTGCCTCACCCTATTTTTAAGACTTTTGGATTTGCCTCACTCTTAGTCTAGGGATTTTTTATTTGGCCTCACATTTCTAAGAGAATTTTGGCCTTGTCTCACTTATGCCATGAGACTTTTGACATCTCTTCACCTTCATTAAGGGACTTTTGGCATTACCTCACCCTTATGAGTCATTTCTATAACCAAAGCCATTCAAGGAAACACATTGGTACCAATGTCATGTCAAGGCATCAAGTGGCATGTTCTCAAGTCACAAGAGCATACACAAATACATAGAGACATACATATGCACACAAGAATGCAAGGAGAATGAGGTGGAGAGCTACCTTGGATTTATGTAAGCTTTTCTTGATCCTTTTCCTTCTAATTCGGTCCTACAAGCACACCTAGGTAGATGTATGTTCTCTTGTTCTAGACACCATAAAGAACTCACAATTATACACTTAAAGCAAGCTAAGACATTAAACTCACTCTTGAACATACACTTGGTTCTATATGTGGCATAATGGTTCCATAAATGGTCTATTGAAGTAGCCTTTACAATTCAAGCTCTAGGATATCATTTCTTTCCATTTTTAGGCCTCTTGGCCTCATTTAAAACCCTTGGAGCCCTCACACAATCATTTACACAAGCTTAGAATCAAGTTGCTTCATAAGGTACCATTATGGACACCATTGTTTCGTCTCCCAATCCATGGCTCCTAAATTTTTTTCAATGGTTTCTCCCATCTTTTAACATCTTATGAAATCCCAAACCAAGGCTAGAACAAGTTAAAAAACTCCCTAGCCTATCTAACCTTGCTTGGATGAAATATGCACCATAATGGAGGTTCATGGAGTTCTTGATTTTTCTTTGATCGTAGAGCCACTTGGGAGGGTTTCTAGGGGTCTTAGGAGCTCAAAGAAACATTCAAATAGCCAAGAAATTACTCACACAAAATCAGATTTCATAAAACCCTAAAGAAGCCTACACTTTTCTATTTTGTTTTTCATAAGTTTTTCTTGCAATTTCTTGCCATATTTCTCTTCTCCATGGTCTAAAACCCTTGTTCCTTCCTTGTTTTTGGACAAAACTTCCCTCTCCCATATGGTTCTGGTTTAGGCCAAACAAGCACCAAGAAAGAGCAACAAGGAGAAGCAACAAGAATGAAGAATTACCTTGGATTTCTAGCTCCCTTTTGATGCTTCTTCCCTTGCTTGAATTCCTTTCTTAATTTTTGAAAATTCCCTCACTTTTTCTAGACCAAAAACAGAACCAATCCTTTCAAGAAAACCATAGAAAGAAAGAAAAGAAGGAGAGGAGCAAGATTGGAAGAGAAAGAAGCATAAAATTCTATGAATTTACCTATCTTTCTTGCCTTTTTCTTTCCCCTTTTCTTCCTCTTCTTGTGCGTCTAAGAGAGCAGGTCATTTTCTATATTTTGGGCAGAGAAAGTCATACTTAAGAAGGTGGGAGAAAAAGGGAGAAGTGTGTGGAAGCTTCAAGAATCTCTCTTTTTTAAAAATTTCAATTTTGTCCTTTCATAATGGCAATTTCGTTTCGGCTTTGTTTTAACTTTTTTTTAGAACCTTCTCTTCTATTATAAAATTTAGGTTCTTAATTTAATAAAATACCTTTGGAATCATTCAATTTAGAGTTAAAACCTTCTCGAATGAATCTATCAAAGTTTGGGTTTACTGACGTCGGAAAATGTACACAGGAGGGGTTTTACCAGTCCCGAGGTTTCCCATGGTCTTTTTGGGCTTCTGAGAACCTTAGGCAACTCAAATTTCCCATTTAAAAAGCCCTCTTATGTGTTTTTTTCTCCAAAAGTTATACTTATTTACAAAAATATTATTACATTTCGTCAGTTTTCGTCACAAATTGTTTCACCATCTTAACTCTATTTTTCTTTTCGTTTGAGCCTAGAATTATCATTTTTAGGAGCTTAGGACTCTACTCAAATTTTTTGAGACATTATCTAACTCATTTTAGAGAACTTGCTTTTATACAACTCATTTTGTCGTTTTACAAAAATTATGTTCATTACAGATAAAGTATTGAATCCTTTTCCCTTTTTAGAGGTATTAGGCAAGGTGACCCCTTATCTCCTTACCTTTTTATTCTTTGCATTGAAAGACTTATGCGTTGTATCACTTGGGCTAAATAGCAAAATCTGTGGAAGCCAATTAAGCTCTCTTGAAATGAGCTACCAATTACCCATCTCCTTTTTGCAAATGACTTAATTCATTTTTGTGAGGCTTTTATTGAGTAGGTTCATCTCATGAAGAATTGCATGGAGATCTTTTGTAAGTTTTTAGATTAATGAGTTAGCACAAGTAAGACTATAATGTTTAGCTCTAAAAATATACATAATGCTTGCATGACACATATAAGCGAAGAGCTTGGACTTCAGTTAACTTTAGACCTTGGGAAGTACCTTGGTGTTTGTTATTACATAAATGTATATCTAAAAGAACATATCAGTATATCTTGGAAAAGGTAGAGAAACGTCTCTAAAGTTGGAAAAGTTAAATGATGACCTTTGCTAGTTGTACTGTCACACCATATTTATCTAGCATCAATTTTATACCAACACTGGCTAAAAGTATCAATTTAAATCCATTTTAATGAATTTCACATTTTTGGCAGCGGAAATAATTGACATTATAAGCTAAAATAATGCTTTCTTGACTTTATAGACCAATGAGCTTACCAAATTTTTTTTTCTTAACACATTTGTTCAACCAGAACTAACATAATTTAGAGCCCAAAAGTTGGATCCAAGCCCTAGAACACGAAATGCAGATCACACTTACAATTTTCATAAAACTCCATATTCTAGTATGAATTTTGAAAAATCATAATTAATTCTAAAAAAATTAAAATCATGCAAATTGTACCATTCTGGAAAGCTTAGGATGTCCTCTAACTACCATAAAAATTTCAAATCAAAACAACTAGGTTTGCCCTACAAAATTTAATGGAACAATAACACTGGTCACTGATGCATCCTGCAATTGAACCTATGTAACACCCTAAAATTAATTAAGAATGATTATGATTAATTAGGGAGTAATATGGGTTTAATTAGGAAAATTAATTAAGAGAGGAAGACATTAAATTGGGTCTTATAATTTATTTAATTATTGATTTGGGTTAAATGTAAAAGCCTAATCTTAGCTTTAGGGAGGTCCAATTCTATTTCTTAAAGGCCCAATATTTATTTGTGCAGACTTAAATGTTAATGGACCTTTTCAGCTTAGCCCAACTCTCATATATGACCCATATAACCTTATAATCTATAGCCTAACATATATATGACTAAACCCACTTGGATTTTGGGCCCTTGGGTTAGCCCACAACCCATTGAAACCCTAATTTTACTTCAGTCTTCCCCTTCCATTCTACAGAAAATACAAGAAGCAAAAGGGAATTTCAGAGGTCTAAAGGGAAGATTATGGTTAGCAGCAAAATTTCATCATTTCCTACTCCTAGAGGAAGATTTAGCCAAACTAATTTATATATAACTTAATTCTCTCTTCTTTCTCTTCAATTTGACCTGATTGGTTTCTCATTTAAAGTATTTTTACCACACCCAAAATATGATATGGATTTTTTTGATGTTTTCCTAGAGGATTTTTAGAGGTTAAGGCTAGGAGGAATATTGGGTAAGTGTAAACTCCTCATTTTGATACATTTTGTAATGTCTGATTTTTGTAAAAACGACAAAAATGGATACGTTTTAAAAGTAAGTCCTTTAAAATAAATTGAGTAAGGTCCAAAAAAATTAGAATAATAATCTAAACATTAAGTAATGAAAATAGAAGACCAGAGGTGCCCTGAAACAGAAGCTAAAATAACCAAACAGAATTTGATAAAATAGCTACGTAACGTAATGACATTTTTGTAATTTTAGGTAAATTTTAGAATACTCATAGGAGGGCTTTTTAAATGAAAAATTTGAGCTTTTTATGGTTCTCAAAGGTCCTGAAAACTATAGGAAGCCCTGGGACAGTTAAAACCCTTTTGGTGTAGGTTTTCTAATATCAATTAACCAAAACTTTGACCCTTTCGTTTAAAAAGGTTTTATTTCCAAATTGAGTGATTCCAAAGGCATTTATAAGATTGAGAACTTAAATTTTATGATGGAAAAGATGGTTATAAAAAAGGAGTTAAAACAAACAAGAAACAAAAATGTCAAGTTTATGGGACATAAATATAATTTCTTTAGAACAATCTTATTTCCCCACCTATATATGTCACACCCCACTCTCCTCCTTATTTGGCTAGTTTTATTTCTACCCTAAAATAGAAGAGAGACCTAGGGAGAGTGGTGCACAAGAGAAGTGTAATGTCTGATTTTAGTAAAAATGATGAAAACAAAAACATTTTCAAAGTAAGTCCTTTGAAATGAAATGGTTTTAGACATTAAATAATGAATTTAGGAAGCCAAAAGTACCCTGAAACAGAGGCTAAGATAACTAGATAGAATTTAACGAAATAGCTACGTAACGTAATAACATTTTTGTAATTTTGAGCAAATTTTAGAATTCTTATAGGAGGTCTTTTAAATGGAAAATTTGAGTTCTTTGGGGTTCTCAGAGGCCCTAAAAATCATGGGAAGCCCGGAGACAGTTAAAATCCCTCCGATGTATATTTTCTATTGTCGGTTAACCCAAACTTTGACCTTTTCGTTTAGGAAGGTTTTACCTCCAATTTGAGTGATTCTAAAGGCATTTTATAAGATTTAGGACTTGAATTTTATGATGGAAAAGTGGTTTTTAAAAAGGAGCTAAAACAAACTGGAAACAAAAATGCCAAGATTAAGGGACATAATTAGAATTTTTGGAAACAACTTCTTAAATATACCTATATATACCCCATGCCCCACTCTTCCTTTCACTTAGCTCATTTTATTTCTACCCTAAACCAGAGAAAGAAGCAAGGGAGAGAGGTGCACAAGGGAGAGGAGAAAAAGAAAGGAAAAGGTATGGTTTTTCAAGGATTTTCTTGGTTTCTCTTTAGCAAATTCCTTCTCCTCCATGTTTCCTTCTTTCCTATGGTTTTATTAAAGCTTTTGGATCTATTTTGAGTTCAAACCAAGGAGGGGATTTTTAAGTTTGAAGTGTAGAAGCCAACCAAAGAGAAGAACAAGCAAAAGAAAGCCAAGAAACTAAGGTATTTTGCCACTTTATGCATGATCCTTCTTGTCTCTTCTCTTATGATTTTTGGCCTATATAAGAACAACCCTAAAGAGTTAAATGTCTAGCCAAACCAAGAGTGAATCTTAGGAAAATGAGGGAGAAGAACAAGAATATGCAAAGAAAACAATCTAATAACTATTAGATTTTAAGATAGCAAAGTTATGGTTTCTAGGGTTCCACTAAAATTCTGTTTTGATGCAATAGTTCCTAAGATAAAATGAATATTTATATGAGCTCTAAAGATCCTTAAGAAGCTTTCGACATGCATCCCTCATCAAGAAAACAAGACAAACTCCTTCCTTCTCCTTTATGTGCATAGCCACAACCTAGACTAGATGAACCACCAAGGAGTAGTTTTAATTCATTCCAAGCTTGATTTTGAGTCATATATGATGGGAGAGGATGAGAGGAAGCCTTGGAAAAATTTTAGAAGTCATAGATAATGAGATGGTATCATAGGTTCTATATTAGGGCTTAAAGCAGCAACACCTAGTTAGGCTCCTTGAAATGAAGCTGTGATGGCTCTAAGAGACTTCAATGGAGTCAAGAACCTTAAATGGATGGAATGAATGGAGCCAAGATTATGTTTTCCCAAGGTTGCATCATTAGGTGCATTATGGAACTATAAATGAGCCATAAGAACAATCTAACTTTTATAATGAATATGTAGCTTTAAAAATTATTCCAAGAGTGTAATTTGCTTCCATATTATGTGTCTAGGCCAAAGGAACTAAGTCCTACCTTCTTATGTGTATGTGGTCGAGGAAGAGGAACCAAGGTCAAGGAAAAAGTATGCATTTGTTATAAAGGTATCTCTCTCTTCTTTCTTTTATGCATGAGTGGATGTTTATTTTATCTTTGAATGTGTGAATGTATGTTTTAAGCCATGAAAAATGTTTTAGCATATATCTAAATGCCATGGTACCATGATGTTATTATTATGCATTCAAATTATGCTTTATAAAGTTACTTTGGTTTGCTTGAGTGTGGCAAAGCCAAAAGTCTCCTAGCAATGGTGAGGATGAGTGAAGAACCCTCAATATGGGTGAGATAAGGCCAAAAGTTCATAAAAAGTGAGGCTTAGTCAAGAACCCTTTAAGAAAATAGGTGAGGCTAAACCACTTGTTTGGCAAACCTATGCATGTCTTATATGATTTCTTGAATGCTAGAGATATTCCATAAATGATTATATGTTCCATGATACTCATGCATACATTTTTAGACTTGGATTTGCATTCTTTATGTATAGTTGAAAGGGAGAAGAGCTATTGGGATTTCTAAAATCCCATCCCTTTGTGGGTATTGTCTAATATGACTAGGTGGACCAAGTGAGCCCAGAAATGGGAGCCACCAAGCTTGAAGAAGAGAGTTTGACAATAAAGTGTATGAAAATGTCTATTTTGTAGCCATATGAATGGCATATGATGTAATCCATTATTTTATATGATGTATGATCTCATGAACACATGTAAATATATGAATATATTGTGTATGAATGAGATTTGATGTCATATGTATGATATAGCAATTTTTGGGCATTGAATGGCAAGATATGGCTTATGTGTTCTTGTGTATACTTTGGGGTGAGAGTGTGAGTTTGTGAAATCTAGGCTTGTGCACCTTTGAGACATGTTTAGTAGACCATTTTGGTGCTTTTCCACGTGCTCAAGTGGCCATGGATGTCTTAGAAGTGGAATTGGACCATTTGAGACCCTGATAAGACATAAAAAGTGTCATTTTGCAACCCTATGACACATTCTAACCAAATGAATGAATTTGACTATGAAATTTGGTATGCATGTAGATCTCATTTAGAGCTTCTTGAAAAGATAAATATCAAATTATTTGGAGCTCTGTGAAATTAATTATGATTTTTTAAAATTGCCATTTTTATGCTATTCTAGTATAAGCATTGTTCATATGGTCAGTTTCTTGTGCTGTGTCATTCAAGAGACAAATGGTGTCCAATACTCATGAAATTTTATACACATAAACTAGACATGATAAAATTTCTATGGCTACTAAGATCACCCTAATTGGATGTCTGACCAGGGAGATATGAATTTTTAAAATTCTATGATAGTACTAGTAGCGATAAGCAACCTTGGTTACTATTCCATTGATTTCTAATAGCTAGACATCCCTATTTTGGTCTGAAATTATTTCTATCATAATGTAGATATCTGTAGCTTTCCAAAATGATATAGTTTGTTTGATTTCAATTTGTCTAGAATTAGTTATGATTTTTCAAAATTCATAATAAAAAGTTAGCATACTAAACTGAGGCTGCACATGCAATTTTTATGTATATGGTCCATGAGCTCGAGTTCTTGGGCACTTCTTGAAATGGTTTTGAGTTTTAATTATGTATTCAAATATGAGAATGAGATGTATGAGTCCATATGGTCCACGTGATATAGAACGAAAAAATTAACCACGACGTAATGCAATTTAATTGAATTTTTTAATGTCTTTTCCTTGGAGAACTTGTGTGATTCAAGGAAGTGAGTCTAGAAATGATATAAGATGAGTTAATGAATATGGTGTTACAAGAAGGGAAAAGGAAGAGCAAAAATAAGGCAAGAAAAGTATGTTTTCCATAAAATTTCCTAGTCTTCTCTTTAGCAAACTTGCTCTCCTCTTTTTCCTCCTTCTTTCTATGGATTTGTTGATGTATTTGGGTCTGTTTTAAGGTCAGACTAAGGGGGAAAATTTTAAGTTTGAGGAGAAGAATCTAAGCAAAAGGAAGAGCATCCAAAAAAGGCTAGGAAATCAAGGTAAAAGGCTAGTTTCCATGCTTCTTCTTTGTTCTTGGATGTGTGTACTTTGACCAACCTAGGGACAGCTAAGAGGAGTTGGATTTTAAACCAAACCAAGGTGAATCTTAGAAAAATGAGTGAGAAGAATAAGAATATACAAAAGGAACAAAGAAAGAACCATAAAATTATAAGATAGAAAAGCTAGGGTTTTAGTTGTACCTTGGTTTGTAAGATGAGTTCTATCCATAAATTAAGGTGTTAAGAGTTCATATGAGTTTCTAAGACACCAAGAGAGCCTCCTACATGCTTCTCCCACCAAGGAAATCAAAACAACTCCATTGGTGCCATATTAGAGCATAGTCTCGGCCTAGCATGGAAGGAGCACCGAGGAAGTGTTTTAATTTCTTTCAAGCTTGGTTTTGTATCATATATGATGGGAGAGGATGAGATAAAGTCTTAGAAAACTTTTAGGAAGCTTAGGAAGTGAGATGGTTGATAACTCAAATATTCTCTATATTTTTACTCATTAATTATGAATTTTTGTTAATGAATTGATGATGTTTTGAGCTTTAGTGAATATTATTTGGATTAGGAAATAAAATATTATCTTTTGAAATTTTAGTGAATAACTTGGACATTTTAATGGTATTTTATTTCCTAGATGAGAATTGTATTCCATAGGCCAATGACTTTGTTTATTTTGACTAAGGGCTTTTGATGTAAAAGGAAGCAGATTTATTCTTTCACATCTTACATGGGCTTCCTCAAGTTCTTTTAACCGACCATCAAGCCAAGCATGTGAAGAGGCAGCTCCTTACATTTATTCCTAGCGAAGCTCTCATCCATTCCACCAAATAGAAGCACTTCCACGTAGCAAATGAGTCACACAAAGACTACATGATTAGCAAGGTTCTTACGTGGAATGAAGAAGCAATGTGGCTGGAGCAGAAGGAAGGAGAAAGAGGCAGCTATGTGAAGAGAAATTGTATGGAAAATATTTGGAGCAACAAACGAAAGAGAAGCAAGAAGGAAACAATGTGGAAACCATGCTGAAGCTCATGTGAACTCACACTCATGCAGAAAACAGAGGAGGAAGCATGAGTTGTTGTGGAGTGAAAGAGCTTGGTTTTAACGTTGAAGTAGCTTAAGCTTGCATGATTCATGGATAACATGTAAGAAGCATGCAGAAGTGAGCTTGAGTTTACGTGGAAGGAAGCATGGACAGTAGCTGAACAAAGAAGAACGTTTTGGTGAGAAGTAAGGAAAGCAGCTCACAAACTCGAAGCAAATGAATGGCTAGAATAGACATTGAGCTAAACGTAAAGAATGAAAAGAAGAAGCTATGGGTTTAGAATAAACACGCGGGGCAATAGTACAAAACAAAGGAGAAGCTCAAGTTGTATGTGCTGTGAGCAGAGCTGGAAGCAAAACAGAGCATGCAAACATAAGAAGAGAAGCTTTGAGCTAGTTGAGAACAAAGCAACAAATGAAGCTGGGAGCGTGTGGAAAATACGTGGAGCATTAAGGCAGCACAAAACAGAAGAAAGGGCATCGAGCTGAACAAGCTGAACGAGAAGAATGAGCTGCAGTTTAACGTGAAGAAGATGCAGAAACAGTAGAAGGAATTCATGTGGAATATAATAAAATAAAAGGAAGTGGGGCCCACATTCATATACACAAGAAGGAAGAAAGAAATCGTGGAGAGAGCTGCAGGAAGAGAACACGTGAAAGGAGGAGAAAAGACGCTGGAGGCTGTTGGGAGAGTGCTAGGAAGCGTCAAATTCCCTGGAAATTGAACACGAAGTGGAAATGACATGCAGCACGTAGCTAGGAGGAATCACGTGGAAGAACCATGCATGAAGAACAACATAAGCGAGAGAAAGCTGGGAGCTGGCGTTTGTAATTTGCTGAGCACGTAATTCATTAAAGGATTTAGCTACGGGCAAAAGAAGTAAAATGAGGCAGCACAAGAATGAAAACGTGGAGCTGAGCATGTGGAGTTTAAAGAAGGATGACATGGTTTTGCATGAGTCTAAATTAAAGATGCTGAACATGAGCAGAAGAGATGTGAATAACGCGAGAACTCAAGAAGAGCTGGGCACGTGATTTTTAATGAGGAGTTGGAGGCTTCATCCCATACGCTTCTTTCATTCATTGGATCCCTCCATTCATGCCTTTGATTCATTCACGTCTCTCCAGCACATTCATGTCGCTAGAATTTCGGAACTTTTGCCTATTTATTCAGTCTTCATCAACCCATTCAAGGAGCATTTCATTTGGCCCCAATCATCCATCCATCCATCAAGCCATTCATTCATTCCATTCAACCACTCATCCACTCCATTCCATCATCCAACATCCCATGATTTTCTAATCCACCTTGAGGCTAGCTAGGAAGAAGCTCTTGGAGAAGCTTGAATCCATGGATGAACATAGAGTTTTTGGCTAAGAATTTCTCTATTTTTCCTACACTTTTTCTCTTTCAATTATTGTCTTGGTTAAGTTGTATTTGATAGGGAATTTGTGTAATTATAATTAGTGGCTGGTTAGACACTAATTAGGAAACCTTTTTGTTGATTAATTGATCTGATTAATTTCAATATTATCTGAATTCCATGTATGCTTCGAAGGTGTTCGATAAAATACATGAGTGAGATTATGTGCTTAATTGTTTAAGATTCCTTAATGTTTAGTTGGTTAATTAAATATTTAGGATGATTCAGAGGTTAATCAATTAGTTAATCAATCAAATTGGATATTCATTGATCTTAGAAACAAGAATTAACAATTTAATGCAGGATTGAGGTCTCAATTCAACGTTAGATCATTAATCTCTTGAATCTTGAGTGGTTACCCAAGATAAATTGTTATGAACACAATTAGGAAACTCTTAGACCAGAATTAATCACAAGTGGATTAGGATAAGGATAGTGGATACCAAGGGACAATTCCAAAGCTAGTCACAAGTCCATCTTTCATTCATAATTCATCCAATTAGATAGTAATTAGGAATTTTAATTCAATTTAGTTTTAGGTTAGTTTAAACCCCCTAATTTAGGAATTTTTAGAGTCTTTTAATATTTGGAAAACTCAATTAAATATTAAACGCCAATTCCAAGGGAGATGACTTAAGTTGTGCCATTAACTACATATTTTATCAACCTAGTATTATTTTAAGGGTTGTGCGACGAGCCACTCAAAATTTGGCGCCGTTTTCGGGGAATTGGATTCTCAATTGTTTGAGAAAGTTTTCTAGGTGTTTTAGCTCTATTTTTGTTCTAATTTGGTTTAATTTTTGTTTTGTTTTGAACTTGGAATTGGTTAATTTCGGTGTTACGCGTCAAGTATCCTGCTTGCTGAAATTTTTGTTTAAAGTGTCCAGAAAATTCTCAAACTTAGTTTTCCAAGGTTTTTGGGTGTTTTGAGCAAAAATAATAGCATAGCTATTTGGTGCACCATTTTTTGGCCAAATTTCAACGTTTAAGGCACTTTTTTGAATTTTTTAGTATTTTCTCGAAATTTTTTGGAATTTTTCAATTTTTCTAGATTTAATTTCTTTATTTTTTGTGAGTTTATTTTACATCATTAACCTCTGTTTAGGAGTGTTTTTGATAGTTAGGTAAGTCTTAGCTTCATTTGAATTTTATTTTCTTGAATTAGAATTAATTTTAATTATAATTTGTTAGTGAATTATTTTTGTGCTGAAATTAATTGAATTTCTCATTTTTCTTTGCTTTAAATGGATCATCATTATTCTAATCAAGGTGTATATGATTCTTATGTAGAGCATAGGATTTCTCAGAAGTTGGATGATGCCATGTTAATGCTTCAAGATCTTCTTGAAAGACAATTACAACACCAACAATACCAACAAGTCCAACAACTATGCTACCAACCATACCACACCTTCCATAGGCAAGAGCCAGAGTATGAAACTTATAATTATCATGAGGAGTATATGCAACAAGAGGTCCAAAGGGAACCAAGTTGGGAAGAACAGCTAATGGAAGCTTGTATTATTCAAAACCAACAATTAGAGCAAATGGTCCAACGGGG
The DNA here is from genome assembly GCA_026724425.1 of Erythrophleum ivorense. Classification (NCBI taxonomy): domain Eukaryota; kingdom Viridiplantae; phylum Streptophyta; class Magnoliopsida; order Fabales; family Fabaceae; genus Erythrophleum; species Erythrophleum ivorense. The sequence continues at coordinate 148,082 of JAIUCV010000646.1, read as the reverse complement.
AACTGAATGGTTGCAACTTCAAGACCAGCAAATGGCAGATAACCTCATGAAGGATTCAGGATTTCAAATGAATCAATCTACTTCAAGTGCTAATGAATCAATTGAAGAGCAAATTAGAAGGGAAGTTATAGAGGAAGAAGAGTCCTATTCATCGGGTAATATCCTTCCATATTCTAATACTTTGCAATTGGTTGAAACTAATTTAGTTTGCTTGATAGCACTGTGACTACTGATGCATATAATGTTGTTGATTCTGAATTGCATGATAAGGAAGTTAATGGGGAAATTGTTGTTGAATATCTTGATCTGGTTGATTATGGTCACTCATTGAGCAAAATTGACACATTTGTTGATGTTCATGATTCCTTGTGTACTGATGCACTTGGAATTTCTACTCTTAGCTGTGATTGTAGTTATGAATTCATGTATGAATCTGTTAATGATGAATCTATTGAGTCTAGGGTAGTAGATAAGTGTGGGGGTGACCTAGAATGTAATGATCATTCTGTTCCTGGTGTGGAATTGGTTGATAAGTTTGTTAATGATGCATCTACTGAGCTTAGGGATAGCATACCATCTGGATCATGTGATATAAATGATTTAAACGATTCTGTTGATTGTGTGTGTGCTGGACCCACTATATATGATAGATGCTCTCAAATTAATACTTTCATTGAGACTAGTGAGTTTCTCACATATTCTAATCAACATGATTCCTTACTAGCCTATGATGGTATGACTGATGAAACAATGAAAGTAGCATGTGATAATGATATAGACAATGAAATTGTTGAGCAGCTTCTTGTTGATGAATCAGACTTAACTCTTAAATGTTTATGTGATGATATGCATGCATGTCCTGTGTGTGCGGAGATTAATGAATTTCTGGAGTCTGATAAGTTTGTTGAATCTAAAAAGCCCTTTGCTTGCACTGAAACTATCAATGAAATTGATTCTCCTGATCATGCTAGTATTGATGAGGGCATGCATAGTGATACTACTGATATTGAATACCCAATTGATCCTGGTGCTGTTTTTAATACTAGTAGGAGACTTGATTTTGTTGTTGATCATTGTTTAGAATTTTGTGAGCCTACTAATGTCTCTTTGGTCAAGAAAGACATTGTTTCTCTTGTTGAGAGTCCTGAACAAACTCTTGAAATTGGTGAAGTAATTTCCGACAACCTAACTGAGAAAAAGCAACTGACAGACACCTTGAACTCAAAGGACAGTGAGAAGTTACAATTAAATTTTTCTGTTGATGTAGTGACTCTTACTGATGGGAGTCCAGTAGATTTTATTGGCTTTGATAGATTTTTAGAAAGTTTTGATTTTAAATTTCCTTTCTTTGGTTTTAAATGTCTTAAATTTGGTTTTCCTTCTTTTCTTGCTTGTGAAATTGCTGAATATGACTTTCCTAAACTACTGATGGTTGAGGAAGTCCATGAATCATCTCTGCATGATCAATCCAAATGCTTTAAAGTGGTTAGACTTAAAGTTATTCAGCTAAGAAGGAATAAAGTAGTTTTAATTTTGATTTTTGATACATATGATTAGTTAATATTTAATATAGTTCTATTTAGTTTAGGATGTAGTTTTCTTTTTTCTTTTTTGCATTACAGTTTTTGTCTTTATTTTGTAGGCAATAAAAGGTTGCTAACCAGCTACATGGAAATCTGAGCCTACCTTGAGATCTTCGATTCAAGTTCATCCCGTCGTACACTCTCTTTTTACTCTCTTTATATTGTGCTGTTTATGTATTTATTGGATTGTGTGATGGCATTGAGGACAATGCAATATTTAAGTGTGGGGGGGAGAGTTATGTCATTCTATTCTATCTTGTCCTCGTTTTGAAAAAAAAAAAATTTGAAAATTCTTTTTTAGAAAATTTTTGAACAAAATAGCATGATTCCTCTCAGTTTTCCTATGAAAAATTGTAAGTTGAGATGATTATAGCTTGGATTCACTTAGACATGATAAGTAATAGATCTTGTGTCTTAATTCAAGTGAAGTGGCAATGAATTTGATTTCAATGAATTGTTTGATAGCCATTAGCTGGTGAGAATTTGAGCTTCAATTGTTCATTTCTAGTGTGTATTCACCTATCACTGTTTTCACTCTAGAACTTGTCTTGATTCTTTGTTGAGACTACATTTGCACTTGCATGCATGAAAATGATAAGGCATTTCTTTCTTTTTGTAGCTACATAGCCAAAAAGCCAACCTACATGCATCTTTATCCATTGTTTTAGCCAATTCAAACCCTGATTTCATTTTCTTGATAGCCATAGCCATAAAAAATGTTCTCCACCTTGTTTTAGGATGCTTTAGGGATTTTAAGGAGCATTACATCTAATTGGGATAAGAGAATGTATGTCTTACATTAAGTTAGGCCATGGTTATTAAAAGTTGAGGAATTTGTCTTGAAAAAAAATGCAAAGAAAAGAAGAGATAGAAAAAAAAGGGGCAAGAAAGCAATGAAAAAGAAAAAAGAAAAAAAAAGCACTAGAAAAAAAAAGGGGAGAGAAAAAGCAGTTGAAAACCAAAGAAAGAAGTATTCTGAATAGTTGCTTGTATGAAAGGAAGGCCTTCAAATTGCACATTTTCCTTATCCTAAGTCTCAATTTATTGCTCTTGAGATCTTTAAGGTATTCTATTTGTTAGTTGTTATCCCCTTGTTTTAGTCATCCATTTATTTCATCTCCTTAGCCCCATTACAACCCTAAATAAAGTCCTCTTGATTTGTGTTTTGCATTTAGCATGGGTGGTGGAGATTTAGAAGTTAGACAAGCTTATGGTAGTGAGGTTTTGATAGGTGGAACTTGAGTGATATACATACCTTGACCATTTGAGAGTTGAGAGTAAACACTAATCCATGAGAGGGGCTATACATTTTAATTCATTCTTTTCAAAAGAAATTGCCATGGAGCTTAATTCTTGATGCAAGTGAAGTTAGCTTTGACTGTTGAAGTGATGAAAAGATGTGATCATTCTCTAGCTTGTGGTTTTTACACTCTCTTTTCCATTTTCATTTTTCGCTTGCCATTCTACTAGCCGGGTGTTTCAATTCATTCTTTTATCTTGAATTTTGAGCTTTGCCCAAGAGTGCAAATATTTAAGTGTGGGGGAATTTGATAACTCAAATATTCTCTATATTTTTACTCATTAATTATGGATTTTTGTTAATGAATTGATGATGTTTTGAGCTTTAGTGAATATTATTTGGATTAGGAAATAAAATATTATCTTTTGAAATTTTAGTGAATAACTTGGACATTTTAATGGTATTCTATTTCCTAGATGAGAATTGTATTCCATAGGCCAATGACTTTGTTTATTTTGACTAAGGGCTTTTGATGTAAAAGGAAGCAGATTTATTCTTTCACATCTTACATGGGCTTCCTCAAGTTCTTTTAACCAACCATCAAGCCAAGCATGTGAAGAGGCAGCTCCTTACATTCATTCCTAGCGAAGCTCTCATCCATTCCACCAAATAGAAGCACTTCCACGTAGCAAATGAGTCACACAAAGACTACATGATTAGCAAGGTTCTTACATGGAATGAAGAAGCAATGTGGCTGGAGCAGAAGGAAGGAGAAAGAGGCAGCTGTGTGAAGAGAAACTGTATGGAAAATATTTGGAGCAACAAACGAAAGAGAAGCAAGAAGGAAACAACGTGGAAACCATGCTGAAGCTCACGTGAACTCACACTCATGCAGAAAACAGAGGAGGAAGCATGAGTTGTTGTGGAGTGAAAGAGCTTGGTTTTAACGTTGAAGTAGCTTAAGCTTGCATGATTCATGGATAACATGTAAGAAGCATGCAGAAGTGAGCTTGAGTTTACGTGGAAGGAAGCATGGACAGTAGCTGAACAAAGAGATAAAAAAAGGTCCCAAAGAGCCTCCAAAGTCAAGTATGAAGGAGCCAGGGACTAAAATGCAAAGAAAAGTTATATGCTGGGCAAAATGTATAAATTGCCCTAAAGTTCAGGGAACCCTAGTTTCACCCTCTATTCATGGCTTTAAGCACGAATATCAAAAAATTGGGCAAAAATCTTAGAAATCCGTGACCCACAGTTAAACTCAGTTTGATGAGATGGGTCCAATGATACCAAGTTGTCCGAATGGCCGGGCGAGATCCGATCCGGGATCTGGTTATCCCGATCAGTAGTTATGAGCAAAATAAAAAAAAGAAGTTGTAAGAACTATAGAAATAAAAATAGCTAAAGGGCTAAGAAACCTTCAAGGAGTTTCAGGGATAGAATTGTAGTAAATGAAAAGTTTATAGCACAATCATAATATAGAACGGTAAAAATTACACCTATAGACCCGAGTATCCGATTGACACTGAAATTTATGAGGATTGAGCTTAAGGGCCCCTAACCCATGTTTGAAGCTTAATATACCCAGAAAGTAGAGGAAATAATATTCATAAATTTTAGAAAGTCTAAAGGTATGCATTGTACCGTAAAACCTTAATTGAGCTCAGACACTGATTTTTAGACTGCTGTAAGGCCCAATAGTTGATTCTAAAGGCCCAATAAGAGAAGAGAAGATATGATTAGGGTTTTAGAGAAGATGAAACCCAAATATAAATATAGAATGAAAGGAAAAGAAGAAAAAGATTTTAGTTATTTTAAAGAATTAACCATGGTTAAGTTAGAAACTAACTATGGTTGAATTAAAAGTTGACCATGGTTGAGTTAAGAAATTAACCATGGTTACTCTCCATAACTTAAGGGCTAAGGCGAGGCTTCCAAGTGTGTGGCCAAGAATTTTTGGAAGAAGATATTTAGTTATGAAATTAGAAAATCAAAAGAAAAAAAGAAATGGAAGGTTAAGATTTAATCTTGAAAAGGTTGATCCAAGGGTCCAAATTTAGTATGATCATTTAACTTCATTAGATTCATCTTCTTCACCTCCATTCCACCATTTTCAAGCCACACACAAGGAAGAAAGAAATAAAAACGTGAAGAGAGAGAGAGAGAGGGAGAAAAAGTGGAAGATGAAGTGAAACCAAGCAAAACTACCACCATTCTTCACCAAATTTCTTCATCTTCTCCATCCTCCAACCGTTTCCTCCAAAGGGCAGCTGCATATTCATCTTTTGTTCAAGGTGAAATGTTGCTCTAAGTTGGAAGAGAAAGGATTTTAGTGTGAGAAAAGCAAAGGAAACAAGGTTTAAGCTTAAAGAGTAAGTTTTCTCCATCTTATACTTATAAATCATATGCTTTAAGCTAGTTTTGTTAAACCCTAGCTATGAGTTATTTTTGGACAGCATATGAATCATTAGAAATGGAGTTTATATGTTGAATATGAAGACCTTGAAATGAAGTTTATATGTTGAACATGAAGGCCATATGAGCTTAGTTATTGTTGTTATGTGCTGAGACTTTGGAAAACACAAAAACTGTAATTTTTGGGAAAATAGAAAGCATAGGGAGATGCTGTCCGAATTTTTCCAAAATTTTTATGGTGTTTTCTTAATGTCTTAAAGTCATGTATACCAAATTTCAAGTTCTAAAACATAAAGGAAAAGGTTATGGAATTTTTAGAAGCAAAGAAATGCACTTTGAGCCTAAAACAGAGCTAGATTATGTGATGACCAAAACGTGATGTTGGGGCTAGAATTTGATGATTTTATCAATTCCTATGGATTCAAAAGGGTGTTTTTAGCTAGGAATACCTATGGGAAAGCCCCCAAAGCTCATGGGATAAAATTCCTAAATTTTAGCCAAGAAATGCATACTATTCGGCCATAGTGAATGGGAAGGGAAGGAGTTGGATTTTTCCAATTCCAATGGTCCCGTTAAGTTTAAAAAGGGTCATCCTATTTTAGAAGTTAAGGGTTATGTGTTGATTGTAATGAATTATCATTTTGATTATAGGGTTTGATGTTATTTTGGGAACTCCAAAAGCAAGTAAACCAAGTCCCAAGGATTGAGGAGTAGCGTTTGCTAAGGTAGTAGTTTTCCTCTCTCTTTCTTTAAGCTTGTATGTTTGTATAATGATGAGTGTTATGCTATATCAAGTTGTTATTTATGCTATAAGATGAGACATGTATGTTTAGATTGTGCTTGGCCTTGTATGAAATTCCTTGTATTGCTATGTGATATGTGGCATCTTGACTGGCATCATGTTATGTACTTACATGCTTGCTTGTGAATGAGATTAGTTTACTACTACTGAGATTTCATAATCTCACCCCAAATATAACCCATGCTAGGTCCAAGCTCAAGCAAAGAAAGAGCAAAGAATGTGGAGACATAAATCGAGGACCTTACTTTTATGTACTACATTTTGTCATGTAATTAAATATTTTATATTACTGCGTGTATGAGTTATATTATGACACTGTAAGGTACTCAGGTATGAAATGAAAAGCCATGTATGTATCCAATCCTGAAGTAAAAAGAGTATGACTATCGTGCATAAGATGCAAGAATGCCTGTGCCTATATAAAGGCAAGTAAAATTGCCCAGTTTGTCGTAGGGGCAATTTTATATGAATTTATATGTGCTCCGCTACGTAAGTATTTTTCCTTTGTAAAGAGCTTAGAGAGCTTAAAGTAGAGCCCTAAATTGACCTTATACGATGTTTCTATAATTAATTATGTATTTTCAAAATTAGATAAGAATTTGGAAATGACTAAATGAATAGTGAAATTATATGAGGAAGTTTTTGAAAGGAAAAATGTTTATCAGTTCAGGCTTTTTGTTGACTCATCTAAGTTTTATATAAGGTAATTGTAGTAGGAAAAGTGTTATGAACTAAGGTATTACAGGCCATGTGTATGGACTTTCTACTTAGGGTATCAGCTATCACATTAGCCTTACCAGGATGGTATTTCAGTGTGAAATCATAGTCTTTCAAAAATTCTAACCATTTCGCTATCTCATATTCAATTCTTTTTATTCGAACAAGTATTTAAGGCTCTTATGGTCGCTATAAATTTCTATAGCTGCCCTGTATAAGTAGTGTCTCCATATTTTCAAAGCAAACACCACTGCGACTAATTCTAGGTCGTGTGTAGGCTAGTTTTCCTCATAGGGTTTTAACTATCTAGAAGTATAAGCTACCACTCAGCCTTTTTGCATAAGCACACATCTTAACCCTTTCTTAGAGGCATCACTTAAGACTACAAAAGTCTCTCTAGGGTCAGGGAGTACTAATACTGGGGCCATGGTCAGCTTGTGCTTCAATTCTTGAAAACCATTCTCACATTTCTCATTCCATACAAATGGCACATTCTTTCTAGTAAGCCAGGTCAGTGGCATCACTATTTGGGAAAAGCCTTGAATGAACCTCCATAATAACTTGCTAAACCTAGGAAGCTCCTAATCTTTGTCACTGTCCTAGGTCTCTCCCACTATAACATTGCATCTACCTTATGGGGATCTACTGCAACCCCTGTCTGGGAGATGATATGACCTAGAAATTGGACTTCAGTAAGCCAAAACTCAAATTTGCTAATTTTACATACAATTGTCTCTCTCTTAGGATCTCCAAGGCTAATCTTAGGTGCTGCTTATGTTCGTCTATACTTTTTGAGTAGATGAGAATGTCATCTATGAAGACAACTATAAATCTATCTAGATATGGCCTGAACACTTTGGTCATATAATCCATGAATACTGCGAGTGCATTCGTCAACCCGAAGGGCATAACTAAAACTCAGAGTGCCCCTTTCTAATTCTAAAAGCTATTATGGAATATCTTTAGCCTTTATTCTAAGCTGGTGATATCCCGACCTGAGGTCTATCTTAGAAAATATTGACGCTCCTACTAACTGATCTAGGAGGTCATCTATACGAGGGAGAGGGTACTTATTCTTGATGGTGATCTTATTGAGTTCCTGGTAATATATACATAATCTAAGGCTCCCGTTTTTCTTTTTTACGAATAAAATTGGAGCTCCCCACAGCGAGACACTTGGTCTGATAAAACCCTTCTCTAAGAGCTCTTCTATTTGTTTCTTAAGCTCACTAGCTTGGTGGGAGCCATCCAGTATGGGGCCTTAGACACTGGATCTGTCCCAGGTATAATGTCTATAAGGAATTCTACTTCTCTCTCTGGGGGTAGTCTGTTAATCTCTTTAGGGAATACCTTTGGGAACTCCCTCACTACAGGAATCTCATCTATACCCTTTTCCACCTCAGCCTAAACTGAAAAGAAAACTAGATATCCCTAACAACCATGCCCTAGAGATTTCTTAGCCTATGAGGTGGTCATGATAGATAACTCAGTCCTCATACTAGGCACAGTCCCATACTTAAGTAAAGTAATACATCTATAGCTACAATCTAGTGTGGCATTATTTGAAGACATCCAGTTCATGCCAATAATCACATCAATATCAACAAGGGGCAACAAATCAAATCAAGGGTGGTAAGGTAGTGATTAAACTGGATCACATAATTCAAGCAAGTATGGGAGGTAATGGCTGGATTTTCTATGGGGGTGAATATATGCAAATCATATGAAAGTGTATGCATACTCAAACCTAACCTCCTAGCACAGTCATATGACATAAAAAAATGGCTAGCACTCGAATCAAACAATGCAGTTATAAAAAAATCATTTATTCTAATAGTACCTTGAATCAGACTCGGGGACCGGCTAGCCTCCTGCTGTGACAGGGTAAAGACTCTACCTTGGGTCTAAGGTCTGGGAGGAGGAGCCATCTCCCTCTACTGTGGAATCTATGGAGGAGCCTGTGTGCAATTCCTAGCCATATGTCTTGGCCTACCACACTTAAAGCATACGTTCTGCCCCGCATAACAAGGTTTGGTGTCATGGTTCTTGCCACATTGGGGACATATGATAGGTGTGAAACTGCCTCTGTTGGACTGAGTCCTCCGTCTCTTGCCTTTTTAGCTCCACTGGCCTTTGCCACCTCTCCTATTGGTCATTATAGCCTATGACCTATCTCTAGGTCTCTTGGGCTGAGGGAGGGGTAGTCTAGCACTAGAGGTGGGCTGCATCATCCTGAAATTCGTCTCTATCACTCTATATGCTTCAACAAGGGTTTTAAAGTGCCTAATTCTTTGTGGCACTACCCTATCTCTGATCTCAAGGTGCAAGCCTTTCTCTAATCTGTCCACTCTCCACTTCTTGTCATCATGTCTCTATAAATAGGAGGAGTATCAGGAGAGCTCTACAAATTTTGCTATATATTAGTCTACAGACATCTCCTCTATCTATTTCAGGAGAATGAACTTTGATTCTTTCTCATCCCTGATTGAACTGGGGAAGTATTTCTTGTGGAATACCTAGAGGAATGCCTCCCATGTAATATGGGAGTTTCTCGCCCTCAAAATAGGCTCGGTGCCCTTCCACTAATAGTCTGCTTCTTTCTGCAATTGGAATATAGCCATCTTGGCTTTTTGCTCTAACGTGCACTCCATCAGCTCAAATATCTTTTCTAACTACATAATCCAAGCTTCAGCTTTATCTGAATTCATCTCACCATCAAAGGTGGGAGGCCCGAACTTTCTAAATTAAGTAATGATCTTTCTGGTCGAGGGTTGCTGTTGTATAAGAGGTGTCTGAGCTGGTAGAAGAGGGGCAACCATCTGTGCATGTGGTTGTGGGTCTGAATGAGTTGCCCTTGAATGCTTGGGATGATTTGAGTGTGGAGGTGGCTGAGGAGGAGTAGGTGTAGGGCCTTGACTGTCCCTCTCAGCAAGCCGTTCCTATAACTGCATAATGACAGCCTGTTGCTGATCCAAGCGAGCCATGATAGACTGTAAGGTTTCAGCTACTGGATTATTAGGCTCGGCTCTATCATCAACATGAGCCTTTCTAGAGGGCCGACCTCTCCTAGTGTTCACCATTTTGTTGAAACATCATAACAAACTTTAATATGAACAAGGGAACACTTTCACCATCAAACACACTCAATTCATCCATCAACAAGCTTATACACGAAATTAATAATTGTAAACCTGATCTATTCATATTTTGTACTTCATTAGGACCATACCTTGGAGAAAAAAGAATGTGATTTGATCCTTGAGTCAGGGACCAGGAATGGTATCAGAGCCTACACATTCGTAAGCTAATCAGATTAGATCTGCTAGTAAAAGAAAGTAAGAAGATATCAAACACCCCCTTATACCTAACCATGTCTACTGTCCCTCTACCAACGATATCGAAGAACCCGTCTGTCTTTCCTTTTCCCTTTTTATGCCTAGATTTATCCCCTCTTCTTGTATATCTCATGCTTCTAATAAGATAGATAACCTTGTAGAAATTACCTATATCCTAGAAGAATCTAGACTAGAATAATCTATTACCCCTCTTCTTAATCCTTATCACCTTTATCATCAAAATAAATCCTTTACTCGATCTATCCAGAGACTTCTTTCTCTTCGACACCCTCCAATAAAGGAAATAGTCTAAGGTACCAAACTAGATCAGTGTGGGCTTCAGTTAACCCAAGCTGAATAGTATGTTACTTTAGAAATTCCTACTTCTTTCATTTCTTACTGGATCGGTCAAGGCTATTCTTACCTCCATCTTGGAGCCATCAGACTGATCCTTACCTTACATGGCAAAAAAGGGATTACTGCTATAACCCGAGTTTCCCTTCTTAATACATCCTACACCTCCTTTCAAAATGCTTTGATTGGAGTTGCCCTTGTCACTTTAAATGGTGGAAGCATGATCCTAACTATCGTTCCTAACTTCAACATAAAGTTATCAGATCCCACTCTTCCAACCAGGCTAAAAGTACAAGTCCAGATTATTAGTGCTGAACAAGTTGCTAATGTTGTTCCAGCCACTCTCCATCACTAGATGATCTACCGTTTGCAGAACTATTCCATTGACCTTCACTTTCCAAACACCACTGATGATGTTCTTTATATGGTTTCTGACAGACTTGACAACACCACTATCATTCAGATTCCTAAGAAGATTCCTCGAGAAGATCTACTTCAACTGATACCTCTTGAATGGGTTACTAATTATGAAAAAGAGTTTCATGGTGGACAAAAAACGTTTCATACATCTGCTCCCCCTGTTCTCGAAAAATTCTCTGATGGAACTATCAAATCGACCTTCAAGAGACCTGAATCTGAAGAAGCTACCACCTCAGCCCCAAGGTTAATGACTCATTCTATGATGATCACACCTGTGGTCACCTAAGAACAAAAGAAAGGACTAATTCCCATTCACTAGTTTCATCTTGAGGGTCTTATGCTTATGTTGACAAAATCAATAGACACTTCCTCTGGAACTGTGATCCTTCTATGTGTGACCCTGATTGTGGATGTGATAACTTTGAACATTAGGAAGGACCTGAGGATAATGCTTAGAGACTTTGTGATTCTTGTGCTTCTCCCTGGAAAAAACAATTATCTAAACCATCTTGGAAATCTGGCTACTGCTCTCACCGTAAGCCTAATAGCAGTTCAGACGATGATGACCACCCACCAAAACCCAGATGGGTTAGTATCAAGTCTTTTAGACCTAAGTCAGAAAGCTTGTCTAACCTTCTTAAGGAATTAGGCCATGATGACCTTCTTCCTTCTCCACTACCAGCACCCGAGCCTATCATTCCCATACAAACACAACCTATTCCATGTATGATGTTTTCTTCTGCATCAAAAACCTATGATTTTGAATTTCCTGCTATGGAAAGAAGAACTAACCTTGAGACAAATGTTACTTACAAGCTGTATTCTGTTCCTACAGAATTTTCACCTAATGGTGCCATGAGACCTATCTCACAAGTTGAAGAAGTTCTCAATTGGCATACTCATAATGCTATGGCTCAAAATAAAGTTCTTCAAAGAATTGATTCTTGCCTGGAGAATCTTTCCAGTCAAATAGCTAATACTAATTCTAGACTTGATGGACTGTCTTCTCAAATCCAAGAATTATATGATCACCTCCTAAGGTAGATTACTTCTCTGGATGCAGAACTTAAGGGCTTTATCGCTCATGGATATATGGGACCAACTTTTACACAGAAGGAACAAGAGCTTCGACAAGTAAAAACTCAAATTGATTATATTGAAAAAGATATAACTAGAGATCAATCTCAAAGTATCTATGATTCCTATCTTTCTCCTTTTGTGTCTTCATATAATCCATATCCATCACCCCCGTATTCACCTTACCCACAAGAAGCTGATTATTCCAAGTGTTTCAAAATGAACTATGAAGTCTTCAGAAAGAAAGAAGATTATCTTAGTCCAACCCAGTTTAGACAGCTTCAACCCAGACAACCTTCAACTCAACCTCTTCCACCTAAAAATATCTGTTCTCCTCAAAGACCACCTCATTTTTCTTCATACCAAGAAGTTTCACCCTCCTGGACAAAACCTTTAGAGCCTCTTGTAAAACCTTTACAGATTCATACTCCACCTTCTTCACCAAGGCATACTATGCATCCTTCTCATCTTGATCATCCTCAAAAAAACAAACAGCCTAAAACAGAATGAACTAAACCATTTGGGATAATCTCTTTATTATCTACCATCAACCCTTACCTTTCTGATTTTGATTCAGACCAATCACGTATTATTGGTCTTGAACCTCTCAGTTCTGATGAAGAAGATGAACCTGTTCGCCACCCAATGTCTTATATGGTGAATCCTACTCATGTTGAAGAATATGATGAGTCAAACATTGAACATGATGATGACTATGCTGATCAACCATATCATACAACTTTCCCAGATCCTCCACAAGCCCAAACTCGTCCAACCACTGGACCATGGTTCGCATTTGATGATATATCTCCTGATAAATGGAGAGATAACTTGCATGAGTTTTTAGCCTGGATTGATCTTCAAATGACTCAACCAAATGTTAATCTTCATGTAACCCTCAGTGAATTCACCAGCAAATTCACTGGTACTCTCCAAGAATGGTTCCAAAGTCTAGGAGAATATCGACAACGATTCTATACCATAGCCGGCAGTGCTAATGATCTTCTTGGCCTTATTCACAAAGAATTCCTTAGTGATTTCCATCTTGTAGATAAGCAGAAGTGGCAAGAATACTTCCAAATGAAATGTTGCTCCTTAAAGAAAAAAGATCCTGATTTCCATTACAAAAGAATGGCAGAACGATACTATCTCCTTAATGGGTTCAATGATGTCAATCTCAGACATATATTCATTGCCTCTTTGCCAAAAGAGCTACAACTAGAACTCTCAAGAGCCATCCAATCCTTCAGCCAAAATATGACCGATATCTCTCTTGGAGAAATTTACCAATTGACTTTGGCTACTCTTGCTAAACTATGTGAACAACATAAAATGTTTGATTCCATGATAGATGGAAAACTTGCTTTGTAAAGGGTTTGTAAAAAGCCTTATCTCCATATTAAATGCAAAGACAAGTCACGATGCTCTTGCCCAACAAAGAGACAATCTCATTACAAACCTAGTTATTCCAAGCCTTTCAAGTCTCACAAGAATTACAATAAAAGGAGATATAAAAGACCAATTCAGTTTTTCAGACGATGGCTCACACAGCATGGAAAACGAGACTGTTGTTACATTTGCATATTTCTAATGGACATTATCAGCCTGGTCCACACATCGCCCAAGAATTACTCACTTTTATCATTTCTTGATTGGTTTATTTGATGGAGACATATTGGGGTCCTCGTTAGTGGAGTTGTCAGGGTCCTTTGGAGACTTTTTGAAACAGGAGGTGAACCATTCTTCAAAGTTTTTCAAGACAACAGGCTCATATAGACCCTGGAGCCTCATCATCCTTCCCAATCCAACCATCCTCTGATACAATCAACACCCCCTTATACCTAACCATGTCTACTATCTCCTCTACCAACAATATCGAAGAACCCATCCATCTTTGAAGCTTATCCTCCAAATACTAATGACGACCCCAACTTGTCTCCATCCAAAAGGGAAGGTACCAAACTGGATCAGTGTGGGCTTCAGTCAACCCAAGCTGAACAGTATGTTACTTTGAAAATTCCTACTCCTTTCATTTCTCACTGGATCCATCAAGGCTATTCTCACTTCCATTCCTGGTCCTTAACTCAAGGATCAGATCACATTCTTCTTTACGATATTGATCTGGATAATAACAGCTTATCCCTTAAACATTTGGGGATATGTTCAATGCCTTGTCATCTGAAAAACTTCAATAGAATTTTCTCATTAGAATCACCAGAGTCTTTTTCTAGGTATGCTTGCGCTAACAACTACTTCTTTGTTGGGCTTTCGTGCGCTGGCCTTTTAAGACAAAGGATTATGTTGATTTTCTTAGAAATTCTTTGTAATCACAGACAAGTAATTCTTGTTATCCAAATAATATGGTAGTAACAACACTTTCTGATACATAGGATCCTCTTAAGAGGGAAGTGTAGAGCATACTAGTGTATAGACAAGATAATCATAAGAGATCTACTGATAAAAGATTTCAGAAGATAAAGAAACTTAAAATAAAGCCATTTATTTGAAACTCTATTTACAAAGAGAGAAGAAAGGTTTTTTTGACTTGCCTTTCTTAAAACTAAGAGGTTCTTTTTATAGAGAAGGAGCGGAGGAAGAAGACAAATATTTCTTATAAAAGAAAGAAACATGCTGGCCTACAGATTTGACTAACAGTGACGTTTTTATAGGCATAATAGTAAAACTCATAATTATACAATAAAGTAGGATAAGCTTCAGGATAAGGCTTATCCCTTCTGGATGGAGACAAGTTGGGGTCATCGTCAGTGTCTGGAGGATAAGCTTCAGGATAAGGCTTATCCTTTCTTGATTGGTTCATGTGATGGAGACATATTGGGGTCCTTGTCAGTGGAGTCGTTAGGGTCCTTTGGAGATTTTTTAAAACAGGAGGTGAACCACTTTAAAGTCTTTCAAGGCAATAGGCTCATATGGATCCTGTGAGTCTTGCATGATTGTATCAGAGGGTGGTTGATTGGGGAGAATGATGAGGCTCCAGGGTCCTGAGAACCAGTTCCTGTAAGGAATTTGATCATTTATTCTGGAGTCCATTGTTTTGTATTGGGCAGATCTAGTTCTGGAAGCCTAGGTTCTCCAGGGATAAATTCTCCAGGGTATGATCCCAATGAAGTACAAAATATGAATGAATCAGGCTTATAATTATTAATTTCACATAAAAATAATTTTAAAGCGTTTAGGACCTCAGATGATTGCTTTGGCCAGTCTAAAAAAGTATTCCATTCATATGCATGATTTCAAGTGAGGAGCATGTTCTATCTGTTGATCCAGTAAGGACAGTGAAGGATGAAAATGCTGGACACCTATTTGTCAAGTATTTGCCAAAGGTTGTGACGATGAATGAGATGGTCAAGATCAGAGCACCACCAAGGTAATGGAGAGAACCATTCTAGTAGGGTCCATAGATTGGAGTCCCTATTATCAGAGGTAGTGAGGTGTTAGAAAATCATGAGGGGTGAAAATGCAATAGCACCTGAGTAAAGGGCAGTGAGAGCCCAAAGATACCAGAGGGCATCATCTATAACTTGGTCTATGATTCGAAGTAAGAATAAAAATGGGGTTTGGATAAGGTTGAAGGGTAGAGGGATGACATTATAAGGAGAGTCTCTTAGGTAACGGTGGAGATAATAGAACAAAGATTTCTGGGTGAGGTTTTGAACTTTTGCAAGGGTTGTTGGTCAAGGTTCCCCAGGAAGGAAATCCTTTTTTAGTTGGGGTTGAGGATAGTGAATGGTACATCCAGGGATAGAATGAGCCATATGGATGAGAGGAACAGGTTTAGTTGGAAGGATGAGATTTAGGGTTTTTAGGGGTCTGGAAAGAAAGTTGGCGAGAATGTTGTGGCGTCCTTGGATATGTTCAACTGTGAATTTATAGCGGGAAAACCAGTCCTTCCAGCGGAGTAGTTGTTTATCCGGGAGAACTTTTTTGTTAGACTCTAAAATCTTAGGGAAAGAGGAGTTATCCATTTGCATAGTGAAATCATGTGAGTATAGGTGGAAATTGATCTTCTCGATCCCTCTTTTAACAGCAAGAATCTCTTTGTAGATTTCATAATAATGTTTTTCAGCGTCTTTGAATTGGACATCTACTGTCAATAAAAAAAGCTTCAAATCCTTCCTCAATGGATCCAATATAAATAATAGTTCAAGCCTTACACCACCATTTCAAAAGTTTTTGAACTGTCTAATGTTCCTGCTAGATATGAAGATATTCAGATCAATTTATGCCTTACTGCCTGGAGTCTCATGAACAGTTTTCCCATCCTTCTCCTCTGTGGAAGAATAAAGATTTCTTAGTCCAGCCTAGCTTAGACAGCTTCAACCCAAACAACCTTCAACTAAACCTCTTCCACCTAAAAATATCTGTTCTCCTCAAAGACCACCTCATTTTCCAACTAAACCTGTTCCTCTCATCCATATGGCTCATTCTATCCTTGGATGTACCATTCACTATCCTCATCATATTCTTCAACATGAGTAGGATTCACTATACAGGACATAAAATGTTTGATTCCATGATGGATGGAAAACTTGCTTTGCAAAGGGTTTGTAAAAAGCCTTATCTCCATGTTAAATGCAAAGACAAGTCACAATGCTCTTGCCCAACAAAAAGATGATCTCATTACAAGCCTGGTTATTCCAAGCCTTTCAAGTCTCACCAGAATTATACTAATTTCATCTTGATGGGTCTTATGCTTATGTTGGCAAAATCAATGGACACTTCCTCTGGGATTGTGATCCTTCTATGTGTGACCCTGATCAAATTGAAAAAGATATAGCTAGAGATCAATCTTAAAGTATCTATGATTCCTATCGAATGCTTGGCATGCCCAATCAGATTTTGTAGGTTCAATACCTAACAAATAGGTGTCCAGCATTTTCATCCTTCACTGTCCTTATTGGATCAAGTCTGAGTCGGATAAATGAAGTCCAGGAAGGGCAAAAATAGTGTTAAGCCATAACCCACATTAAGAGCCTCAACCTTTGCTCTGATACCAGTAAATGTAACACCATATATTTCTAACTCATCTCATGATATTCACATGCTTTAAATCATCAATTCCAGGAAAGAGTAAGGAAAAAGGAATTAAAAATAATACACTTCTTTAGGTTGCGTCGTATTTAAAAATTTCATTCGGTGTCACGTGGACCATGTAAGTTCATACAACACATTTTCATATTTAATTATATGAATAAAACTCATTTGAATCATCAAAAGTGGCCTACATCTCAAGGAACTCGAAGGAATGCATGAAATATACATATATAATTTCAGCCAGCTTTGTCCTCATTTTTGTCACAACTTTGAAAAATCATAACTAATTATAAAAAGATTGAAATCATGAATTCTTGGCCATTCTGGAAATCTACACTTGAATACTTCATGTTAAAAATATGTCTAAACTATAACATCTAACATAGAGGATGTTTGACATACGCAAAGTTCCAAAGGTCAGGTTGTCTGCTGGTGATATCACAGAATTCTGCAGCAAATTTCACAAATGTCCAATTAATTCCAAAAGACTCCAATCCCTACAAATGATACTAATCTGGAAATCTGTGGATGTTAGCTAGAGGAAAAAAATAACTCAGACCAGTTCAGCCATCCTAGATCCCAAAATTCAATCAAACAGTAACTAAGATTGGGTGGAGTTCCTGATACTGGACAGATTCTTTGAAAATTTATATCTCCCTCTTTATAAATCCAAATGAGGTCTTTCTAGTTGACATAAGTCACTAGGAATGTCTAGTTTCTTTCTATAAAATTTTGTGGCAATTGGATATCATTTGAGCCCTCTATGATAGATTTCATTTTCGGACCTGAGTGAATAATGACATGACCAAAACTAAAAAATTTGTCAACTTTGGAAATTCATCAAATATTCTATATACCTCATAAAATTATGTTCTTTAACTTCTTAAAAATCTATCAACAAGCTCTAATTGCATGTCAAATCTCTGATCAAGAAGAGCTTAATTGGACAAAAAGTGATCTAGAGTTTTATTATGGTCAATTTTGGCTCCATATAGGATACCAAAATGTTCCAATGGCTTTTCTTCGGGTTTGGCACCTCTTGGGCAAGTCTAAAAGCATAATTAGAACTTGTGTAGGCTGCCCAATTGCTCCCAACCCTCATGCATCTTATTTTGGTCATCTCATCCACACATATGTACAATTCCATAAACTCATTCAAGAAGTCACACTGTCCATACATACTCAATTTACATTCTAATGGTCACATAATATATTCTCCCATTTAAACATGACATATTATCATAATTACACATGTTTCAAAGGTTATAGATCATGTACAATAATAATTTACATCATTAAACATCATTATGGCTTTAAAAAGCAAAAACTATGCATATTGGTGTCAAGCTCTTCTCTTCAAGGTGGTTGGCTTCCATTATCTTGTCCACTTGGTCCACTTAACATGTTAGATCATTGGAGAGGAAGGAATGAGATTCAAAGAATCCCAATAGCTCATCTCCCATTCAATCATACATAACATATGCAAGGCATGTCTAATAAATGCATGTATGGTCATCTTGACATGTGCAAACATTCAAGAGGCATTTTCATCATTTGAGATAGTTATACATAGCATGCAAAGGCTTGCCAAGCAAGTGGATTGGCCTCACCCAATTTCTTGTGGATGTTGGACTTGCCTTACCCATTCTTTAAGATATTCTTGGACTTAACCATGCTTTTGGGAGTCCATCTTACTTTTGGAAGACTCTTTGCTTTGTCTCAACCAATCTTAAGAGTTCTTAGATCATCCTCACCATGGCTAAGGGTTCTTAGTCTCATCACACTCAACCAAACCCAAACAAACATCATAACATCATTTAGAAAGATAATATGTTATCATGAAACCATGGCATATGAAATCATGCTAACATACTTTTTATGGCTTGAAAATACACATACACACATTCTAAGACAAGCTAAGCACACATCCATGCATGAGAGAAGGTGGAGAGAGCTACCTTGGATACAATTACACATTTTTTCTCTTGAAATTCCCTTCCTTGCTTTGGCCACACATAGACAAAAGTGCGGGGAAGATTTCTCTTGGCCTAGACACAATTTATGGAAGCCAATTAGGTTCATGAACTCAATTCTAAGGCCATAAAATTTGCTAAGACACTAGCTTAGTCTATAACCTCATTATGGTTCTACAATTGCACCTAATGAAGCAACACCTCTCAAATAAATTCCAGGCTCCATTCTTTCTTTTGAAATATGATTCTTGACTCCTTTTAAGCCTCTTGGAGTCATCACATAATTAAAACCAAGAGCCTAACTACATGTTTCTTCTTTAGGTCATAATATGGAACATAAAGCACCAACTCACTTTCTATAGATTCTAAATTTTTCCCAAGGCCTCCTCTCATTTTTATTCATCATATATGACTCAAGAATGGGTTTATATAAATTTAAAACTCTCCCTAGCTATACAAACCCCTTTAGACCAAGGCTATGGAGGAAATGGAGTTTCTTGAAGTTTGCTTTATTTTCTCAAGGGAGGATGCACGTGGGGAGCTTCTTAGGGATCTTGGGAGCTTAGTTAAACTCTTATTTAGGCCTAGGAATTATCAGACAAAATCATATTTTACAAGGTGCACTTGAAATCCTAGAAATTGCATCTTGAAATTTAATAGCTAGTTTGTTATTTTCTTTGCATATTCTTGTTCTTCTCCCTCAAATTCCTAAGATTCATCCTTGGTTTGATTGAAAATTTAACTCCTTAAGGCTGACCATATATAGGTGAAAATGTTTACAAGAGAAGGGAGGAAGAAGATCAAGTGGAAGGATTGCATGATACCTTGATTTCCTTAGTTTTTCTTGCTTGTTCTTTTCTTTCCTTGGCTTCCTTCCTTAAATTTTGAAATTTCCCTTTTGTTCTTCCTTCAAAACAACCCTCAAAACTTCAGAAAAATCATGAGAAAGAAGAGGGGAAAAGAGGAGAAGAGATTGGCCAAGAGAAAGCATGAAAAACAAGCAAATTTCCATACCTTAAAGCTTGGATTTCTCCTTCTTCTTCTCCTCCCTTGGTGAGCCTAAACCCTAGCCTTCTTTTCTAAAATTTCGCAGAAAATTCTGAGTCTAAATGAAGGAGAGAGTGGTGCGCCACCTATATATAGGGGGAGGATGACGCATTTTTCAAAAATTTCCATTTTGCTCTTCATTCTTGGCATTTTTGTTTCTCCTTCGTTTTAGCTCCTTTTTTAGAACCATCTTTCTATTATAAAATTTAATTTCCCAATTTAGTAAAATACCTTTGGAATCACTCAAATTAGAGCTAAAACCTTCCCGAATGAATCCGTCAAAGTTCGAGTACATCGACGTTGGAAAACATCCACGAGAGGGGATTTAACTGTCCTAGGGCTTCCTATGGTTTTCAGGGCCTTTGAGAACCCCAACGAACTCAAAAATTTCATTTAGAAAGCTCTCCTGTGTAAATTCCAAAAATTGCTTAAAATTACAAAATGCCATTATGTTTCGTAAGATTTTCATCAAAATTTGTTTCTTCATTCTAGCTCTATTTTTCCTTCCGTCTAAAGCTAGGATTCTCATTTTTAGAAGTCTAGAATATTACTCAAATTTTTTGGGACCTCAACTAATTCATTTCCGAGGACTTGCTTTGAAAATGCGCTCGTTTTCGTCGTTTAACAAAAACTGGACATTACTCAGGTGGCCATGAAAGCCTTAGAAGCAAATTTGAACTTTTAGTGACCCTTTAAGAAGTATAAATAGACCAATCTGCAACCCCATGACACAATCTGACCAAATCAATGAATTTCCTCATGAAATTTGGCATGTTATAGATTTTATCTAGAGCCTTTTGAGAAGTTAAAGTTTAGATTATTTGGAACTCTATGCAATTAATTATGAATTTTCAAAGTTGTCAAATTTTAGTTGTTCTGGTATAGTTACTGTTCATATGGTCAGTTTCTTCTCCTGTGTCATTCGAGGGCAAAATGGTGTCCAATGCTCATAAAATTTTACAGGTATAAATTAAACATGATAAGCTTTCTATATCCACTAAAATCACCCTAATTGGATGTCTGAGCATAGAGATATGAATTTTTAAAGTTCCATGGCAGTACTAGTAAGGCCAGTTGAGTTTATATTCTGTTCCATCAATTTCTAGTACCTAGACGTTCCTATTTTAGCCTGGACTTATTTTTAACATAAAATAGACATCTGTAACTTTCCAAAATGGTATATTGTTCTTGATTTTGATTTTTTTAGAATTAGTTATGATTTTTCAAAAGTTATGATAGAAACTTGGCACACCAATCGAGGTTGAACATGTGATTTTTATATATATGGTTCATGAGCTCGACTTTTTTGCCATATTTTAAAATGGTTTTGAGTTGTATATGTGCACTTAAATAGGAAAATGAGATGGATAAGTTCATATGGTCCACGGGATACGAAATAAAATTTTTATCCACGACGTAACACCAAAATAATATATTATTTTAATGGATTTTTCTTAAGAACTTGTGTTATTCAAGAAGGTATGCCTAAAAGTGATATGAGATGAGTTAAATGAATGTGATGTTACACATTTTCTACTGGTTTAAGACTCCCTAGTGGATTTGTAGTAGGGGTATTAATTTTGTACGAATTTACTTAGGATTTAGGGTGATACTTTGAAGTTATTGGTGAGAGAAATATCAAATCCGAATTTTGTTCTTGTAATGGCTGGGTAAGTGTCCTCTAGGTAGTTATGGGTGGTTTAATTATTTGAGTATTGGGTTGTTATTATAATTGATTAATAGGAATGGTGATGGTCTAATTTTGTGTTCATAGGCTAAGGTAGCATTGTTGTTGACTCTAAAGGAATTGTCTATAAGTGAGGTAACCGAAATTAATGTTAAATTTCATGCATATATGTACTTTAATTTTATATCTGCTGCACATGTATGATTTTGAATGCTAAATGAATGGTTGGCTATTTGATATATTGTGATTAGACTTTGTAAGTATATAGTAGAGCTATGGTGTGGCTGCCACCCAAATATTATACTTCAATTGGGCATCAGATTGTGATCAAATCCCTGAATGTACTAAGCCCAGGTTGTGCTCACTGGCAAGTAGGTGCCATGGATGAGCCTTTCTCAGTGTTATTGGCCATTAACATATTATATATGATTGCTAATATGAGATAGTAGTCATTGATAGCCTAATTGTTTCATTTACTGATATGACTGGTATATTTTTCTGATGCTAATATGATATTCATGTACATATGTTAATTAAATTGGAATATATGAATGGAATTTGCCATTGGTTACTAAGATTTGCATTTCACCCCTTTTTATGGGATAATACTTTTAAGTGAAGGCTCTTCGGGAAAGGATAAGAGAAAGCAAGTGGATACACATCCATGAGCTGAGGCCTTATGCGTGGAGATACACTTGGGCTGAGCTAATTTAGGGTAGATGCTAATTTTCTTGTTCTTTGTATAGCATCATAATCATGTAATCATATTATCAAGTGTAGGTATTTTGTGTTTTGGTCAACATTAATATAATTAACAGGGAGTTAGGCTCTTTACAATTTGGCATCTAATGTATGCACTGGTATATATCTGATATGAAACCTTATTATATGGATATATATATATATATATGACTTATTTCTTAGAAGTATGTTATGGTAGTAACATGAATAATAATGTTAGTAAATTGTGAATCCTTTTGCTATCATTAACTCATGAATTTGCTTATGTATGGAAGTTTGGTGAATAGGAAGTTACACCTAAGATTTGATTTGGCAATGAGAGACATGCTGAGTACATTAGATAGATGAATGCCATTATAGCCTTACAAATTAAGGTAGAGTAGCCTTGGAGTATTATTAGAATGAGAGTTGTAGTGTAAGGGATAAAACTTACGAAGAAATGGTGCTGAAGAGGGTCACACCACAGCCAAAATGGGCTAAGTCGTGGCCAAGTGTCAAGTAGAGGCAAGGAGCATCTGGAGCGAGGTGTCTCGCCTCGGCGCAAAATGAAAAAGTTGAACAAGGAAGGTAACAGAGAGCAACCTCACTACAGCCAAAATTTTTTTACCACAGCACAAGTTGAGGAATCAGGTGATAAGTGTTCTAGTAGTTAGTTTCATCGTGGCTCAAATATAGCCCATCAAAGCATGAATCAGGAAATTTGCTATAGTAGGTTCCAAGGTGTTTCCACTATGGTCCACATAGGCTCACTATGGCGAGATTTACGAAAATGTGAGAAGTCAAACCAGAGAGCAACTTTGTCACAACATGAAAATCTTAGGCCACAATGTAACACCATGTTCATATAGTTCATCTCATCTCATTTCTAATTCATATTCATTGGCTAAGCTACTTTGTCAAAGAAAATACAATAAAAATAATGGATTATTTTTGTGGATAAATTTTTCATTTCGTGCCTCATGAACCATATGAACTCATCCATCTCATTCTCATATTTAAATACACAAATACAACTTAGAATCATCTCAAGAAGTGGCCAATAACTCGAGCTCATGAACCATATACATAAAATTTACATGTGCAGCCTCGGATTCATGGGTCAATTTTTTGTCATAAACTTTGAAAAATCATAACTAATTCTAGAAAAAATTGAAATCAAGTACACTATACTATTCTGGAAAGCTATAAATGTATACTTTATATGAAAATAAGTCTAGACCAAAATATAGATATCTAGACACTAGAAATTGATGGAACAGTAACCAATGTCGCTTGACACTATTGATACTATCATAGAACTTTAAAAATTCATATCTCCCTGCTCAGATATCCAATTAGGGTGATCTTAGTGGCCATAGAAAGATTATCATGTCTATTTTATGTTTATAAAATTTTATGAGCATTGAACACCTATTGTCGCTCGAATGATGCAAGAGAAAAAATTGATTATATGAACAGTAACCATCTCAGGATAGCTAAAATTTGAAAACTTTAAAAAATCATAATTAATTCCACAAAGCTCTAAATAATTTGGTTTTTAGCTTTTCAAAAAGTTCTACATGAGATCTATATGCATGCCAAATTTCATGGGTAAATTCATTCAAAAGAAGGAACAAAAGGAATCAAGCATACAAGTAGCAAAATACCTTGGTTTCTTGGTTTCCTTTACGTGCTCTTCACTTTGCTTGGCTTCTTCTCCTTGAATTCTAAAATTTACTCTTATGTCTAACCTCAAAACAGCCCCAAATACTTTAATAATTCCATAGAAAAGAAGGGAAGATGAAGGAGAAGGAATTTGCTAAAGAGAAACCAAGAAAATCCATGAAAAACCATACCTTTTTCTTGCTTTTTCTTCTCCCTTTCTCTCCTCCCTTGTGCGCCTCACTCCTTTACTCCTTTCTCTAGTTTATGCAAAAATGAAATGGACTAAATGAGTAGAAGAGTGGGGCATGGGGTATATAGAGCTAGGTTTACAAGAATTGTTTCCAAAGTTTCAATTATGTCCCTTACTCTTGGCATTTTTGTTTCTTGTTCGTTTTAACTCCTTTTTGAGAACTGTCTTTTCTATCATAAAATTTAGCTTCTCAATCTCATAAAATGCCTTTGGATTTAGTCAAATTGGGGCTAAAACCTTCTCAAATGAAAGGGTCAAATTTTAGGTCAACCGTCGCTAGAAAGCGTACACTTGAGGAGTTTTAATTGTCCCGCAGCTTCCCATAGTTTTCAAGGCCTCTAAGAACCCCAGAAAACTCAAAATTTCTATTTAGAAATTCCTCCTATGAAAATTCCAAAGTTTGCCCAAAATTACTAAAATGTCATTACATTACATTGCTATTTTGTTAAATTTTGTTTAGTTATTTTAGCCTCTGTTCTAGGGTACCTTTAGCCTCCTAATTTTATTACTTAATGTCTAGATCATTATTCTAATTTTTTTGGACCTTAACTAATTTATTTCAGAGGACTTACTTTGAAAATGTATCTGTTCTGTTATTTTTATGAAAACCAGACATTACATGCAACACAAGATGCGAAACATGGATTTTAGGTTCCAGCAACCAACTTAGCCGCATCATGAAAGGTCTAAGTTGGCTCCCAAATTCTTATTTTTGACTTAGAGACCTTGAGATTTGCTATAATAATGTTGGGCAATGACTTTGGAATATTTATAAGAGGTTTTTGTGAGTTGAAATCAGTAGTAAGATGAATCGAAGGTCTTAAATGATAATTATAGTCACTTATTGATTTAATTAGTTGTAGCTATTTAGCTAATGACCCTAATGATATTAAAGTTCAAATTTTCCTACTTTCTCCTATTTTAATCAATTATAATGACTTTATACCTTGATTTGCGATTACTAATCATACTATTAAACTTAATCACGGTAATCAAGAATTAGGGTTGTTACAACCTAAACTTTCAAAATGTATATCTCCATCTACAGAGCTCCAAATGACGTGCTCTTGGTGGCTATGGAAAGCTTAATCCACAAAATCCATTACATATTAGAAACTACTATAGTATTCGAGTATTAGCAGACCTCTAACTTCAAAAATTCATAACTTTCTCTATACAACTCTTTTTCATGCAAACTTAGTGGCTCTAGAAAGCTTATAATTTCAGTTATATGCTTATAAAATTTTATGAGTATTGAACTTCATTTGGCCCTTGAATGACATAGAAATACAAACTGACCATATGAACTGTAACACCATACTTTTAGGACTCAATTCATACAATTCCCATGCCTCATCTTATGTTTATTCTATAGAAACAATATAGTGGCATAGGAAGTTATGAATAAAAGTACATTTTTCTACCGGTAAAATTTTTCTTTCGGAGTCCCGTAGGCCATATGAAAGCATCTATCACTTTATCATACTTAAACACATGAATATAACTCATTTCCATCATCAAATTTGGCTTACAACTCGTAGAAAGCAAAGGAGCATATGAAATCCATGTTTGTATTTTCGGCCAGAATTTTCTCTTTTCTGTCACAAACTTTGGAAATTCATAACTAAATCTATAAAAATAGAAAACATGTAATCTTAGTCATTCTGGAAAGCTTAAGACGTCTAATTTATGATAAAAATATGTAGAAGTCTTAAAATCTCATATATAATGCGTTTGACACACGAAATCATCTACTAGTCGGAGGGTTCCTGATACTATCACAGTTTACTGATATAGATTTCAAAAATGTCTAACTAATTCCACAAAAATCCAATGCTTTCAAATGATATCACTATGGAAATATGTGAATGTTAAATAGAGAGAAAAAATATCTCTAGATCAGTACATCAAGCCAAACGCCCGGAAATATATGGAACAGTACCTCGGGTCTGGCAAGATGTCTGATATTGGGCAGAACCTTCGAAAATGCATATCTTCCTCTCTAGACCTCCAAATGAGGTGATCTCGGTGGTCACAGAAATATTATGACCTCTAGTTTATGCATATAAAATTTCATAAGCATTGGATACCATTTGGCTATCGGGTGACACAGAATTCAAAACTGCCAGTATGAACAGTACCCATACCAGAATCCATGAAAAATCCCAACTTTGAAAATTCCTCAAATATTCTCTAGGTCTCCAAAAATTATGATCTTTAGCTTCCCAAAAATAACTTAATGATACCTCATTCCATGCCAAGTTTCAGGGCAAGACTAACTCATTTGGCCAAAAAGTGATATAAGGTTCCATTATGGTCAAATTTGGCTCCATATGAGGTACCAAATTTACCAAATGGCCTTCCCTTGGTTGTGGCACCTTTTGGGCAGGTCTAAAAGTACATTTGAGACTTGGGTAAGCTGCCCAAATGGTCCAAAAATCTCATGCATCTCATTTTAGCCATTCAACCCACACTTATGCATCCATTCATCAAAATCCCATATTGCACACTTTAGCCATACATACTCAAAATATGTGCTATAGGGCATATATCATTTTCATACGTCTAACTAACACATAATAGTATAATCACACATGTCTCAAGGTTCATGGTACATATACAATCTCATATACACTATGAACCATCATTATGGTTCCAAAATAGGCAAAATACTACATAAACTTGTCACTCCTTGCTCTTTATGGTTGTTGGCTCCCTTCACCATAAGTGCTTGGTCCACCTAGCATGTTAGATCATTGGAGAGGAGGGGATGAGATTCAAAGAATCTCAATAGCTCACACATCCATTTACATCACATTCAAGGCATACATATACCAAATGCATAACTATACAAGCATAAAGTGTGCAATAAATTCTATTCCATGCCACATTCACATGTCAAGATTACTTTCATGCTCTAGGGACTTTTGGGTTAGCCTCACCCCATTTCTAGGACTTTTGGATTTGCCTCACTCTTGGTCTAGGGACTTTTGACTTTGCCTCACCCATTCAAGGGACTTTTGGCTTTGTCTCACCCATGCCATGAGACTTTTGGCATCTCCTCACCTTCATCAAGGGACTTTTGGCATCACCTCACCCTTATGGGCTCTTTCCACAACCATAGTCATTCAAGAAAACATATTGGTACCAATGCACAACAAGGATCAAGTGGCATATTATCAAGCATCAAGAATGCATGCAAGCACACTAAGACATACATATGCACACAAGAATGCAAAGAGAATGAGGTGGAGAGCTACCTTGCACAATTTCACACACTTTTTCTTTAGCTTTCAAGCCTCCTCTTTCGGCCACACACCCACAAATTGGTGGAGATGGTTTCTCTTGGCCTATATACAAATTATGGGAGCCAATTAGGTTCATGAAACACATTCTAAGGCTACATAACTTGATGAACGACTAGATTACTCTATATACTTCATTATGGTCCATAATTACACTTAATGAAGCAACACCCCTCGAACGATTTCTAGGCCTTATTCTTTCTTATCAAATATGATTCTTGACCCCTTTTAAGCCTCTTGGAGTCATCACATCATTGAGACAAAAGGCCTAGCACCATGTTGCTTCTTTAGGTCATATTATGGAACCTAGGGCACTAAGGCACTAAATCACTTTCTTTGAGTTCTAAATTTTTTCTAAGGCCTCTACTCATCTTCACTCATCACATATGACTCAAGAATAGCCTTAGAAAAATCTAAAACTTTCCTTAGCTATAGGAACTTGCCTAGGCCGAGACTATAGGGGGAAGAAGAGTTCATGGCCTTCTTGATTTTTCCTTGATGGGAGACACACTTGGGAGACTTCCTAGAGGTCTTAGGCTCAATCAAATACTCACACATGCAAGGAAACTCATATATCAAATCAGTTTTTGCAAAGTGTTCAAGAGCTCTACACTTTTTCTACTTAGAGTTCATTAATTTTTCTTGCAATTTCTTTGCTTTCTTGGATGGGAGGTGCATGTGGGAAGCTCTCTAGGGATCTTAGGAGCATGTTTAAACATTTAATTAAGTCTAAGAACATTCATATAAAATTAGATTTGCAAGGGAGCATTTGGATCCCTAATGGTTCTATCTTGTCTCTTAATGCTCCTTTCTTGATTCTATTGGTTCCTTCTTAATCTTTGCCATCTAAAACCTCTAATCCTTCCATAAATTGGGCAGAAAATAGCCCCTAAAAATTGGGCTCATGATGCCCAAATTCGTGCAAGAGAAAGGGGGAGGAAGGAACTACCAAAGAATGGAAGTTTTACCTTGTTTTCTTGCTTTCTCTTGGTTGCTTTTCACTTGGCTAGCCTCCCCTCACCAAATCCGAAAATTCCACCTCTGTTCTGCCTTCAAAACAGCACCAAATTAAATGCCAAAACCATGAGAAGGAAGAGGAAGAAGAGGGGAAGAAGTTTAACAAGGCAAGGAGTAGGAAAAAGTGGCCAAAACTTACATTTTTCAAAGCTTCTTCTTCCTTCCTTGGCCTCCCCTCTTGTGCGCCACTCTTAGCCCTTCTTAATTCTGTTTTAACGTGTGAGAGAGTGGGTGAGGAGATCTGAGCAGAGGAGGGACGTTTTTATAAGCTAGAGATTCATTTAAGCAACTTTCAGAATTTACAATTTAGTCCCTCTTTGTAGTTTTGTTCGTTTGGGCTCATTTCAACTCCTTTTTGAAATCTGTATTTTCCATCATATTCCTTAGGCTCTTAATCATAATAATTGCCTTTGGAATCACTCAAAAAGGATCTAAAACCATTCCGAACCGTTCGGTCAAAGTTTCGGTCAACCAACGGCCGAAATCGCTCATCGGAGGGGTTTCAACTGTTCTAGGGGTTCCCATGGTATTCGGGGCCTCTGAAAACCCCAGAAAGCTCAAATTTTCCATTTAGAAAGCCCTCCTATGAGATTTCAAAATTTTCCAAAAATTACAAAAATGCCCCTACTTTCTTCGGCAAATTTTCTGAGCTCTTCTGGCTCTGGTTTCTAGGCATCTCAAATCTCAAATCCTCATTTTCTAATATTTAAAATTTTATCATAATTTTAGTTGGCCCCAATTCCTTCTATTTCAAAGACTTCCTTTTATATTTGGCTCATTTCTTATGTTTACGGAGAAACTGAACATTGCATTTCTCACGTTTATGGAGGGACCGGATGTTACATGAACAGTGACTAGGATAATTCTACATAATTTGGCCAACTTTAAAAATTTATAATAAATTCTCTAGAGCTCCAAAAATAGTGCTCTTTGGTGCTGTGAAAAGCTCTAGATAAGACCTACATAGAAATGCAAATTGACCATAAGAACAGTGACTAGGACAATTCTACATAATTTGCCTAACTTTGAAAATTCATAATAAATTCTCTATAGCTCCAAAAATAGTACTCTTTGGCTCTATGAAAAGCTCTAGATGAGACCTACACAGAAATGCAAACTGACCATATGAACAATGATTAGGACAATTTTACATAATTTGTCCAACATTAAAAATTCATAATAAATTCTTTAAAGCACCAAAAATAGTGCACTTTGACTCTGTGAAAAGCTTTAGATGAGACCTATATTAATGCCAGATTTTGTGTATCAAATCATCCATTTGGTTAGTTTATGGTTCAACTTAAGATTATGTCACATTTTGTAACATAATGGGGTCAAATAGTATCAAATGGCCTTCTAGCCATTCCATAACCACTTGAGCACATCCCAAAGCATAAATTTGCATATAAAAGCTTCTTAAATAGTCTAAAACATCATACATCTCAAAACTACCTTCCTAGTTGTCATTATGATTAGAAAGAAACTCCTTACGACTCAAAAATGGATAGAAAAGTTATGCCGATAGAAGAAGAAGGCCGTTAGAGATTGAGATTGGAGACCATGTATTCGTCTGTGTAACACCCCAAAATTAATTAAAGTACTAATCATGGATTTGGGTTAATTAAGAATAATTAATATAGAATAATCGGGTGAGTTAAGTGAATGAAAATTTTGAGAGATAAATTATTAATATGAGTTGATAATTAATTGGGATAGAAACTTCATCTAGGCCCAACTTAATGTAAGAGATCATGATAAGAGGCTAATGGAGGGCCAATAAGTTAGGTGCAGACCCAATCCGATTCAATGTAATAAAGGCCCAAGATCCACCTTTTATAGGCTCTTATAAATGGCTCAATAAACCTTGTGCAGACCCAAAACAATGGAGTTCTAAAACTAGGTCTGGCCCAAAGAAATTTTGTAGCCCAACAACTTAAAGCTGGCCCAACAAAGCTAAAAATCTGAAGCCCATTTAGAGGTAGATCTTGGAGTAGCCCATAACCCATAGAAAACCCAACTTAAACCCTAAAAACTAACCTAGCCACCCCCATTCTACAGAACCACAAGAGACACACACAAAATTCGGAGGTCCAAAGGAGAGGCTAGGGTTCTTGGTATGTTTCCATCATTTCTCACTTTTAAGTTCAAAATTAGCCAAGGTACTAGTTATATAACTTGATCCCCTTCCCTTCCTCTTCATTTTGGCCAGATTAGTCTTTTATTTAGAGTATTTTTACCATACCCAAAATCTGAAATGTGGTTATTTGGGATTTTCTTGGTGAAATTTCGTAGGTTGAGGTTAGGGCTGACATTAAGTAAGTATAAACTCTTCTTTTTGAGGTATTTCTACATGTTTGAGACCCCAATGATTGGATTATAATATGGGTATTAATTTTTTACGAATTTGGTTAGGATTTAGGGTGATATATTGAAGTTTCTGGTAGAGGACACCTCCATTCCGAATTTTTGAGACTTTGTAGTGTAGGGAGGATTTTGTACCACTGGTGGCTTTTGCAAATTGTCTACAAGTGAGGTAACTGGGACTATATTAATTTCATGCATATATATGCTTTAATTTCATATTTGCTGTACATGAATGATTTGAATTGCTGAATGAATTGGTTGGCTATCTATTGTATTGTGATTGGCCTTATGAGTCCATAGTAAAGTTGTAGTGCGACTGCCATACGTGTATGTGCTTCGATCGGGCATTGGGTTATGATTAGACCCCAGATGCACTGAGCCCTGGTTGTGCTCATTGGGGAGTGGGTGCCGTGGACGGGCCTCTCTCAGTGTTATTAGCCTTTAACATGTGGAAATATGATTGCTAGTATGGGATAGTAATCATGATAGCCTAATTATTTTATTTACTAATATGACTAGTATGTTTTCTTATGCTTATGTGAAATCATGCATATATGTTAATTAAACTGAAATATATGATAAAATTTTCTTGGTTACTGAGACTTGCATCTCACCCTATTTTATGGGATTAAATATTTCAGGTGAAGGTTCTTCGGGTAAGGATAAAGGCAAGCAAGTGGATGAACATCCATGAGCTGAGGCCTGGTGTGGGGAGCTACACTGGGTCTGAGTGGAATAAAGTAGATGCTAATTTTGTTAACCTTTGTATAACATCATCATGTATTTATATTGCCAAGTCTAGGAGTTTGTATTTTGATAACATAGAATGTAACCAATGAGAAATAGGCTTCATATTAGTTGTTGATGGATGTATAAGCTTATGACACTTATTATGGCTTGTAAACATGTGTTTTAACTGACTATTTAAGTAATAAAATCATGTGATATATTGATTGTGGATTTAAGCTAGCGATGCATGAATTATTCGATGAAAACATGATTGAATGACCATTTTGAGAAATTTATAATTTTGCTTATATAAGACCAATGAATGAGTAGGAGAATCCACCTTCCAATGTGGGATGGGTAATGATACAATGGTTGGGACAAATCAGCTAGATAGATGTTATTAGAATCTCATAACAAGTGGGAGAGTGGCCTTAGAGAGCCCTTAGATAGAGAGTGGAGAGTATGAGATAAGGTTTTAGAAGTTGTAGGATCTGAAGGCATTTTACCGAGGCCAAAATATTGTTAGTTGCGGCTAATAGTGGCGAAGTTGCCTAGGGAGAGTACCAGAGAGCAATTCACCGTGGTAAAATGTGGAATTAGCCACGGCAAAATGTGAGAGGCAAAATTAGGAGTCGTTTAGAGGGTAATTCGCCGTAGCTAAATGGGAATTAGTCGCGGTGAACTTTTGTGAGAATTTGTCTGGAGTTCCAGAGAGGAATTAGTCACGACGAAAGGGGGAATTGGCCGCAGCCAATAGCGAGAGGCGAGCAAGGTAAGTTCTAGAAGGCTTCCTTGCCGTGGCGCCATATAGGTTAGTCGCGGCGAAGGTCCAACTCACCATAACTATCATCGTGGCAAAATCAGTAACGAAGTAAAGAGTGAATCCGAGGGTAATTGGCCACAGCTAAGGGGAATTTAGCTGCAGCGAATGTCCTAAAACCCTTATATTAACCAGGAAATCTTAGTTTTTCATATGGTAATCTCAAAGGATGACTTAAAAACATTGGTAGAAGATTCTTGTGAGTTGGAATTGATAGGTAATAGAATCAAAGGCTTATAAATGAATATTTGTTTCCTTAGTGTATGTAAGTGCTTGTAATTTTATGGTTGATGACTTTAATAACATTAAGGTTCAAATTTTCCCGCATTTCCAGAATGTAATTAGTTTTAATGTCATGTAACCCTGGTTTATGGTCAATAATCACGTATTTAACATTAATTACAATGATTAGAAGTTAGGGTCGTCACAGTCTGGGTGTCTCCAATGATCGAGGTTGGTCGGTCTATAAAGTTAAGGAAGCTTAATCCTAGGTATATTGGTCCATTTGAAAATCTTGAAAAAATTGGACCCGTGGCCTACCGGATAGCCCTACCCCCTAACCTAGCCCAAATCCATAATATTTTTCATGTCTCCTAACTGAAAAAGTATTTACCAGACCCCTCATATGTCATAGAATATGAGCATGTTCAATTGTAAGAAAATCTTTCCTATGTAGTGAAACCAGAGAGGATTGTAGACGCTAAGCTTAAAAAGCTGAGAAACAAGAGCATCCTTCTAGTGAAAGTGGTCTGGAAGGGTCTGACATCTGAGGAGGCAACCTGGGAGCTAGAGGATAAAATGAGACAAAAATATCCAGAGCTATTTTCGTAAGGTACGTATTTAAATTTTGAGGACAAAATTTATTTTAAGGGGGTAGAAAATGTAACGAACATAAATTCTATAAAAATGACAAAATGAGCTGTATAAAAGCAAGTCCACTGAAATGAGCTAGATAATGTCCTGAAAAATTTGGGTAGAGTCCTAAGCTCCTAAAAATGAGAATTCTAGCCTCTGACAAAAAGAAAAGCAGAGCTAGGATAAAGAAATAATTTGTGACAGAAACTGATGAAACGTAATGGCATTTTCGTAAATAAGTGCGACTCTTGGAAACACACATAGGAGGGCTTTCTAAATGGGAAATTTAAGTTGTCCAGGATTCTTAGAGGTCCCAAAAATCATGGGAAGCCTTGGGATCAGAAAAGCCCCTCCGATATACATTTTTTAATGTTAGTGAGCTTGAACTTTGACAGAATCATTCGGTAAGGTTTTAGCTCCAATTTGAGTGATTATAAAGGCATTTTACTAAATTAGGAATCTAAATTTTATATTGGAAAAATGGTTCTCATAAAGGAGCTAAAACGAAACAGAAATGAAATTGTCATTATAGAAGGACGAAATTAGAATTTTTGGAGAAGTATGCTTTTAAAAGCTCCCACATACTTCTCCTTTATTCTCCCACCTTCTTAAGCACGACTTTCTCTACCCAAATTACAGAAAAATAGTAGCTCTTCTAGGTGCGCAAGGAGAGGGAGAGAAAGAGGGGAAAATCAAGAGAAAGGTAAGGAAATCTAAGGAATTTCATGCTCCATCTTCCTCCAATCATATTCTTCTCCTTTCCTCTGCACTTTCCATGGTTCATTTAAGATGAATGGTTCTGTTTTGGTCCAAAAATTTAGGGAGGAGTTCGAATTCCTTGTGGTGGAACAAACTAAGAAGAAAGAGTTTGGAAAACACACTTGAATCGAAGGTAAATAATCACTTTGGTTGCTTTCTTCTCTTACTTCTTCTTGGTGTATGATTTCGGCCTTATACAAAGCTATATAAGGGGGAGTTTTCTGTCCAAAACCAAGAGAGAAACAAGGGTTTTAGGCCATGGGAAGATGGAATATGGCAAGAAATTCCAAGAAAAACTAATAGAAATCAAGTTAGGAAAGTGTGGACTTTTCTAAGGTTTTGTAAAATCTAAATTTGTGTGAATGTTTCGTTAGTAATTTGAATGTTTCCTTGAGCTCCTAAGACCTCTAGAAACCCTCCCAAGTGGTTCTCCCATCAAGGAAAAATCAAGAAGCTTGTGAACTCCTTCCTTGGTGGATATCTCAGCCTAGGCTAGTTCATAGAGCTAGGGAGTGTTTTGATTTGTTCTAACCTTGGTTTGAGACTTTATATGATGTTAGAAGATGGGAGAAACCATTGGAAAAAATTTAGGAGCCATGGATTGGAAGATGGAGCAATGGTGTCCATAATAGTATCTTAAGAAGCAACTTGATTTTCCAATTATGCAAATGAATGTGTGAGGGCTCCAAGGACCTTAAATGAGTCCAAGAAGCCTAGAAATAACAAGAGAATGGAGCCTAGAACTCAAAATATGAGAGTTGCTTCATTGGGCCAATTATGGAACCATTATGCCACTTATGAGACTAAATATGTATTCAAGCTTTAGTTTAGTATCTTGGCTTGCTTCAAGTGAGTAATTATGTGTTGTTTATGGTGGCTAGGCCAAGAGAACCCTACTCCACTTAGGTGCACTTGTGGGACTGAAAAAGGGAAGGAAAAGGATCAAGAAAAGCTTGCATAAATCCAAGGTAGCTCTCCATCTCATTCTCCTTGCATTATTGTGTGCATATGTATGTTATTGTATGCTTGTGTGTGTTCTTGTGACTTGATCATATGCCACTTGATGCCTTGACTTTACATTGATACCAATGTGTCTCCTTGAATGACTATGGTTGTGGAAATGGCTCATAAGGGTGAGGTGATGCCAAAAGTCCCTTAGTGAAAGTGAGCAGATGCCAAAAGTCTCATAGCATGAGTGAGACAAGACCAAAAGTCTCTTGAAAGGATGAGGCTAAGTCAAAAGTCCCTAGACCATGAGTGAAGCAAATCTAAAAGTCCTAGAAATGAGGTTAGGCAAAACCAAAAGTTCATAGAGCATGGTCTTGGTTTGAATGTGAATAAGTGGCATGAGAATTGTGACCTTGCATACTTTATGATTGCCATACCTTCCATACATATGCTTTGATGTGTATATGCCTTAAATGTGTGTGAATGAGTGTGTGAGCTATTAAGATTCTTAGAATCTCACTCCTCTTTCCCCTTCCATCTTGAATTGTCTAGGTGGCTCACAAGAAGCAAAGAAAGCAAGCGAAGAGCCTTGAAGGGCTATACTTTAAACCTTTTGTAGTTTTCTTTGTGTATCAATGTGAGGTGATATTGTACATGTTATTATTGCAATGTAAGACCATGAACAAATGTAATATTATGTATGAATGATGTTTGAACCTTGTATGGTACGAAGATAATGGAAATATGGAAATTGAACACTTGGGTGCACACTTGAATGTATGTATTTTTAGGTGTGGGATGGTCAAAATGATGTTCATGGTCTTTGGGACCACTTGGGCAATTCTTACAAGTTATAATCATGCTTTTAAACTTGTTTAAGAGGTGCCAAACACTAAAGAAGACTAATTGAATCAAGTTGGTACTTTATATGGAGCAAAAGTAACCATTTTGTGAGGCTATGTCACTTTTTCCCAAATAAGCTCTTCTTGGTCTGAGATTTGGCATGCATCTAGAGCTTTTTAGAAAGTTAAAGTATAGAATTTTTAGTGGTCTATAGAATATTCGATGAATTTTTGAAGTTGGGAAATTTTTTTGAATTGGTCACTATTACTGTAATTATAGTCTGAAATGAAACTCTGTCACTCATAGGGCAAATGATGTCCAATTGCCACAAACTTTGACAGAGAGAAATTAGACCTTCCCAGTGACTTGTTTCAATTAGAAGCACCTTATTTGTATGTCTAGAGAGGGAGATATTAATTTTTGAAGTTGCTATCTAGTATTAGGCGTTTAGTTAGACCTATGTCACTATTTTATTTGTTTTTGAGGCTTGGACATGCTTGGACTGGTCTAGAGTTATTTTTTTCCTCTATTTAACATCCTTAGCTTTCTAGATTGGTATCATTTGCATAGATTAGATTTTTTTGGAATTAATTGGACATTTTTGAAATTTATGATAGTAAATTGTATCAGTACCAGGGATAGCTAAACCTTTGTGCCTATTTCATTGTCAAATGTGGTCCAAAGGCTATGTTCATGTCCTGGAATTATTTTTAGTGTGAATTTAACATCTAAAGCTTTCCAAAAAGCTATGGTTTGTATGATTTTGATTTTTTTACATTTAGTTATTTGTTTTCAAAGTTGCCCCTAAAAACTGCCACTGTGAAACCGCAATAAATGAAGAAATTTTGGGATTTTTGACCCTTGATCCATGATTTGTGCCGTTTTTTAAGAATGTTATAATTTGTATGTATGGAAAATAATTAGATAATGTTGTTAATGAGTTCATGGGGTCTCAGAGACTTGAAATGAAAAATTTATCCATTACACAACACAAGTAAAAAGGGTAAGAAAATTTATTACTTCAATTTTCTTCTTATAGCCTAGTATTTAGAAAGTAACCAATCCTCATACAATCAATACTCTCACTTAAGGTTCACTTTATTACTTATGCGACTAGTGCACATGCTAACTTTATAGCCTATTATTTAGATAGTATCACATCAGTAGGCCATGAATTTATTACTTCAATTTTCTTCTTATATGCTATTTACCCATGCTTTGATATGATATGGCATAAGGATTCAATATGTGATGCTTTAAATGTGCATTTACTTTTTTTTTTTTTTTGCAAATGGAGTATGTTGGCTTAATGTCTTTAGTGTGCTTTTGAGATGTTTCAAGTGTTCCTCCCATGTAGTGCTATGGACTAGGATATTATTAAAAAGAAACTAAAATATATTTTTTGAGAAAAGGTTTGTAAATTAAGTTCATTAATCTTTGAAAGATGGCCAAGGAATCCAAAAGGCATAACTAGGAATTTATAAAGGCCTCATGTGTTCTAAAAAGTAGTTTTGAGAATATCATTAGGGTGCATTTAGATTTGATGATACCTAGCTTATAAGTTTGGAAAAGTACTTTAAACCCCTAAACTCATTAAGAAGTTCTTTAATAACCAAAATAGGGAACTTGTTCTCTATAGTTTTGTCATTTAGCTTCTTATAATATACATAAAGCCTCCTTGTTCCATCCTTATTTGTCTCTAAAACCACATGGGAAGCAAATGCATTGCTATTGGGTCTAATAACTCCATTATTCAACATTTCTTGAACTAATTCCTCCATTGCATTTTTTTACACTAGCCTATATCTATAAGGCCTTAAACTAATTGGTTTCTTTTCCTTAAGGGTAATGGCATGGTCAAATTCCTTTGAAGTAGGTAAGGACATAGGCTCTTAAAATACATACCATAATTTTTGAAATAAGTTCTCCAAGAAATTGCCTTCTTCTTGTGTTAGCTTGTTATCCACCAAATTCAATTCCATCTACTTTTCTTTATATTGCTCACTAATTTAAATTAAGTAAGTTTGATTAGCATTTAGAACTTGCTTTCTTCTCATATCTTTGCCTCCTGATAGTTGCTTGGGTTGATCTACTTCATATACTTAGTTAAACCTCTAATTCAAAGTGAAACTCATAAGGTCCTAAACAATTCTGCCTAAGGTAACTAACCATTGTATCTCCAAAATCATGTTATAACCTCCCAAACTCATCACTAGAAAATCTACTATGAATGATTCCTCTTGCATACTCTACTTAAGTAGCATACATTTGGCCTCACTTTAACTTATTGGCCATTAGCTACTGAAACTTTTGTTTCAGTTGTTAGCTACATTTTTAACTTCAATCTCTTAACTAGAGTTTCATCCATAAAGTTGTGAGTAATACCTGTGTCAAGCACTAGCATCACTAGTCTTTTTTACCATTCCTTGTGCCTTCATGTTTAAGTATCTTGTTGAGCTTTCTATGGACCTACTTATGCCATTCAATGAAATTCTTGGTTATACTTATGCTATACTATCCTCTGCACCTTCCACTTCAGCACCTATTTCCTTACTCTCCCCTTGTTCCTCTTCACCCACCATGCTCATAAAGATTTGTGAATTTTTACACTTGTGTTTGAAATTGTATTTTTCTGGACACCAATAGTAAAGACCTTTCCTTCTCCTATCATTCATCTCTTTGTAAGCTATTTAATACGCTTGTCATTGGTTAAATTGGTTTTGGTTTTTGTAGAATTGATTGTGGATTCTTTTTCAATGGGTAGATTGTTTTTAGTATTAATGGAGGTTGATTCATTTTTGTATGTGGATGAGGTAGGATTATTATAGGTTTTCAATTAAAGAAGGTAATAGAGGTGTTATGGAAGGGTTGGTTTTGTTCTTCTTTGGGTATAGAGAGTTTTACCTTTGAAGGGCATGGATAAAGGCTTTTTGCAATTTTACAAGATACATAGTGTTGGAGAGAGTACTAGTTTGAAAATTCTTATCTAAGCATCTATTTCTACCTTTAACCCTAAAAAAGGCTAATAACATGCTTTTTAGCTAGCTCTATCTCCTTTAATAGTTCTTCAAATCTTTCTTGGTAGTTATCCATGGGCCTTTCTTATTTTAAATTCTTCAATTCAAATATAAGATCCATTATATCACATCTTAAAATCTTGCTCTCAATGCTTTAACATACTCTAGCCAACCAACCTCCTCAATCTTTTTCTTCTTGGTGAAGTTTTGATGCCATTATGAAGTTTTGCCTTCAAGATGCATGTTAATCAATAAGATGCATTTGATGTGTGAGGGAATTGATACCCCCTATTTGGTTCCCATTGTACAAACCAAATTGTGGGTAACCATTCATTGTTCATGCTCCATGCATGCTTGTTCCTTTATTCATTTCGTTCACTTCTCTGTTGCTATTCCATGCCATCAATAGGAGTTTCACAACCATGTTTGAGATCATACTCTTTATTTGCAATGTCAAAGTGTCCATTCACATCATCAAAGAGTGCAAGTCATTGACCTCTAATTGTGTTTGCATCATCTTTTTCTCCAACTCACAAAACTAATCCATTAATTATGTCTTCTTCACCATTTTCGAAGGAATTTGGCTTTAGTACTAATTGGTGCAAAGTTCAAAGAGAAAACTAGTACTCGATACTAGAAGAATTCTTATTAGATCAAATTATGTAACATCCCAAAAAATTAAAATTTTCTAATTATTTAGTATTTTATGAAATGAATCTATTAAGTTTTAACAAGATGAATTTGCATGAAGTAACTTCATATGTGAAAAGTATAAGATGAATAGGACCCATAAAATTTTTTGAGATTTTAGAAAGGTCCAAGAGGCATAGGGACAAAATCGTCATTTGTCACCTGGATAAACTTTAATAATTTTTCTGGAAAAAAGAAGAATTAAGAATTAGCCCAATATATATATATATCAATAGTTAGGAAATAATGCACAGAAAAGTATAAAATTTGTTCTGTAAAATTTCAAAATTATTAGGATCAGAAAATGGCCCCAAACAATTAAGAGCTTATACAGAGACAAATTAAACCCCTAAGCTTTAGTTAACTGTCTCAGGAGATTCTATGCCAAAAGATCTATTAAATGGTGGTGACGGAATCTGGAGTTATGGTGTTAAGACAAAGATATAAGTGAAGACGAAGATATAAGCAAAAAACAAACATATGTGCTTGTCAATAACATTACTCTTAAGGGCAAAATGGTCATTTGGACCCTAAACTAATAAAATATTAATAAATAATAATAATAAAAAAATATATGGTAGGTGACATTAAATGGGAATCGTGTAGGTCCAAATAATATTAAAATATAGTGGAGAACTCATAAAACGCAGGCTGAATAAAATATTATAGAGCAGCTGCAACAGAGGATATCAGTGAAACGGTGGCATTTTTGTAAATTCAGGCTAGAGGAAGGCTGATGTGGTGCCATGGGTAAGGAGCAGGGCATATGGCTCCATATGTGTGAAGAAAATTCTATTGACTCATGAACTACAAAGCGATGACACAAGCTTATGTTAACAATTTTTTTAATCTCACATTTTACGAAAAAGTTATTGCTAACATCAAAATGACATAGATGCTGACTCAAGCAGTAATAAATGCAACCTTATCTTCACAAGTTATGAGAAAGTAACCATAGTTAAAATTTAACCGCAGTTAAAATCAAATGGCTAATATTAATTCGTAAAACATGATACGATTTTAATTGTTAATACAATCCAATTACTTAGATTTCTTTACTTTTTAAGATCAAATCACAACCTTTAATTTAATCCAAAGGCCTATATTAAATATCTAAAATCAAGATTAAATCATAACCATCTAATGAATCTAAAGGCCAAGACCTTTCATATTAAAAATTGTTCAAATCTTAGACATCCCTTTGTAAATAAATTGTACAAGAATACACACACACCCTTTGTAACAACATATATTTCTAACTTATTTCATACACATTTGCAAGCTCAAATGACACATTCCATAAAGGAAGTGAGAAAAATCCATTAAAATAATACATTTCTTTACGTTGCGTCGTGTATAAAAATTTCATTCAGTGTTACATAGACCATGTGAGCTCATACAACATAATCTCATATTTAATTACATGAATACAACTCATTTACATCATCAAAAGTGGCCTACATCTCAAGAAACTTGAAGGAAAGCTTAGAATATTCATACATATTTTCAACCAGAACTTGGCTCATTTCTGACCCAACTT
This sequence comes from Erythrophleum ivorense, assembly GCA_026724425.1. Classification (NCBI taxonomy): domain Eukaryota; kingdom Viridiplantae; phylum Streptophyta; class Magnoliopsida; order Fabales; family Fabaceae; genus Erythrophleum; species Erythrophleum ivorense. Next base: position 106,861 of record JAIUCV010000646.1, on the reverse strand, counting down.
TGGAAAATTATAACTAATTCTATAAATATTGAAATCATGCATGCTACGGATGTCTACTTTATACTAAAAATATTTTCAAACCATAACATCCATCACAGAGGACGTTTGACATGCGAAATGGTCCAGAGGTCAGGCTGTCTACTGCTGCTGTCATAGAATTCTGCAGCAAATTTCAAAAATTTCCAATTAATTTCAAAAAAATCTAATCCATGCAAATGATACTAATATGGAAAGCTGTAGATATTAACTAGAGGGAAAAATAGTTCCAGACTAGCTCAAGCATGCCCAGAGCTCGAATTCAATAGAACAATAACTGAGGTTAGGTGAAGTTCCTGATACTGGACAAAATCTTTAAAAATTTATATTACTCTCTCTAGACCTCCAAATAAGGTGCTTCTAGTTGACACAAGTCACTGGGAATGTCTAGTTTTTTTGTATAAATTTTTTTGGCAATTAGACATCATTTGGACCCTGTGTGACATATTTTATTTTCGAACCTGAGTGAACAGTGACATGACCAAAACTAGAAAAATTGTCAACTTTGAAAATTCATCAAATATTCTATGGACCTCCAAAAATTATATTCTTTAACTTTCCAAAAATCTCTCAACAAGCTCTAATTGCATGCCAATTCTTAGATCAAGAAGAGCTCATTTGGCCAAAAAATGATATAGGGTTCCATTATGGCCAATTTTGACTCCATATAGGATACCAAATTGTCCAAATGGCTTTCCTTGGGGTTTGGCACCTCTTGGGCAAGTCTAAAAACATAATTAGGACTTGTGTAGGCTACCCAAATGGTCTCAAACTCCATGCATCTCATTTTGGCCATCTCATCCACACTTATACACATTTCCATAATGTCATCCTAGAAACTCATTTGCCAACACATGTTCAAATCACATTCTAATGGTCACCTAACATATTCTCTCATTTTCATATATGACATATTATCATAATTACATATGTTCATAACATCATGATACATATACATCCACGGATTACATCATTTGCCAATTGTATGGTTTCAAAGTAACAAAATTCAAACACTTTGTTGTCATCCTCTCATCCTCAAGGTGGTTAGCTTCTATTACCTTGCCTTCTTGATCCACCTAACATGTTAGAACATTGGAGAGGAGGGGATGAGATTCAAAGTGTAATGTCCAGTTTTCGTTAAACAACGAAAAATGGCACATTTTCAAAGCAAGTCCCCTAAATGAATTAGTTAAGGTCCCAAAAAATTTAAGGAATATTCTAGCCTCCTAAAAATGGAAATTCCAGCCTTAGACGAAAGGAAAAATGGAACTAGAATGAAGAAACAAATTTTTGACGGAAACCTTACGAAACGTAATGACATTTTTGTAATTTCAGGAAATTTTTGGAATTCACACAAGAGGGCTTTTTAAACCAAATTTTTGAGTTCTACGAGGTTCTCAGAGGCCCTAAAAACCATGGGAGTCCCCAGGACAGTTAAATCCCCTTCAGTGGACGTTTTCCAAAGTCGATGTGCTCGAACTTTGACAGATTTGTTTAGAAAGATTTTAGCTCCGATTTGGGTGATTCCAAAGCCATTTTTATTAATTGGGAACCTAAATTTTATAATAGAAAAGATGGTTCTCAAAAAGGAGGTAAAACGAAAGAGAAACAAAAATGCAAAGTACGAAAGGCAAAATTAGAATTTTTTAAAAAGTCACTTTGCCCTAGCTATATATAGGTGGCGTCTTACACTCTCCCACATTTCACTTCAGATTTTCCAGCCCTAAATTAGAAGCAAATCCCTTGGAGAGTGGCACACAAAGAAAAGGGAAGAAGGAGGAAAAATCAAGTCTTTAGGTGTGAAAATTTGTTTGTTTTTCATGCTTTCTCTCTACCAATCTCTTCTCCTCTTTTTCCTTCTTCTTCTCCATGATTTTCCTGAAGTTTTGAGGACTATTTTGAAGGGAGAACAGAGGAGAAATTTTGAAATTCAAGTAAGGAGGCCAAGGAAAGCAAGAACAAACAAGGAAATTCAAGGAAAACAAGGTATTTTGTAATTCTTCCACTTGGTCGTCCTCCTCCCTTCCTTCAAGCATATTTCGACCTAGATATAAATAGCCCTAGGGAGTTAGATTTTCAACCAAACCAAGGATGATTCTTAGATATTTGATGGAGAATAATAAGAATATGCAAAGAAAACCATTAAATAGGCATTAGGATTCAAGATGCAAAACCTAGGGTTTCTAGTGCACCTTTCAAATTCTGAATTTATGTGATACTTCCTAGGTCTAATTTAGAGTATAAATGAGTTCTTGAGACACCTAAGATGCTCCCCACAAGTTCTTCCTTCAAGAAAATTAAGACAACTCCAAGAAGCCCTAAACCTAGGCATGTCTCGGCCAAAGAGGGTTTGAGTACTAAGTGAGATTCTTAAATTTTGTCTAAGGCCATTCTTGAGTCATATTTGATGAATGAAAGTGAAGGGAGGCCTTGGAAAAAAATTAAAACTTATAGAAATTGATTTGGTGCCTTAGGTTCCATATTGTGACCTAAAGAAGCAACATGGTGCTAGGCCTTATGTTTTGATAATGTAATGACTCCAAGAAGCTTAAAAGGAGTCAAGAATCATATTTGAAAGGAAAGAATAAGGCCTAGAAATGGTTTGAGTGGTGTTGCTTCATTAGATGCAAATATGGACCATAATGGGGGTTATAGAGCAATCTAGGGTTTAAGCAAATTGTGTAGTCTTAGAATATATTTCATGAACCTAATTGGCTCCCATAAATTGTATTTAGGCCAAAAAAAATTATCTCCACCAATTTGTGGGTGTGTGGCCGAAAGAGGAGGCTTGAATTTCAAAAGAAAAGTGTGTAATTGTGTGCAAGGTAGCTCTCTCCACCTTCTCTCATGCATGGATGTGTGTTTAGCTTGCTTTAGAATGTGTGTATGTGTATTTTCAAGCTATGAAAAGTATGTTAACATGCCTTTATATGCCATGATTCTTGATACCATGTTATGTTTTTAAATGGGTGTATGATGTTTGTATGAGTTTGCTTGAGTGTAGAGAGGCCAAGAACTCTTCCCTTTGGTGAGGATGAGCCAAGAACCCTTGAGCTTAGTTGAGACAAAGTAAAGAGTCTTCCAAAAGCAAAGTGGGGTCCCAAGAGTATGGTTGAGTCCAAAGTGCTCAAAGAATGGGTGAGGCAAGTCCAAAACCCATGAGGAGAAGTGTGAGGCCAATCCAAACACTTGGTGAGCTCTTGAATGATTTGTATGAGTTGTTCACATGTCAAGTTTGCTTTTAAAATGTCTATGGCTTCTATTTTCTCCATGCATGCATTTGTAAAGCTTGCTTTGCACATATTATGTATGATTGTATGGGAGATGAGTTATTGGGATTCTTTGAATCTCATCCCCTCCTCTCCAATGATCTAACATGCTAGGTGGACCAAGTAATTATGGTGAAGGGAGTCAACAACCATGATGAAGGGAGATTGACAAGCTTATGCCTTGTTTTATCCATTTTAGAACCATAATGATGGTCCATGACATATACGATGTTGTAAATGTACTTTGAACCTTGAGACATGTATAAATATAATATTATATGATGTTTAAATGTATGAATATGATATATGCCTTCTAGCCTATATTTTGAACATGAGATGCCAAATTATGCAATGTGAAAGTATGATGAAATGTGCATAAGTGTAGGTTGAATGGTCAAAATGAGATGCATGAGGTTTGGGACCATTTAGGCAGCTCACTTAAGTCTCAAATGTGCTTTTAGATTTTCCCAAAAGGTGCCACAACCAAGGGAAAGCCATTTGGCACATTTGGTATCCTATATGGAACCAAATTTGACCATAATGGAACCCTATGTCACTTTTTGTCCAAATGAGTTAGTCTTGATTTGAAATTTGGCATGTAATTATTTCTCATTGAGAGCTTTTTGAAAAGCTAAAGATCATAATTTTTGGAGGTCTACAGAATATTTGATGATTTTTCAAAGTTGGCAAAATTTATGATTTTGGTCTGCTACACTATTCATTTGGTCTGAAATTATATTCTGTCATACGAGACACAAATGATGTCCAATTACCACAAAATTTTATACAGAGAAACTAGGCAATTATAGGACTGGTGCCAACTAGAAGCACCTCATTTGGAGGTCTAGAGAGAGAGATATGAAATTTTGAAGTTTCTATCCAGTATCAGTAACATTGCCCAACCAGAAGTACTATTCTATTGAATTTCGAGGTCTGTGCTTAATGAAATGATCTAGATATATTTTTTCTCTTTAGTTAACATTCATATCTTTTCATATTGATATCATTTGCATGGATTAGATTTTTTTAGAATTAATTGGACATTTTCAAATTTTTCTACAAAATTCTATGACAGTTCCAAAATTCAGTCGGACCTTTAGACTATTTTGGATGTCAAATATCCTCTATGATGATCTTATGATCTAGAAATATTTTTAGTGTGAATTAGACATCCTAAGCTTTCCAGAATAACCAAGATTGCATGATTTTACTTTTTCTAGATTTAATTATGATTTTTCAAAATTTGCCCATAAAAGAGGCCAATTCTGGCCGAAAATGAGTTTCTATTCTCCATGCTCCATTTCGGTTTCCATGAATTGAAAGCATGTTTTTGTGATGTAAATGAGTTGCAATGATGTAATTAAACATGAGGATGCATAGCATGAGCTCACATGGTCTGCGTGACACCAAAATGAATTTGTAGATATGATGCAATGTGAAATAAATCCCATTTTTCTTTGCTTTTTCTATGAGAACTCCATATGGATCATGACATTATGCCATTTAAAAGTATGAGATGAGCTAGAATTTATGGTGTTACATAAAGAATTCCAATAGTTCATCTCCCATTTAATCATACATAATAGATGCAAATAAGTCTCATAAATGCATGTATGGTCATGTTGATATGTGCAAACATTCAAGAAGCATTTTCATCATTTGAGAATATCATACATAGCATACAAAGGCTTGCTAAGCAAGTGGATTGGTCTCGCCTAATTTCTTGTGGATATTGGACTTGCCTCACCCATTCTTTAAGAGATTCTTGGACTCAACCATACTCTTGGAAGCCCATCTTGCTTTTGGGAGACTCTTTGCTTTGTCTCAACTAATCTCAAGGGTTCTTAGCTCATCCCCACCATAGCTAAGGGTTCTTGGCCTCACCACACTCAAGCAAACCTAAGCACACATAAAAAATATCATATAAGAGCATATTGCAACATCATGGCACCATGGGATTAAAGTCATGCTAGAATACTTTTCATGGCTTAAAAACACACATACATACATTCAAGACAAGCTAAGTACACATCTATACATGAGAGAAGGTGGAGAGAGCTACCTTGCACATAATCACACACTTTTCCCTTTGAAAGAATGCTCCCTTTTTTGGCTATACCTACACAAAAGTGTGGGGATGCTTTCTCTTGGCCTAAACACAATTTATGGAAGCCAATTAGGTTCATGAAATTAATTCTAAGGCCACACACTTGCTTGAACTCTAACTTGGTCTATAAACCTCATTATGGTTCCATAATTGTACTTAACAAAGCAACACCCCTCAAATAAATTCTAGGCTCCATTCTTTCCTTTCAAATATGATTCTTGACTCCTTTTAAGCCTCTTGGAGTCATCACACAATTAAAATCAAGAACCTAACTACATGTTGCTTCTTTAGGTTATAATATGGAACTTAGGTCACGTTTGGTACGTAGAATAAATTTTGATGGGAATAGGAAAGGGAAAGGGAATGGGAATGGAAAGGAATCTTTATATTTATTTTTTTATTTCCAAAATTAAAAAAAAATACTTAGCCTTCTAAAAATATTATCCTCCACCTAGGTAAAGCTCATTCCATCAGTTTATCGAAGGAAAGCTCATTCCATCATTTAAAGGAAAATTTCATTCCATTGGAAAGGGAAGCCAGCGTACCAAACACAAGAGACCAGGGAATCCATATTCCTTTCCATTCCTTTCCCTCATATAGCCCTCATACCAAACATGCCCTTAAAGTACTAACTCATTTCCTATAGGTTCTAAATTTTTTCCAAAGCCTCCCCTCACTTTCATTCATCATATATGACTCAAGAATGGGCTTAGAAAAGTTTAAAATTCTCCCTAGCTATACAAACTCCTTTAGGGTGAGGCTATGGAGGAAGTGGGGTTTCTTGGAGCTTGCTTTGTTTTCTCAAGGGAGGATGCATGTGGGGAGTCTCTTAGAGATCTTGGGAGCTCATTTAAACTCTTATTTAGGTCTAAAAATTATCATACAAAATCAGATTTTACAAGGTACAATTAAAACCCTAGACTTTGCATCTTGAATTTTCATGGTTATTTGTTAATTCTCTTTGTATATTCTTAATCTCCACACCCTTTTTCCTTAAAATCACCCTTGGTTCTGCCTAAAAATCAACTCCTCTTAAGTCTTCTCAAGTGGAGCGAAATGGTGGAGAATGGGAGCAAAGGGTAGCAACCGTGGAAGAAGAAAATACCTTGTTTTCATGGCTTTTCTCACTTGAATCTTGTGTTCTTTGAGCTCTTCTCTTCAAATCCGAATTTTTTCCTCAATTTCTCCCTTAAAATAGATTTATAAACTTTATTATAATCATAGGAAACAAAGGACAATGGAGGAGAAGAGGTTTGGAAGAGAAAGAGCATGAGAAACTATTAAATATTCATACCTTAAGCCTTTAATTTCTCTTCCTCTTTGTCGCCCTCTTGTGTGCCCCTCTTCCTAGGGTTTTCCTCTGGTTTTAGGCAGAACTTGGTCATGCATAATGAAGGGAGAAGAAGGGCACATCATATATATAGGTGGGAGGAAGTTACACTTTTCAAAAATTTTCATTTTGCCCTTCTTTCTTGGCATTTTCGTTTCTCTTTTATTTTAGTTCCTTTTTTAGAACCGTCTTTTTAATTATGAAATTTAAATTCTCAATTTAGTAAAATGCCTTTGGAATCACTCGAATCATAGCTAAAACCTTTCCAAACGAATCCGTTAAAGTTCGAGTATACCAACATTACAAAATGTCCACCGGAAAGGGCTTTAGCTATCCCGAGCCTTCCCATGGTGTTTAAGGCCTCTGAGAACCCTGGGGAACTAAAAGCTTTCATTTAAAAAGCCCTCCTGTGTGAATTCCAAAATTTGCTCAAAAGTTCAAAAATACCATTACATTTCGTAAACTTTTTGTAAGAAATTGTTTCTTCATTCTAACTCCATTTTTCTTTCCATTTGAGCCTGAGATTCTCATTTTTAGGAGTCTAGAATGCTTCCCAAATTTTTGAGACCTTAACAATATCATCTTGGGGGACTTCCTTTTGTGTCTGGTGAATTTCGTTCGTTGATGGAGAAACTGTATGTTACGTTTCTCACGTTTTCAAGGAACTGGATGTTACTCCCTTTCACACCACACTCACACACACACACACACAATTTGGCCAAGACAAAAAGAAAAATAGGGTAGGAGAGCTCAGCCAAGAGAGGAGGAGAAGGAAGGAAGAAGAAACAAAGAAAAGCTACTGGAGAAAAACAAACACCGCGAATTCAAGGTAACATAAATAAACTCTCTTCTTCTTAGTTTTTCTTCTATTTTCTTCCATGAATCTTCTCTTCTTTTCTTCTTTATGTTTTGGCCATGGCAAGAACAAAAGAGGAATTTTGTTGTTTTCATGAATTCAAGCTAAGAAAATATGGAAAAATCATATATATACCTTATGGATTCATGTGATTTAAGAAAATTCCTATTCTTGACTATTTTTCTACAAACTATGAAACTTTATTTCAAGAAGCCATGGGAGAAATTGAAGAGAAAATAAATGGGAGAATAATGGGAGGAAGCCTAAGGAATAGATAGATTAATATAAGTTTATTTTCATGAAGAATTTGGCAAGAAACCCTTGAAATTTTATTTTGAGAAAATTGTAGAATATACATGGAATTTCTAGAAAATTGATTGAGAGCCTTTGTTTATCTCCTTTGAATATGTATGTATGGCTATTTGGTGACATGAAAATGAAGTAAAATCATACATTCTCCTTGGTGCATAGTTTCACCCACGACCATTAGAGCTACCTAGGGAATAGTTTTTTTAAATCCTACTAAATTAGGTTAATCTACACTAAAAATAAGACTTATGGTGAAATTTTGGTGAATTATATATCATTATATAAAAAGTCAACTTTTTGAGAAAGAGTATTGACCAAGAAGGTTTTGAATTTTTGACTTGTTATTTGATGTATTTTGGATGATTTTATGTGATATGTTCTATATATTGTCTGGATTATGCTAATGTTTATTTTGTAAATTTTGGAGTACATTTGTGATAGTTAGAAATTTATGAAGTATTATGTCAAAAATAAAATATATGATAAACATATGTTCTGAATTTGTGCTATTTATTATACTGATATACTGCTTACTATTTGATTTCCTGATATGGATAATATGTTATTTACTGATTGATTTTATGGATATGGATTATTTGGTAAAGGATTGGCCTATATATATATATTATGGTGGAATAGCCTTATTCAGGGGATGAGCTTTGTGTGTGCCAGAGTTGGCTACTAGATAGCTGCTGTTGTGTTAGATATCCAATTTTACTTAAGAAAGATATTTTAAAATATCTAAATTACTAATTGGATCATTGAGGGCCATTCGGATATTTTGGACCTATTTTGAACTTACTAGGATTTTATTGAGCCTCTTGTATACTTGGACAAGCATATTATAGCTATATCAGATTTTATTCTCTACCTTGACGTTGGATCTTGAATTATGAAGTATTTTGGACACTAGATGGGCCCTAGGATAAATCTGGACTTAAAAAAGTGAAACAAAATTTTAAGTATTTAAATATAATTTTTTTGGACTCCAATATACAGTTATGCTATCGGGATTATTTAATTATGTATAGAGTTATGCAAGACAGTTTTTTCCTAAATATTCTTATTATGTCTTGATCAAATGATGACTTGGATGACATATTATTATAATATTTTTATATAACTTTACTTGGGTGCCTATTGGGGGATGCCTTAATAAAGGAAGCAGGGGTGAGCCTTCTAAGTCATGGTAGTGCAACATAATTTGGGTATTGAGCCTGCTAAGCCAATACAACACAATTTGGGTATTGAGCCTGGCAGCCTTTAAGGCCTAATGGTCAACTTGGACAATTGTTGATTGTTATATTTTCTACTTTTTGTATTTCGTGCATATTGATATCTTGCAAATAATGAACTTTGAATCTATGAATATCTATGGTGTTTAAATCATATTCTGTTTACATGTGCAAAACCTTAAGATTCATATGATATACTTCATTATATGTTTGTATAATACTCTTTGTTACTATTCGTTTTGTTATCTTATATTCCTATTAAATAGTACAGAATTAGTACATTTCTTTATTTGTGTTATTATGTAAATTAATTATTTTTTTGTAAAGTTTTATGTTTATATTATCCACTATTTGTTAAATTGGTACTTGACATTTCTTCATATATATTATATTATGTTAATTATATTTATATTATTAAGAAAATTATTTTTCACTCTGTTGTGGTTTATATTTTTTTTTCATATGACAATTTATTAAGCGACTTTAAAACTTCAAGTGGAATGGATCCAGTTTCCACTTTAAGGATGAGTCTTTGTCATTCACAATATACGAATCATATCATGTAATGACACTATTTGTGCTGTACTTGTGTATTTTGTGGCCTCAGGAGAGCTTGAATCTCACTCATTCCCATTGGGTGGATTTGAACCTTCGGCTCCTCCATATCCATGATTAGTAGCCTAGTCGCTGACATTAACATTTTTGTGAATAGGGGATAACTTTTATAATTTCTTTTTGCTACCTAGGGATTCTTTTTAGGTAGTATAGACTAAATGCCCAGTGTTATATTTTAGTTTGTACTTATATGGATCTCGCTCTCCCATACTAGAACTTTTAAATAGTTTGTAGTAATTATAATATATTTCCATCATTTACATATTCCACTATGCTATAGAAAATTTTTATCATAAAGGAACGGTTAAAATGAAAAAAGGTAATTAAACTTAAATTGACTAGAATTTTTCATTAGAGTTTAAAAAAAATTCACTAAAAATGGATAATTAGAAAAGGCATTACAAATCACACTAATCTATTCTACCTAACCCTTATTTATATCATATAAGGAAGGTTAGTTTATTATAGTTAGGTAGTTAATCTCCTAACTACTTTCAACAACTCTGAATAGCTTTTTAACTATTTATCCCTTTCTTTACTTATGACATGTAACACCCTAAAATTTATTAAGGTACTAATCATGAATTTGGATTAATTAAGAATAATTAATATGAAATAATCGGATAAGTTAAGTGAATAAAAATTTTGAGAGATAAATTATTTACATGAGTTGAGAATTAATTGGGATAAAAACTTCATCTAGGCTTAAATTAATGTAAGAGATCATGATAAGAGGCTAATGGAGGCCCAATAAGTTAGGTGCAGGCCCAATCTAATTCAATGTGATTGAGGCCCAAGATCCACCTTTTATAGGCTTTATAATTGGCTCAACAATCTTTATGCAGACCCAAATCAATTGAGTTCTTTAAACTTGGCTCAAATCTAATTAAAATTCAGTAGCCCAATGCATAAGAGCTAGCCCAACAAAGCTTAAATCTGAAGCCCATTTGGAGTTAGATCTTTGGAGCAGCCTATGACCTATATTTGACCCAACTTAACCCAACTAAAACCCTAAACACTTCATCCCCTTCCCCATTTTGCTGAAACACAAAGGAGAAATTCAGAGGTTTGAAGGGAGGCTAGGGTTTAGGACAAGAAATCCATCATTTCCCACTTCTAGGGCAAGATTCAGCTAAGGTAATAGTTATATAACTTAATCCCCTTCTCTTTCTTTTCATTTTGGCCTAATTTTTTTTTATTTGGAGTATTTTCACTATACCCAAAATCTGAAATATGGTTATTTGGGATTTTCTTAGTAAAATTTCGTAGGTTGAGGCTAGGGCTGACATTAGGTAAGTATAAACTCTTCTTTTTAAGGTATTTTTTCTGGTTTGAGACCCCAATATTTGGATTATAGTATGGGTATTAATTTTTCATGAATTTGCTTAGGATTTAGGGTGATATATTAAAGTTTCTGGTAGAGGACACCTCCATTCTGAATTTTGGGACTTTGTAATATGGGGAGGATTTTGTACCATTAGTAGCTTTTGCAATTTGTCTACAAGTGAGGTAACCGGGATTATATTAATTCCATGCGTATATCTGTTTTAATTTCATATTTGCTATACATAAATGATTTGAAATGTTGAATGAATTGGTTAGCTATCTATTGTATTATGATTGGACCTTATGAGTCCATGGTGGAGCTGTGGTATGGCTGCCACCTATTGATAACCATGAATTTTATATGTTTTAATTCTCCTAACTTAAGCATTTTAGTGACCAAATATGGTTTTAGGGGTTTATTTAGATGGAATTTTGTTTAAATAGCCATTCTTTGCACTTTATGAATTAATTGGGAAAATAATTGATTTTAAATACATAAATCATTTTAAATGAATTTTGTGAATTTTTCTATTTCATCTCTTCCATTCTTTTTGTGTAGATTTTTCAATTGGCAATTGGAGCTTGAATGGAGGTTGGTTTGGAGAAGCATCAAAAGAGATCTTAGGCTGAAGTTTAAATGGGAAACAAATGAAGAAGGGGTCTGCATGAAGCATGAAGGGTTGCCAAACACACTCAACCATGCAGCAACGTCCAGTTTTACGTAGGAGCAGCAGAAGGAGCCAACGTGGAAATCACGTAGAGGCAACACATAGAAAAAAAGAAGCTATGGGGCAGACGTATGAAGCAAGAAGCAACACGACTGGAAGCAAGCAACGTGCAAAACGTATGAAGAAAAATACTTCAAAGAAGCCTTTGTTTTGGAGAGTTGCATGAAGAGAACATACTCGAGCAGCACAGCCATGAATATCATGAAGAGGCTGGAATTTTTGGAAGCTCCAGAACGTGAAGAAGCTCACGAAGAAGAAGCTGGGCTGGACCTCTCAACATGACAGCAATAAACAATCAGCTACAAGGTACAGAAGCTATGTGAAAGAGCTGAGAATGTGCGAGCAATCTCGTGGGAAAGCTGCAGAATAAATGAAAAAGAAGCTACAGGGCTAATGCAAAAGGAATGAAGTAAGTAGCAGAACGAAAGGAAGCAACGGGTTGTGCATGTGAGCAGTATAACATTGAAGAAATTGTAGCTGGACAAAGCAGAAATGAAGCCACGAGATCATGAAGCTTAGCTGGAAAGAAGCATGAATTTGAAGCGGACATGGAAGAAGAAAATCACGTGGGGCAGTAGCTAAACAAGCAAGAAGCATGTGGGAAGAGAAGTGGCTAAACAGAGGAGAGCTCGAGATTCTTTGTAATGGGTTGACGTGGGAATCATTGCAAGCTCGAGCTATTGGAATAAAAACGCAAAGAAGAAAATGAGCTGAAGAACAACGTAGGAAACACGATGTGGGAAGCTTGCATGAATTTGAATATTATATTTAGCTTTAAGTGGGGTTCACATTCTTATATAATAAAAGAGAAAGTAGCTACAGGGAATTGAAACAAAGAAGGAGCACGTGAGGAGCTGGGCACGTGACTTTTAATAAGGAAGGGATTCGCACAATCAACACATTCATGCTACTTCATTCGCAGTCCACCCTTGGTCCAACAGCCATCCGCCATGCCATCTCCTCCATTCTCCATTCCTTCCATTCAAATGAAGCTTTAATCTCCATTTGTGGCTAGCTAGGAGGAAGATCCTTGGTGCAAGCTTGAATCCATGGAGAAGAACATAGAATTTTGGCTAAGATTTCTTTAATTTCCTACACTTTTTTTCTCTTTCAAATATTGTCTTGGTTAAGTTGTATTTGATAGAGAATTTATGTAATTGTAATTAGTGGCTGGTTAGACACTAATTAGGAAGCCTTTTGTTGATTAATTGATCTGATTAGACACTGATTTTTTATTATTCTTTAATCTCCCATGTATGCCACGAAGGTGTTCGATGAAATGCATGAGTGAGATTATGTGCTTGAATGTTAAATTTGAGAATTCCTTAGTGTTTAGTTGGTTAATTAAACATCTTAGGATGATGATCAAGAGGCTAATTAATCAGTTAATCAATCAAATTAGGTGTTCATTGATCTTAAAGACAATAATTAATAATTTAATGTGGGGTTGAGGTTTCAATTCAATATTAGATCGTTAATCTCTTGAATCTTAAGTGGTAACCCAAGATAATTTGTTATGAACACAATTAGGGACTCTTAGGCCAGAATTAATCACAATTGAATTAGGATAAGGATAGTGGATACCAAGGGATGATTCCAAAGCTAGTCACAAGACCATCTTTCACTCATAATTCATATAATTAGGTAGCAATTAGGAATTTTGATTCAATTTAGTTTTAGGTTAGTTTAATTCAATCAAAAACCCCCAAATTAGATAGTTCTAGGATCTTCATATACTTAGAAAACCCAATTGAACATTGAACTCCATTTCCAAGGGAGATAACCTAGGTTGTGCCACTAGCTATAGAATTTAATCCAACCTAGTTTTATTTTGAGGGTTGCACGACAGACCACTCACCCATGCATGTGCTTCGATCGAGCACTGGGTTATGATCAAACCTTAGATGCACTGAGCCCTGGTTGTGCTCAATGGGGAGTAGGTGTCGTGGACAGGCCTCTCCTGGTGTTATTGGCCTTTAACATGTAGAAATATGATTGCTAGTATGGGATAGTAATCATGATAGTCTAATTATTTCATTTACTGATATGACTGGTATGTTTTCTTATGCTTATACGAAATTATGCATATATGTTAATTGAACTGGAATGTATGAATGGAATTTGCCTTGGTTACTGAGATTCGCATCTCACCCCATTTCATGGGTTAAATATTTCAGGTGAAGGTATTTCGGGTAAGGATAAGGGCAAGCAAGTGGATGAACATCCATAAGCTAAGGCCTGGTGTGGGGAGCTACACTTGGTCTGAGTGGAATAGAGTAGATGCAATTTTGTTAATCTCATATATATAGCATCATCATGTAATTATATTGTCAAGTGTAGGCATTTACATTTTGATTAGTTGGAATGTATTTATTAAGGAGTTAAGTTTCAATATAACTTGGTTTTGGATGTATGAACTTATAGTATCTGATGTATGAACTTTGTTGAATTCATGCATAGTTTTCTATTGGAAATGTCATCATAGGATATATTAGATTGTTGATTTGAATCAATGATGTATGGAATCTTTAATGGAATGTATACTTGAATGGTAAATGCTAGAAGCTTATGAATTTTGTGATTATTAATCTATGAACTTGTTGATATAAGGTAGTTGGAGGAGTAGGAATTGACACTTAAGCTTTGAACTAGTAATGACAAATTAGCTAGGTAATTAAGGTACATAAATACCATTAGAGTCACATAAATTAAGATAGAGTGGCCCTAGGGTGTTATTGGAGGGAGAGTGGAGAGTGTGAGACAAGATTTTCAGAGTTGTAGGACTAGAAGAAATTTCACCGTGGCCAATAGAGGCAAAGTTGCCCAAGGAGTACCAGAGAGCAATTCGCCACGGTGAAATATGAAAGGCAAAACTGGGAGTCGTCCAGAGGGTCGCGGCGAACTTTTGCGAGAATTTGTCTGGCATTCTAGAGAGGAATTAGCTGTGGCAAAAAAGGGAATTGGCTGTGGCCAATAGTGAGAAGCGAGCGAGGTAGGATCCATAAAGTTTTCTCACTGTGGCGCCATGTAGGCAATAGCCGCGGCGAAATTAGTAACGATGTAAGGGGTGAAGCCGAGAGTAATTGGCCATGGCTAAGTGTAATCTAGTTGCGGCGAACGTCCTGAAACCCTTATATTAACCAGGAAATCTTAGTTTTTTAGATGGTAATCTCAAGGGATGACTTAGAGCATTGGTAGAAGATTCTTGTGAGTTGGAATTGATAGGTAATAGAATCAAAGACTTATAAATGAATGTTTGTTTCCCTGATGTACGTGAGTTCTTGTAATTATATGGTTGATGACTCTAATAACATTAAGGTTCAAATTTTCCTGTATTTTCTGAACGTAATTAGTCGTAATGTCTTGTAACCCCAATTTATGTTTATTAATCACGTATTTAATCTTAATTACAATGATTAGCAATTAGGGTCGTCACATGACACACATTAGGTTATGATATGGCTTGAAAAGAAGCCTATGAATTCATCAACTCTCATAGTATTAGAAGTTTCTATAGACCTTATGACCTTTTTCACTTCTATGGCATATATAGGTTTTGATAGCCTATTATTCATTCTTTTAGTGACTTTCTAAAGAAAATCCACTAACTCCAGATTGGGATTAGTAGAGCTAAATGAGGTGAATAAAGTTTGATAATACTCACTGGCCACAAAAACTATAGCATAATGTTATACAGAAAAATGAGCCAAAAGTAAATCCCAAGCTTTTGGAAGATAAAAAGACTAGTAGTGCATATGAAGATAAAATATTGAAGAAACCAAACAAGCTTTTTAGCATGTCTAAATAGTTTTGGACATTTTTGTTATTTCAATAGCTACACCTATATCGCTACCTTAAAAGCCTCTGCCTTAGTTTCTTGCAAGAAATTATGATTGGAAATTCATTTTGTTGTTTTCATTCCTCCGATTACCCTTTTAATTGAAGCTTCTTCTTCTCCTCCTCCTCCTCCTCTTCCTCTTTTTTTTTTTTTGTGTGTATGTGTGTGGGGACAAGAAGAACCTGACTTTTTATGTCAATGAAAAAGAACTAAAACTTGAGGCTCCTTATTGTTGTTGCTTATATGGATCAAATTGCTTCGTAATTTCTAGGAAAGACTACTAATGGGCTTAATCATTAGGTTTACTTCACTATCTTGTTTTGCAAACCTAAAATGTAAAACTATCCAACTTGATGTTATCTTTGGCCATGTAGAGCATAAGAGCAGTAATGGATGATTTGGACATGTTTTATAACAAGGAGGGATTGAGGGAACTTAATGGAAGGAGTAGCAGCCTGTTTGGTATCCAAATGAAAAAGGAAATGGAAAATAAAATTTTGGCATAATATTTATTATACTTTTATTATAATTATTCAATGTTTATCATTTTTTATTACTTTTTTTAAAGTAAGGGCATGATAGGCATTCATTATTTATTTTATTCATTTTTTTAATGTATACTTCTATATTTAACATTCTATGTGCTAGTCATGTCCTAAGAAAGCTTGGAAACAAGGGTATAATAACTCACATGATGTTGGAAGGAGAGGGAAGACTAAGTAGATGCTATTTAGCTATGTTATTAATATTCTCACGTATTTAAAATATTACCATGAATGAAAACACATATTTTATGTGTTTTAATTGTTTTGGAGAATTAGAGTTTAGAATATCTTTAAGATGTTCTATACTTTTTGTTCCCAAAGCATCTATTTTATTTTTTGTTTTAAAACACAATTATTAAAAGCAACATTTTAAAGCAATGTCTTTTTTTTGTTGTTTTGATTTTGAAATTTAAAAACTACTTTTGAAAAAAAGAATCAAGTAGAAGATTTTTCATTATTATTATTTTATTACTTTTGCTTTTAGAAGATTTCTTTCTATTTATCATGACTTTGTCAAAAGTATTTTTTAGCCGAATAAATGTGTGTGTTGAAAGCACTTTTTTTTAAAAAAAAAATATCTATGCACAATTTTTTAAATATCTTTTTAATTTTCACCATTGCATTCTAATTTTGAGATATACTCCAATGAACAGGTAAATGTCTACACATTTTTAATTTTTCAAAAATTTGAAGCATTTTAGTACCTTGTCAAATATTCTTACAAGTCTTCATATTTTAGTTTAACCTATATGGAACAAATATTTTTTTCAAACATTATTCCATAGGATTTGAATTTTAAAGTATAAATTTTTTCAATGAAAAAGTATTAATTATTAATTTATAATAATTAACAACATAATATGCTAAAATTTGTAATTAACAGCATAATATGCTAAAATTGAGTCCGGATTGTTTATAGTAGTAAGAATTACTATAGACCATGTTGTAAAAGGAATCATAGCCATCTGTGAAATCATGCAGTGGATGGCGCGACATGTCAACTAAAATAATGAATTTTTTTTATTAGATTAGAGCAATCAAAACAGCCCCATCCCTCCCTTACAATCTATTATGAAAGAGACAGACCCATTATTGTAGACTATTTGAACGCCTCACCCACGATTTGGTTGTGATTGAGAACTAGATCTATAGTAATTCTTATTACTGTAGACATGAACGAAATTTGGTTGCAAAGAATTACTAGAAACGTGAATGAAATTTGGTCGCGATTGAGATTTTCTTCAGGTCTATCACTCCCCTGCAACCCATCGTCCTTGTATTGCCGAGATTTTCTCCAGATCCATCCACTCTATCGCCATTGTCTCTAGTTCCTCTTTGAGTATTTCCGATATCATCTCTATTGTTGTTATCGTCATTGAATCACTGACAACTTCACCATCTCCAATTTTTAAGCTATTATTTCTGACATCGTCGATGAATTTTTTTTCCTTAATTAGATAAGTAGTTAACTTTTTTGGCTTTTTTTTAGGAGATTAATTGGTTTGCAGATAAGTTTAATCCATCTTATTCAAAGGGGCCAGATGGTTCTAAATCTGGATTTTATTGTATAATTTGAGTTTGCATAGTTTTTATTCTCATTTGCTTAATTCCCCTGCAATTAATATGTTGAAACTAGTTGAATTCAAAGGCACCATTTTATTGATATGCTAAATTCTTGTGAAATGAAACTGTGTTAAATTGTTAGTGCAATGTGGGAGAAGAATTTTGTAGTGCAAATTACACAACAAAGTAGATGATTTAGTTCCACGCTATTCTCCCATTCCATATTTCGTATGCTTTAAGCACAAGGATCTAATAAATTACTATCAAAATGGTGCATTTTTTGATGTCATAAAACACACAGTTTAGCGTGATGCGGCGGAATGGGAGCGGCTCGATTTAGCAAATGGTTAGGATTGATTTTACTGCGTAAGATACTATAATGTGAAGTAATACAGAGGATCCGCTTCCTAAAATTTTTGGTAAGTTAGATTGCAAGGGATATACTAATGGAATGACAATGACTAATGACATCATCGTGTCCAGGGTAATTTTGTCATTTTGTCTTCTCGCAAAACTTACGCTTTCACTTGACGATTTACATAATACATTCGTGTAGTAGCTTTTTCCCTCCCCCTGTAATCGCAGTACTCCTCCCCTATTCGATACTGCATCAAATTAGGGTTTTTGCTGCTAATTCTTTTAACCCTAATCCGAAGAGCGAGAAATATAATAAGGGTTTTCGACAAGCTTCACACTTGATGAGCACACTTTACGCTCCCTGATTATGTTTTCACCCAATCTCGATCACTCTCGCATGGTTAATTTGGGATTTGACCTTGTGGAGTCCACGGTCTATTCACTCTACTCTCGTTGTTTGAACTATAACAAAATTTAGGGTCTTTTGGGTTTCTTCTTCGGGTTCAGAGTAAGAGCAATCAGTTGTAATAAGCGCATGTTCTAGCGTCTTCGTGGACCTCCGGCTGATGCAAAGCACCAGAAAGTGTGTTATCATTGGTTGGCAGGGAAGTGCAATAGGTGTAATACCCCACAATTAATTAAGGTGTTAATCAAGGATTAAATTAATTAGGCATAATTAATATGGGATAATTGGACAAATTAAGTGGATGGAGATTTTAAAGAGATAAATTATTAAAAACGGGTTTGAGATTTAATTGGGATATAAATTCTATCTAGGCCTAAATTAATAGATCATGAGAAGATGCTAATGGAGGCCTAATGGGTTAGGTGCAAACCCAACCCAATTTAGTGGGATGGAGGCCCAAGATCCACCTTGCATAGACTCTTCTAAGTGGCCCAATAACCCTTGTGCAGACCCCAAATTCTTGAGCTCTTCAAACTTGACCCAAACCTAATTAAATTTCAGCAACCCAATGCACATAAAACTGGCCTAGTAAAATTCTGCAACCTAACACTTTAAAAAAAACTGGCCCAACAAGCACAAACTTGAAGCCCATTATGAGTTGGACTTTGGAGCAACCCATGACCTATATTTGACCTAACTAAAACCCAACTTAAACCCTAATACTTCAGCCACTTTCTCATTTGCTGAAACTTAAGAGGCAAAATTCGGAGGTTGAGAAGGAGGCTGGGGTTGAGGGCAAAAATTATGTATTTTCTCACATTTAGAGCAAGATTCAGCCAAGGTAATAGTTATACAACTTAATCCCCTCATCTTCTCCTTTAATTTGGTCCGATTAGTTTTTCATTTGGAGTATTTTTATCCTACCCAAAATCTTAAATGTGGGTGTTTGGGGAGTTTCTTAGTGAAATTAGTAGGTTGAGGTTAGGGCTGACCTTAGGTGAGTTTAAACCCTCCATTTTGATACTTTATTTGTTAATTTGAGGCCCTATAGCTGATTTATAAAATAGGTATTAATTTTGTACGAATTTACTTATGATTTTAGGTGGAATATTGAGTTTTCTGGTGGAAGACACTTTAATCTGAATTTGGGATTTGTGGTGGCTATTGCAAATTAGTCTACAAGTGAGGTAACCAGGTTTATATTAATTCCATGTATATATATATCTGATTTACTTTCATATGTTGCTGTATCTGAATGATTTGAAATGTTGAATGAATTGGTTGGCTATTTGTTGAATTAAGATTGGACCTTGTGAGTCCATGGTGGAGCTGTGGTGTGGCTGCCACCCGTGCATGTGCTTCGATCGGACACCGGCTTATGATCAAACCCTAGATGCATTGAGCCCTGGTTGTGCTCAATGGAGAGTAGGTGTTGTGGATGGGCCTCTCCCGGTATTAATGGCCTTTAACATGTGATAATATGATTGTAAGTATGAGATAGTAATCATGATAGCCTAATTGTTTCATTTACTGATATGACTGATATGATTCTGATGTTGATTTTAACTCATACTTATATACTAATTAAACTAGATATATGATGGAATTGCCTTGGTTACTGAGATTTATATCTCATCCCGTTTTATGGGATTAATATTTCAGGTGAAGGTTCCTCGGGTAAGGATAAGGGTAAACACGTGGATGAACATCCATGAGCTGAGGCCGGGTGTGGGAAGCTACACTTGGTCTGAGTAGCATAGGGTAGATGCTAGTTTTGTTAAGTCTTGTATAGCATCATCATGTATCTGTATTGCCAAGTGTAGGAGTTTGTATTTTGATAATATAATGTGTACCTATTGAGGAGTAGACCTTACTTTAAATTGGTATTTGATGTATGGATTTATGATACTATTAGCCTGGTTGAACTCTGATATAGCTTAGTATTGGAAATGTAATCTTGACATATTGTTATGAACTCCCATTGATTGGGTATCAAGTGATAGCTATTGATAGTTCATGAACTCCTGTTATTGTTATTTTTCAAATTTGCTGATATATGAGTTTGCTGATGTGAGGTAGTTAGAGAAAACAAATTGACCCTTAAATCTTAAATTAAAGGGGATAGATTAGCCGGATAAATTAGGCTAATGAGAGTTATTTGAGCCCCACAACTAAGGTAGAGGGACCCTAGGGGGGGAGAAAGGAGAGTATGAGACCAGATTTTTGGAAGGTGGGACCAAAACGCACTTTGCCGCGGCTAAAATGGAATTGTTGCCCAGGGAGAGTGCCAGAGAGGAATTAGCCGTGACGAATGCAGAATTGGCCGCGGCAAAATGTAGGAGGCGAAACTGGGAGTTGTCCAAAGGGTAATTGGCCGCGGCGAATTGAGAAATTGGCCGCAGCGAACTTTTGTGAAAGTGAGCCAGGTATTCCAGAGAGGAATTGGCTGTAGCAAATGGAAGTATTGGCCGCGGCCAATAGCGAGAGGTAAGCGAAGGAAGTTCCAGGAGGCTTTTTCGCCACGACACCCTACAGGTTGGCTGCGGCGAAGGCCCAACTCGCCGCGGTGATGCGAGGGTTGAAGCCAAGGAGAATTGGCCGCGGCTAAAGGGAAATTGGCTGCGGCTAATATGTTGAAACACTTATATTAACTAAAAAATCTTAATTTTTCATATGTTAATCTCAAGGGATGATGTAGAGATATTAGGGTGAGTTATAATTGATGAATAATAGAATCAGAGTCTGGTAGATGATTATTTGTTTCCCTTACAAACCTAAGTGTTTATAATCGTATGATTGATGGCTCTAAGATTCAAATTTTTCCGTACTCATTATAATGTAATTAATCTTAATGACATGTAATCATAGATTAGGGTTGTTAATCATGTATTTTATCTTAATTATAATGATTAGAAGTTAGGACTTCACAATAGGTATCCCTGCCAGTTTCTGCACAGTGAATTACCTCTTCCAAACGCCGATGTGATGTCTTCGAAAAGGTCCCATGGGTCTGCTGATGATTCAGGGTTCACAGGTCCACGGAGGAATCCGAATTTTAGTGGAGCTTCAACGTGGGGGCGGGTTCATGGTGGTGGAGGACCCGTAGTTGGTAATAAAATATTTAGGAAGACTGAAAAGGTTTGCAATTATTGGGTTCAGGGTAGTTGTAGTTATGGAGACAGGTGTAAGTTTCTCCACTCTTGGAGTGTAGGGGATGGTTTTTCCCTGCTGACACAACTTGAAGGGCATCAGAAGGTAAAGAATCACTTAATCTTTCGGTTGGTGCACTTTAGGGAATATAATTGGAGACTGGAAGTTAATAGGCTGGTTGTGAACATATGAACAGGTTGTGAGTGGAATAGCTCTGCCATCTGGTTCTGATAGGCTTTATACTGGAAGTAAGGATGAGACAGTAAGGCTTTGGGACTGCCAGTCTGGTCAGGTTGTTATCGCATTTTCTTCTTGTCTTTCTCTAATAGAGTTATTCCAGCTTCAATTTTAAATGCAAATACTCAGACAGTTCTCCTTGGACTCTTTTGCTTCTTGATTCCATATCCTTGGAAGAGGAGAAAATTGTTACTTTGTGAGGTTTGAATTTTGTTTAGTTAAGACCTGGTGAAGAACATTTTCTTCTGCCGCCAAACTACTATGTGTGAAAGGTAGCTCAAATTATATTGCTATATGTGGAAGTTTTTTTAATCCAGGCGCCAGATCAAATTTTACAAGACTTGAATTTGAGGACATATTTAAATGCATAACTGATTGTTTTACGTCAAATTATGCAGAAGGTGCATGCTTCTCATCAAATTAGTTACAGTGGATTCTGTAAATTGCCTTCAGACATTATTTTTGGGTGCCTTTTCAAGTCTTTTCATAAATTAACAACAGTCTTCGTTCAATATAAAGCCAAAAACTATCCGTCTTTTCTCAAATGAAGTTGCTGTTTTTTCAGAAAAGGTCAAGCGTTTCATATTCATAACATTACATTGATCCCTTATTACAAACTGATAACATCAACTGCCAGTTGTTTGCTTGATGATCTCCATCAGACACATCCTTCCTTGCTATTTTCTGTGCAACAAGGGTTTATGAGTGTAAAATAGGAAACTGGTTGTAGCTCTAATTTATTTTATTTTATTTCATTTTTTCTCTCTTATGGCTTATTTAGTTGATTTCATTTCTTGTTCCTTTACATTTCTCTTTCAAATTTCATGGTCAGAATAAAAGTTATGAGGTGAACATTGCATTCTTTTTTCTGTTTGCTAGTTTCTTTCTAATTATAAAAACAGAGGCAAGATTGATCTCGTTATTGTTTCTTGATATTCCTTTGCAGTGTATGGCTGTGATTACTCTTGGTTGCGAAGTGGGTTGTATGATCAGTGAAGGTCCTTGGGTTTTTGTTGGCATACCTAATTTTGTTAAGGTAAGATAAGGCACATCACCATTTTGTTTTTCTGTTTCTCCATTTATACTCTAGACTTTTGAATCAAGTCCACTGTATCTAATTTAGTAATTGTATTCTTTTGCTAGGATCAATATTCTTTGTGCCATTCATAGCAGCATGAATGATTATGATATTGTGTTTGGTTGATGACATTGTTTTTGCAGGCCTGGAACACTCAAACTTCAATGGAGCTAAGTCTGAGTGGCCCCATTGGACAAGTTTACGCATTGGCTGTGGGTAACGATATGCTCTTTGCTGGTACGCAGGTAAAATTTGTTTTCTATCATAGACAAAAATATTTGTTATGTTAACAGTTTGCTTTCTTTCCTGATGGAGTTTCTGACGGGGATTTACAGTATTGGTGCTTAGGGCTTGTTGGATGAAAGGAAGTAGTGTATTTTGGGCTTTTTATGCATTTCTCACTGAAGGTTAAATTTTATAGAATGTTGCATTAGGACGTTAAGGTACTAAATGTCCATAAATAATAGGCTATGTTTGGAAGTTTTGAAGAAGAGGGGAAAATGGGAATGAGCTACCTGCCTCTTGTTTAGATGACTGATGAGATGTTATGGGAAGCAGGGAAGTTTAGTGTAAAATTCTAACTTCCAGAGTTTATTAATTCAGTTTGTGGGTAAAATTGTAAATTACATTTGTTTTTATGTAAAAGGAAAGACATTTCTCTTGTTTACCAGCCAATTCAGAGGGGTACAAATGGTGGGGGTGTGAGGGTGAAGGAGGGAAAATTGCTTCCCTTTTGTCCCCTTTCCCCTCCTTTAATATTGAAACTCTCAAACAAACTGTTCCCTCTCAAATCCCTTCATTCTTCCTTTAACAAACACATTGGTCATGTTGAAAAATGCTGCGGTGGATGTCAGGGGAAATAAGGAATAGTGAGATGAGGAATGCAGATGTTAGATCAAAAATAGGACTTTCGGTATAGCTTCAGTTGAAAATAAAGGATAACCATTTAAGGGGATATTCATTAATGGCATGTCTCCAAATACAGCAAAAAGTGCTTCTGAAGCCCGGGTGCATGGAGTGCTGTGATGTGTGCATGGAAACATTGAAGTGTAGTGCACATATAATTGTATATTCCAAAATAATAACAATGTACAAATGAAATAACAAATATATATGAAAAAAAATGGAACTTATTGGATGAATTTTTTCAGCAACAAGTTAACAAAAATACATAAATAGGGGAATGATCGAGAGGCAAAGGAGAGTGATGCAGGACAATGGATGAAGAGGGGGGAACAGACAGAAATCATGAGTGGGAGAGGAATAGACTGCCTCTGAATCAATACCACAGGGCTGTATATAGGAGTCCAAAATATAAGAAAAGATAGCAAATAAATAAAAGGTAGAAAATACAAATAATAGAAAAACATAATTTAGGTAAAACAAATCAATTTGAAATATTAATTTCTAATCCTACTCTTAAATAAAATATTATTTCCTTTATCTATAATTCCTAATTTACAAATAATTAATATCCTTCCTAATATCTTCCTATTCTCCATCGGAGAGAAGGCACAAAAAGGGACAAATAACGTGGATATTGGATATGTAGATCCATCCACTATCACTATTATAAGTAGAAAAATATTCTTTTTGGAACTAACTAAACCTGGCATAGGTGGTGGTTCTTTATACCAGAGTGTGTCTGCATCCAAATAAGTAATTATTATTAACTCTGTTTGGGGCATGATTGTATGATTGAAATTTCTGATAAGTATGGGGTATATAGCCCTGCTTATTAATCATTGGCCCAATTGAGATGAAGACTTGATTTTATTCTGTTTTCCCTTCTCTATCTATGGACGGAAGATCAGTTTTAATCTCTAAATGAATTACTTTTCTGGCAGGACGGGTCTATATTAGCATGGAAGTTTAATGTGGTTACCAACACCTTTGAGCCTGTTACATCACTTAAAGGTCATTCCCTTGCCGTTGTTTCATTTGTTGTTGGACCTAATAGGCTATACTCGGGTTCAATGGACAATACAATAAGAGTAAGTTTACATAGGTATAATAATAAGCATTCTGCCAGAAGCATCTAATCCTATTACTGGTATTTGCTTAATACTCTTTTAAAGCAATGATAGTATGATTTGGTGTGCTAAGATAATTCAATTTGTTTCTTCTTATTGATTACTGTCTGTCAGGTCTGGAACCTTTAGACTTTGCAGTGTTTACAGACGTTAACAGAACATACATCAGTTGTCATGTCTGTTCTTTGCTGGGACCAGTTTCTTTTATCTGGTTCGTTAGACAAAACAATAAAGGTTGATTTCACTTTAACATCACCTGCCGATTTTGTGTGTGTGTGTGTGTTAACTGTATGGGTTTAATTTTTGTCAGCTTGAATTTTTTTTTTTTGCGGGGTTTGTGCAGGTGTGGGTAGCTACAGAAAGTGGAAACTTGGAAGTGACTTATACTCACAATGAGGAACATGTATGTATGAATTTATTTTCTCTTGGATATTTAGATGGTACCTGTCCAATTTGAAATGTCGTGGATGCCTCGTGGTTTTAAGGAATTAAATCTCTATTTTCTATTCCACATGCCTAAATAATCTACTTTTTTGAGTTGAACTCTTGTCACCACAAGTTGTGAGTCATATGATTTAAGAAATGAAAGAATCCAAGTTTCTGATCATGAAAACAACCAATTTTGGCATGTATAGCATGAGGAAATCAATTACAAAGGCTTATACATATTGGATGCAGATCCTCTTTTGTGCATAGGGCACAGTATGCTGTGCTGTGCACAGCAGAAGATCCATCCATTTCTGTGCAGCACTCCATCAACCCGTCCCTTTTTCTTTTTTTGGAAGTTAGAAGTTTTGCTGTGCGGCACAGAGGCATGCACAGCGGAGGATCTGTGGGCATACCTATTATAGCTTCTTATTGTTCCAAGCCATTTCTTGGTAATACATAAGGTTGTTTCACATTATTTGTTTCCATACTCACATATGCGTTCTCATTTGCTGCATCAACATGTTAAAGGGTGATAGTCCAGTTTTTAAAAGCATGCACCTTTTCTCATCTTTTGTATCTTGTTTTGATATTTCTTGTATTGGTGTAATTAAAATTACTTTTGCATGATTTGTGGCTAGAGGGATTTGTTATGAGGGATGAGGTGAATGTTTTGATGCTTATTTTATTTTATTATTATGATGAGGATGTTATCATCTGCCTCAGGGTATACTTAAACTTTGTGGGATGCATGATTCACAAGGAAAGATCATTTTGCTGTGCTCTTGCATTGATAATACTGTGCGCCTCCATGATTTGCCATCGTAAGTATTTGTCTTCCAGTTTTCATTATCTCACTTGTTCCTCTCTAATTCCATTCCAAATCTCTTGCCTTGCACAAGCATGGCCACACCCATCCTTGGCCAACCTCCCCGGACACAAGGGTACTAACAAATATGGCTGAAAATGAGATGAGTCAGACCTGACTATATGATCTCAGGCTCTGCCACTCTCAATTTATTGGTTAAAGTTTGAGCTGACCTTTACAAGTTCAGAGCACTGACTCATCAACTGACACTGGGCTAGTTAGTGGTCAACAAATGGTTTCGTTCATGAGCCAAGTTTGGTCAAATAGTTGGCCTAACTCAACATTTTTCATCTAAACAGGTTATTTGAATACTTACTGTTAGTTAAAATTAATTCAGATTTAAATTATCATTTAACATTATAGAAGTTAAGATTTGTATAATATCTACTTAGAAGACCATTATCGTGGCTTGAAATGTGATTTGAAACATTTAATAAGAGCTTTATATGGATAACTTTAAAGTTCAAGAACTGTATAATCAGAATTGAAGTGTTTTAACATTTGACCATTAAATCAATATGAACTAATGAACTTGTTAACATTCCGCTGTTTTCTGGTATTGGTAATATCTTTCAATCATTTGATAGAATATAATTTATTTGTAGAGCTCACGTTTAATAACTTCCAAGTTCCTAGTTTTTAGTTTTAATGCATGTTTCTATGTTTGTGAGCTGAACTAATGAGATCGGAAGCCTAGTCTATTTGATCGGCTAGACCTACGTGTATTGAACTCATTCTTGATTCGTCATTAGTTCTGTTCCCATTGTATGGATTGAACTCATTCTTGATTCGTCATTTTGTATATCCCGCTTCTTTTGCAGATTTGCAGAGAGGTAAGATTTTCACAAAGCAAGAGGTTCGAGCAGTTCAGATAGGTCCTGGGGGCATATTCTTCACTGGTGACGGAACAGGTCAAGTGAGAGTCTGGAATTGGTTAACGGAGCCAACTACTTTCGTCCAATAAATGGCTCTTTTAATGTATTCCATTCATTTGTTCTCACGACAACCTTTATTTTATTTTATTTTATTTTCATTTTTTTATACATTTGTTTCGTCGGCATATCGAGGGAATTTAGAGTGAGGTAAGAGGATTGGGGTTGATATTGTGTAATTTTGAGTTTGCGGAAATAGGCGTAGGCGTACATCTATAAGACGTAAGTTTTGGTATAGTGGTATAGGTTCCCATGTCCTGCTTTGTGCTCAGTTGGCGTGACACTAAAGGGGCGCCGTACTCGATATTAGGTGTGTAACAGTACGTGAATCATTTAATAATTAGCGATGCATTTATCACTCAACAACTTCCCAAGTCCATTGCATTCAAAATTCCACGGGTCGAGCTTTTATTTTTGAGTGAATTGTTAAATTATATTCCTCAAATAATGATTTTTTTTCTTTATTCTTCTAAAGTACACTTTTGTCAATCTGGCACATGATAATTTCTGACGATTTTTTTTCCTTTTGAAAAAGTAAATTGAAAACTTAATTCTTGTGTCTTTTGCAGGTGGAGGTGAAAATGATTTGAAACAAAAAGAGTCATGTTTAAAGCATAGTTAAAAAAATTAGATTGAATTAGTTGGTTGGATCAAAAATAAGTTCATAGTTTGGTCTAGTTGGTTCAGAAAATTGATTAATTAATGAATAGGTTAAATTAATCAAAAAATCAATTGAATTATCGGTTTGAATTGGTTAGCATAATTTTTTAAAATTTTTTTTATATAATAAAATAGTTTATTTTAAATAAATTTAATAAATTAAAAATAAAAAATATTAAAAGAAGGCGAAAGTTGAAATATAGAAAAATTAAAAAAAAAAGAATACAAAAAGATAAAAAACACATTTGGTTATTTTTAATATTTTTCTTTTATTATATCCTATCTCTTAACAATATTTCTTTCAAATATAAAAATGGTTAAAATTATTATTTTAATGATAAGTATAGTCTTAATACAAATTTAAGAATTTCAAAAATTTAATATTAAATATTTTTAACTTTTAATTATAAGTAGTTTTTATTTTTCAACTAACAAATAATTTTTCAAACATTTTAAAAAATATTGAATTAATAATTAAATATTTAAAATTTATTAATATTTATTTATCATATTAAAATTTTAATATATAAAATTTTAAAAAGATATATTTAATTATTACCAATTTAACTATGGTTTAAGAATTTCTTTCAAATATAAAAATGGTTAAAATTATTATTTTAATGATAAGTATAGTCTTAATACAAATTTAAGAATTTCAAAAATTTAATATTAAATATTTTTAACTTTTAATTATAAGTAGTTTTTATTTTTCAACTAACAAATAATTTTTCAAACATTTTAAAAAATATTGAATTAATAATTAAATATTTAAAATTTATTAATATTTATTTATCATATTAAAATTTTAATATATAAAATTTTAAAAAGATATATTTAATTATTACCAATTTAACTATGGTTGAATCACAATTTTACTAATGAATCGTGAATCAGTATTTCTATTAGTTTAATGATCAGTTCGATTTTCAAGATATTGATTTAAAAGGCAAAAGTCTAAAAATGGCTGTAATATAAAAAGAATTAGATTTAAGTGTAATTTTTTTTTAAACTTTTGTTATCAGATTTCTTAATTAATATGTGATAAGTGCAAGATTTTTAATAATAATAATAATAATATGATAGATATATAATTTAAATAAAAAATAATACAACTTCATAAAAATTTATACATTTTGAAGAATTTGATGATAAAAATATAAATCATTATGTAGAAATTTTTTTTTAATTTACATAAGCATAGCCACAGTAGTCTGGCTTTTTACATGAGCATAAACATGTATATATCTTGGGTTCAAAATAATGCAGTTTGTAAATCGCAGCCTGGATATACTATCTACAGATTGAACATAACCTTTATAGCATTGCCACCACGAGCACTTGTTTCAAAGGCTTCTTCCACGTCCCTTTGCGAGAACCCAAACCTGTGAGTTATAAGGGGTTTCACGTCAATCTTGCCACTCCTTAGAAATTCAAGACAAAGAGGCCATGTGTTCTTATAGCGGAAAATTCCAATTACATCAACTTCCCTGTATTTGGAATGAAACAATCAATTATATAAACATGATATATATGCGTGTCTGTGTGTGTGTGGATCTAACAGAATAACTCATAGAACATGCGTGGTTGATTTGTTACATCGATCTAACAGCAAAGGTAGCTCTTCGAAAGATATCCATGCCTCTACCATAAGCTTACAAATATTATTACATTGTATTACTAATTTCATTTTCTTCATGCCCATAAAATCTTACTCTTCATCCTTACAGTCCTTTATCCTCATACCAAATGTTGAGAATTATTGTCCTCGTGTCCTCAAACTCGTTGAATCAGAAAAATTTGGGTATCACTATTGCATATAGCAATGTTGGTTATAATGGTAAGTCTACAACTAAAAGCTTCAGGCGTTAGTGCTAAAGAAGCAAGAACAAGGCGATGCAAAAAAAAAATCCTTACATGTTTACGTGCTTTTTGAAGTATAGTATCACGTTTGGTATGGGTTTTTGTCACTAACACAATCTTCTTCTTTTTTTTAAAATTTTTGGGTGTCCTCACTCTGTAATTCATATGTTAGTCCCAATATAATAGGAAATTACGTCCCAATGAATTTTTCGTGCAGGAAAGTTGATCTCCTATTCATACATACTCAGACCAAGCATTATACCTTGCAGCAGCGGGCGTGAATGGAACAGTCATTTCACTATGACCCATTCCCACTAGGCATACTTTGCCGCCTCGATGAGTAGCACTCAATGCTGTAGTCATGGTTTTGTTGAAACCTGCACAATCAATGCTAACATCCACCCCAGCTCCCATAGCCTTGTGTATCTGTACAACATCTTCACTCACATCCTGCAAAGTAGTGCACTTACAACTTGGCTTAGCTGGCGTTTAATGTTATACGATGACAAGTTGCAATTGAACTGCAGAGGGACAAAGCAAAATTGACTTTTTTCCTATTTCTTTTGAGAAAAAGAACCTTTTACACAATGTAGACAACTAAGAGTTACTTGAATACATGGAAAATGGAGAAAGAAACAGAAAACTAGTAAAGACTACGCTACTTGCACAGCTGATGCAAAATTAGTAGTTGTTTTTAAGGCATAGATTTCTGGGAGAAAAAAAAAAAAAACAAAGTAACAAGTCCACATGTTAGACTGCAGCTTTCTTCCTTCATTTTTTCTAAAAATTTTTGCTTCCCAAGCAGCACAGCATCAAAAGCCACTAAATGTCTTGCAGATCATAATGACAATTGTACCTGAATTTTTGTAGAAACTTTAACAATCTCATCTGCACCAAGAGTTTTTGCAACAGATAATCGATGGTCATCCACATCCACAATGACGATCTTGGGTGCCCCAAAAGCACGAGCTGAAAGCATTGTGACAAGTCCAATGGGGCCTGCTCCCATGATCAACACATTTGTTTCTGGTCCAATATTAGCTCGGCGACAAGCATGAACACCAACACTCAAGGGTTCACACATAGCCCCCTCCTCCAAGCTCACATTATCTGGTAGTTTAAAACATAGGTCTGCAGGATGCACTATCTGTCAAAAGAAAAGTGCAGCTCAAACATGGGTTTTGATTTGAGTAAATTATTTCACCACATATTATATGACACATACACAAACACAGACACACACACACACACACATGGTGACATGCAGGTCTGAGCATGGACTTCTTCCATGATCTTCACTTTTTCATTCAACCATAATTAAGGCTGTGATTATGATCCTTTTTTACCAGTCAAGATCATATGTAATTTTAAACCACAGGACAACCTGTAAGCTAAGGAGCAAAAAGAAAAATGAAGAACAGCAACAAAAACTGATAGGAAGGAAGAAATTCTTCTCATTCGTATATTCCAGTTTCAAATTAGTCACTTATACATAGATACAAAACGCTCTGCTACATTCCTAGAAAGTACTTTGATAGATCCTAATAGTCAAACAAGAAAAGTTTTGCCATACATTGAAAAAAAAACATCAACCTTTTTAGTAAAAAACTGTTTTACCTCCTAAAGATATGGAATAAACTGCACTAAGTTATTAACTGCTAGCTAATACTCTTCCTTAATCTTAGTGCTGCTGCTATAAACTCCTAAAAGTTCTTTGAGCTTCTCAAAATTTACCTTGGCAATCCTTTAGTGAAGATATCAGAAACTTGGTCCTCAGAACACCAATGCTGCATAATCATCAGCCCTTCTTTCTCCATTTCTCTAAGTGATACTTAATTTTGATGTACTTTGTTCTACCATGAAACACTAGATTTTTCACTATGGCCACTGCTGACTTCTTGTCACAATTAAGTCATTATATCCTACTTCCTTGTGCTCCAGCATACCATTCCTGAACTAATGGTGAAGTAATAGCTTGATGTGCTCTCATATTATCACATGAACCTGCCCAGTCATTGTCAATGAAGCCAACCAACTTTATTTTCATCTCCTTTAAGTACCACACACCAAAATCTCTGGGTCCTTTCACATATTTGAGGGTCCTTTTGGTAGCCTTGAGATGCACCTCACTAGGACTTTGCATGAACCTAGAGAGCAAACTAGCTGCAAACATGATGTTAGGCCTTGTGGCTGTGAAATACAACAAGCATCCTATAATGCTTCTGTAGAAGTTAGCATCATTTTTAGCAGCTTTATCTTCCTCACACAACTTTTCATTTTGGTTAAATGGAGTACTTGCTCGCAATTCTCCATTCCAAACTTCCTTAAAATTTCGCCAGCATACTTCGTTTAGCTTATGAAGATTCCTTTTTCCAATTGAAAAACTTCCATGCCAAGAAAGTATCTCATTTTACCCATATCAGTCATTTCAAAAACTTTTTTCATTTCCTCCTTGAACTGAAATATTAGAGATTGATTGATACTTGTGATCAACAAGTCATCAACATAAATTGAGAAAATCAACACACTTGAGCTTGCCTCCTTCACATAAAGTGTCACTTCTATGAGATTCCTAACAAATCCTTGTTGAATTAGGTGGCTATCAACTCTATTGTACCAGGCTCTGAAAGAATGCTTCAAGCCATATAGAGCTTTTCTTAGGAGACACACCTGATCCTTGTGTCCTTGCTGCACAAAACCTTCAAGTTGTTCGCAAAAATCTCTCCCTCCAAGTCACCATTCAGAATTGAAGATTTCACATTTAATAAATATCCCAAGAGTTTTGAGCGGCCATTGCAATTAGTGGCCTTATCGTATCAAATCTGACGATAGGTACAAAGGTGTCAATGAAGTGAGTTCCTTGTACCTTTGCAAGTATCTTCACTACTAATCTGGCTTTGCATTTGTGAATGGATCCATTTGAATCTAGTTTAATTCTATAGACCCATTTCACCTCGATAACTTTCTTGTGCTTAGGTCTGTCAACCAAGCACAAGGTACTATTATTATTATTTATCATTCTTAGCTCCTCCTCTATTGCTTCCTGCCATTCTACTAACCTTGCTGCTGCCTGGTAGGTGTTTGGTTCTAGACCTGCCACATTACACATGCCTATAACGTCACTGAGAGTTTTGGTTCCTTTCACACCAACTTCATCTTCTGAGTCACTATCTTCATCTCCTTCTTGATAGTGAACTTCAGTTTCTAGTTTGCAGGAGTTGACGACTTGAGCTTTGATCAAATCCCACATGGAAATTTCATCAAATTTTACATTCTTGCACAATAATTTTTTTTTCTTATGAGTTTTCACATCTAGAATCTTATAGCCTTTTGATTTACTGCTATAACCCATAAACAGGCTTGCACAAGCCCTTCATCAAGCTTATCCCTTTTAACTTCTGGCAAATTCACATAACATACACTCCCAAAGACTCTCAAGTGGCTTACTAATGGTTTCACCCCTATCCAAGCTTCATAGGATTCTTTTTACACAGAGCCTTTGTAGGAAGTTTGTTTGGTAAATATACTAAGGTATGCACAATCTTAGCCCAAAATACCTTGGAACCTCCTTCTCGGACCTTGCTATGATCAAGATTGACCTATTCTTCCTCTCACTAACTCCATTTTTCTGTGAAGTGTTGGCCACTGTCAATTGGTGATGTACACCAACTTGCTTATGATAATTTCCAAAGGAATGTGAAATGTACTTTGACCCATTATCTAATCTCAAGGCCTTTATCATTTTTCCCATACTGATTTTCAACACTAAATTTGAATTTTTTGAATACCTCAAGAACCTTACTCTTTTGCTTCAAGAGGGAAACCCAACACCACCTACTACAATCATCAATAAAAGTGACAAAGTATCTACTTCCACTTAAGGATGGGGTGCTTATAAGACCCCACACACCTGTGTGCACCATTAGAGATGTTCTAAAGCACTCCATGCCTGATTCATAGGAAGGGTTGCTTGGTCTGCTTCCCTTTTTGACATACTTCACAGACTCCTACACTATTAGTGATTCCTGTAGATCACCTACCAAGTTCCTTTTTGTTAATTGTTTTAGTGTAGAATAATTATAGTGACTTAGTCTAGCATGCCACAAATTGTGCTACATAGGCTTGCATTTCAAGTTGATCCCACTTAATGGGAAAGCCTTTAGCTACCATTCTCACACTTAAAACTTTGGCACCAATATTATCAAATATATCACACATGTTACCATGAAAATGCATCCTGTACTTAGGAGGCCACAGATAATTTCAGGCACACATAACACATCATGAATAACTTTTATACCTAAGGTAGTCTTAATAGCAACATTTCATTTGCCTTGTACTTTCACAAAGCTTTTGTCACCTATCTTCACCCTTGATGTGTACACTCTGTCTAGGAACTTGAATAACTCTGTCCTGGAAGTCTTATGGTGAGTGAAGCCATTGTCAATCAACCATATTTCACACTGTGAGTTGAAATGATAGAGTTCTTTAGCTTGGAGAATCATGAATGCACAACCCTCCTTAGGTCAAAATTTTTAGTCACTTGGGCTTTTTGAGGTTGTTGCTTTGCCTTAGCCTTACACATCTTTTCCATGTGTCTTATCTACTTGCAAAATCTGCATTGCACTCCAGATTTGAACCAACAATATTTTTCAAGATGACCTTTCTTGTGGCAGTGAGAGCAAGGCTGAAACTTCCTTCTTTTCTTTGGATTTGTTTCCTCGCTCACTTTTCTTTTCCTTGTTCTTCTTACTTGCACCTTTTTGATCTCGAGTTTGATTGGTTCCTTCCTCTTTGGTTTGCTAAAAAGGTAGTTTGACTTGGTTCCTTAACACTTAAATGCTTTTCTCTACTCCATTTCTTGAAAAGACTTCACCAACTCAGCCAAAGTGAGCTGAGAAATGTCTCTTTAGTCTTTCAAAGAGGAAATCTTTGCTTCAAATTTTTTTGGAAGGTTGACCAGTACTTTCTCCACCACATGTTTTTCAGGAAGGTTTTCATTAAATAGCCAAATTTGATTCACAGTCTTCATAAGCTTGTCTATATACTCCTTGACTGGATCTGCATCCTTCAATCTAAGAAGTTCAAACTCTCTCCTTAGATTTAACACTTGCATTTGTTTGGTTTTCTCACTTCTTTGAAACTCATCCCTTAACATGTCCCATGCTTCCTTTCTAGTTTCACATGCCATGATCCCTGTAAAGATGGTTTAGACACAACAACATGAATAAGTGACAATGCCTTGAACTTCTTGGCGCATTCCTTAGAATGATGCTTCATTTGAGTTATTGTGTGGTTGTTTGCTAGTGGAGGAGGATCAATATCTTTTTCTATAACATCCCACAAGTCTAATTCTCTGAGATATGCCTTCATCTTCATGACCTAAAGCTAGTAGTTTTGCTTATCAAACATTGGAGTTGATCTCACACCAAAACTTCTAAATGCCATGGTCTGGTGGAGCAAGGAAGATATTTGCAATTAAGTGGAGGTTTTAGTGGTTGGTTCTTGCTTCTGCTCACAAGTTCTTCTAAAATCAGTGAAGCTCTGATACCATTGGTAAGCTAAGAAGCAGAAAGAAAAATGAAGAACAGCAGCAAAAACTGATTGGAAGGAAGAAGTTCTTCTCATTGTATATTCCATTTTCAAATTAGTTACTTATACATAGATACAAAGCACTCTTTCTGTTAGCTTCCTAAAAAGTACTTTGACATATGCCAAAAGTCAAACAATAAAAGTTTTGCAATACGTTTGAAATAAACTACTACTTTTTTTTAGTAAAAGTTGTTTTGCCTCCTAAAGATATGGAATAAAGATGCACTAAGTTATTAACCACAAGCTAATACAACCATCATCTGATACTGTACAAATGTGACTATGAATTTAACCAATTTCAGTTTTAAATAACGAAGTACTTCCAATGATGAAATCAAAGAGAAGAAAATCATACAATCGATTAAAAAAACAAATGTGACAGTTTAACCCTGCTAGCATATTGTTTTGACTCCTGTATACATAAGCCCAGAGAAAACTTTGCCTATGATGAGTTTTGATGTAGATCATTATTTTCATAGCCAGTCCCAAACCTCGAAAAAAGAGGAGGGTTGTGTTAGGTAGTCGACAACCAATGTAAAACTTTGTCGAATCTTTATGACATGGATAATCGGTATATTAGACGTAATGCTAGGTCGTTGCCCGAAAGTAATGCGCTGTATAATTCGAGTATAGTGACAAATGAGCAAGAGCCGCTACATCGACGCTAGGGTATAGTAAAAAAAAAGTAAGGGTTCTCACATTTTCGGGAACGGATGTGGGTAAAGAAGCTAGTTCATGAGAGTAGGATTCATTTTGAAACTTGGAATATAGGTACACTTACAGGTAAGTCAATAGAAATAGTAGATATTATGATTAGGAGGAGGATTGATTTTATGTGTTTACAAGAAACTAAATGGATAGGAGAAAAAACAAAAGAATTAAGATACTTCAGGTTTTAAACTTTGGTACACTGGTAAGGCTAAATTTAGAAATGGGGTAGGTATAATTGTAGATAAGTTTTGAAAAAATGCTGTAGTGGATGTAGAAAAGTTAGGAAATAGAATCATTGCATTAAAGTTTGTAGTGGAAAAGGAAATCTTTAATGTTATTAGTGCTTATGCACTACAAGTAGGGTTAGAAGAATATCACAAGGTAAAGTTTTGAGAGGATTTAGAATGTTTAGTTCATGAAATACCATTAGGAGAAAATATTCTTCTAAGAGGAGATCTAAATGGTCATGTGGGAAGTGTATCTTCAGGTTACGAGGGTGTTCATGGAGGACATGACATAGGAGAAGCAAATGCAGAGAGTAAAACTATTCTAGACTTTTTATTAGCATTTGATCTTATATTAGCTAACATTTATTTTAGAAAGCATGAAGAACATCTTATCACATATAAAAGGGGAAGGGTATGTTCTCAAATTAATTTCTTTCTTATAAAGAAATTGGATAGAATACTTTGCATAGATTGCAAAATTATACTTGGATAGAGTTTAACTACTCAGCATAGAGTTTTGGTTATAGATGTAAGAGTTAAAAGGAGAGTAAAAAGTAAAGGTGAAAATAGGGTATTAAGGACTAAGTAGTGGCAATTAAAGGGAGATAAAGAAAAGAATTTGCAGAGACGGACTGTAAAGGAAGGACCTTGGAAAATACAAGAAAGTGCTAATGATATGTGAAATGGAATGGCTAAAGAGATTAAGAAGGTAGTAAAGGAAATATTAGGTGAATCAAAAAGTTTTTGACCTAGGGATAAAGAATCTTGGTAGTGGGATGTAAGCGTGCAGGATAAGGTTAAAGTTAAAAGGGAGTGTTATAAAATGTGGTCATTATGTAAGAGTAATAAAAATTGGGAAAAATATAAGGTAGCTAAGAAAGACACTAAAAAAGTAGTGAGTAAAGCGAGAGCGAGGGCATTTGATAGTTTATACCAATCTTTAGATATTAAAATTGGAGAAAAAAGTATTTACAAGTTAGCTAAAAGTAGGAAAAGAAAAACAAGAGATGTGAACCAAGTGAAATGTATCAAGGATGAAGAAGGGAAAATATTGATCATGGAACAAGATATCAGAAAACGGTGAAAGAGTTATTTTCATAGACTTATAAAGGGCACGGGATTTTATTGCAATCAGATAGGTTAGACACTAGAGAAGATAATCAAAATTATACTTTTTATTATAGAATTAGTGAGAGAGGTAAAAAAATATTAAAGAGAATGGAGAATGGCAGAGCATTTAGACTGGATAATATACCCATTGAAATATGAAAAGGTTTAGGAGTGAGAGGCATAAGTTGGCTCATAAAGTTATTTAATGAAATTATAAGATCTAAGAGAATGCCGAATGAGTGGATGAGAAGTACTTTAATCCCTAGTTATAAGAGTAAGGGGGACATTCAAAATTGTACAAATTATAGAGGAATCAAGCTCATAAGCCACACTATGAAATTATGGGAAAGAATAATTGAGGGAAGGTTAAGAAAAGAGATTTAAGTTATGGAGAATTAATTTGGTTTTATGCCAAGAAAGTAAACTATGGAAGCAATATACTTGTTGCAAAGATTAATGGAGAGATATCGAGAGAATCAAAGAAATTTACACATGGTGTTTATCAATTTGGAAAAAGCATATGATAGAGTGCCAAGAGAGGTTCTATAGAAGGCTTTGGAGAAAAAAAGAGTTTGTATAGCTTATATTCAGGCAATCTAAGATATGTATGATACGGTTACAACTAGTATAGTGACAAAAGGTAGACTTACGGAAGATTTTTCAATAACTATTGGTCTACATCAAGGGTCAACTCTGAGCCCTTATCTTTTTACTTTAGTCTTGATGTGCTTACGAAATATATCTAAGAGTCGGTGCCACAGTGCATGCTTTTTGCAGATGATATTGTCCTAGTTGGAGAATCGAGAGAGGAAATGAATGACAAGTTAGAGAGATGGAGACTAGCTTTGGAAGCTCATGGATTTCATTTAAGTAGAAGTAAAATGAAGTATATGGCATGTAAGTTTAGTAAGAGACACACCACTTCTAGCATAGAAGTGAAAATTAGAGAACATATTCTACTACAAGTCACATGATTTAAATATCTTGGATCCATCATACAACATAACGGGAAAATAGAAGAAGATGTAAAACATAGGATTCAAGCGGAATGGATGAAATGGAGGAGTGCTTCGGGTGTTATTTGTGATAAAAGAGTACCACTCAAACTTAAGGGCAAATTCTACCGCACAGTTACAAGACTTGCAATGCTGTATGGAATTGAGTATTGGGTAACAAAAAATTAATAAGAAAATAAGTTCAATGTTACAAAAATGAGAATGTTGCGTTAAATGAGTGGATACACTAGACGAGATAGGATTAGAAATAAATGCATTAGAGAGAAGGTGGAAGTCGCACCTATTGTTGAAAATATTATACAATCGAGACTAAAATAGTTTGGTTATGTGGGGAGGAGACCTATAGAAGCCCCAATTAAGAGAGTAGATGAGATGAAGAATAGTCCAATAATTAGAGGTAGAGGAAGACCAAGAAAAATTATAAAAGAAATTATTAAGAGAGATTTAGATTTAAATAATTTGTCTAAAAATATGATTTATGATAGGTGCTTATAGGGTCGATTAATCCATGTAACTGACCCCACTTAGTGGAAAAAAACTTTGTTGTTGTTATTGTTACATACATAAGCCTAGAGATATGTATTTACATATCTTCTTAAGTAAAAGTAATAATACTATTGTTGATGTAAAAAAATCCAAATGATTTTTAAAAGAGTTTTAATTATGCCAAGCAATATAATTTGTGGACAGGAAAAAGGATATTTTGGAAAATCAAATTGGGCATATATATTTTGATGCAAGTCCTAATCTTAGCCAAAGAAGATTTTATCGAAAAGTGTTTGGGCCAAAAAGCTTTTCATAGCACAAATACTATTTTTGGCCAAAAATGTTTTTAAATAGGCCAAAAGGATTTCAAGGAAAATGTTTTGAATCAAATGCATTTTAAACATCTTTTCCTTAAAGAGCTTTTCTGAATCTTTCTCGATAAAAATCCTCATTAGGCCAAAGAAGTTTAAAAGAAAAATGTTTTAATCATCTTGGACCAAATGCATTTTGAGAAAAATCAATATTGGACCAAAAAGCTTTTCTAGACTAGGCAAAAATATTTTTCCACAAGTTTGGCCCACAAGCATTTTTGAGAAAAATCAAATTAGGGCAAAATGTTTTAATGGGCCAAAGTAGCTTTTGAACAAATATGTTCAAGGCCTTTGAAATTTTAAATTGCCAAATTTGAATTTCAAATTTGTCTTATGTGCAAAAGTCCATCATGCAATATCCAACGGTCATAAGACTAGACAGCCTCTTGACATCTCTTCTTATGCCCCCAAGAAATAACCCAAGAAGCAAAGTGTGAAATTGGCAAATGGGAAAAAGGTTCATTCTCTTCAAGCAGTGAAATATAGTGGTCAGCATGAAAGGTGAAAGATGCAGAAAAGCTGTTGAACATGTGTCTTATCCTCACCAAATGCAATACAAGAGAGAGGAATTCAAAAGGCTTGAATACAAGAAAGTTTATCTCTCATTTGGCTCTATCATTGGTTCATATTCACAAAGAGAGAGAGATCGAAACAAAAGAAAGAAGATACAACATTAATGGAAGAGAGAAGCTCTAGTTGAATGTTAAAGAAGCTGCAATGTCTCCAAGCATTTAATGAAGACTCTACTAGCCACTGGAAAAATTTTGAGACATAGAAAGAATGCCTTTCCATTAATGGTTATTTGCAAAGGATTGACTATTTAAAGGGAAGAGCTTTGAAAAACAAGGTAATGAAGAGAGAGTGGAAAATACACAATGCATTCATAGGGTTATACTCTTCATCTATTTGGCTACTTGCTTGTTGTGCTTCAATGTGGGATATACTATGAGTGAATAAATAATCAAGCTAGCATTCTCATGCTCTGTAGTGCTTTGTGTGAGCTTGGGCTTTCATTCTACACACCATGTTATACTTCACTTGGGTAGTTAGGAACATGAGAAGATCCTAGTGTTTTGGGTTGGTGAGAACTTGTGATAACCCTACTGGGTTGAGAGATCGTAAAATCCTAAGCGGGTGAGCCTATGTATTGGGTTACCCAAACAATTAGGTGGTAAAAGGCAAGGGATAGATCTCGAGTGTAGGTTGTCTTGAAGTGCTTAGGTGGTAAAACACAAGTGTGTGATCTCGTGAGGTTTCCTTGACAATTAGGAAGTAAAAGTCCTTGACTTCATCCTTTGCAATAGTTTGCTTGTTGTAACTGTGATTCCCTTATAAAATTCCCTTGCTTTGTACTTAGAGAGCAGATATAGGACTACCTTGGTCTACACCACTATAAATGTTGTGGTCTGATTTTCTCTTTGCCTTACACACTTACATTTTTTGGTTCTTGTACATTCTACATTTTGGAAAAAGTTCACAAAGAGTTTCTATTCACAACAATGTTTTGAAGATCACACAAATTTTTAGAAAGATGACTTTCACATAACTTTGCAAGAACCTAAAGTTTTCAATTAAGGTTCCTTATTTACTAAGATATTTAGAAAACTATTTTTCAGATCTCAAAAGTCTTGTTGGAATTTGTGATTTCAAATATGTAATTTCTTCTTTATTAGAAATTCAAGATTTCATTCATATGTCAGGTTGTTTTTAGGAACCCATGCTTCCTAAGTTTTACTGTTTTCACAAAGAAATTTAGAAAGCTGGTTTTTCTCAAGAAACGATTTTCTCCTTACTCTGTTTTCAATCATTCACATTTGAAAGAATTGAAAAGAAAATCAATTACATAAAGTGTTTCAAATTATAATTGTGTTTCTGGAAAATCATGATTTTAGCATTCACAAAATATCTCAGGAAGCCTCGTTTTTAGATAGTTTTAGAGGAACAAAAAAGTTTCATTAAGAATTTGAAAAGGGGGATAATTTATTAAAAAGTCTAATTCACCCGCTCTTGGACTTTTCTGGGGCTAACAACTATCACAACCAAAAAGCCCCAAATAAACACACTTGACACTAACCACTGGATGAGTAATTGCTTTCCACATTAGTGATCTGTAAAGGCACGATTGTGTCTTTTGTGTCCCTACGTTGTGACAGAATCATTATTACTCTTCAAGTAATCTTATACAACTTATAAATCAGACGTGAGCAATTAATAAAATTCTTTTTAAGCCCATCATTCACCAAGTTGTAGCGTTTCCACAGATAAGTGATTTGATGGTAGAAGCATTTTATGGTACGAAACCAGGAAATCCAATAACACT
This sequence comes from Erythrophleum ivorense, assembly GCA_026724425.1. Classification (NCBI taxonomy): domain Eukaryota; kingdom Viridiplantae; phylum Streptophyta; class Magnoliopsida; order Fabales; family Fabaceae; genus Erythrophleum; species Erythrophleum ivorense. The sequence continues at coordinate 65,264 of JAIUCV010000646.1, read as the reverse complement.
TATGTAAAGATCATAGCTATTAGATCATTAAATGCATCATTATTGACTCTATTTTGAATGAAGTTATCCTTTGATTTTCATTTGTCAAAATATTCTAGTCATTAGAGATTTTGCAGCAGACAGCCAGACACTAACATTTCTTCATCTCAGGATATGGAAAAGAAATGTTAATATTGGGTAACATGGAAGAGTTTCCTATGGTCTAAAAATGAAGTTATCCTTTGATTTTCATTTGTCAAAATATTCTAGTCATTAGAGATTTTGCAGCAGACAGCCAGACACTAACATTTCTTCATCTCAGGATATGGAGAAGAAATGTTAATATTGGGTAACATGGAAGAGTTTCCTATGGTCTAAAGGTCCTTGATTGAATTCAAGACAACCTCTTTTCACCTATTTGTACTTACAAAGAACTATAAACAGAATCAAGTGACACACGGCTACCATTAATAGGGACATGAGATCAGAACATAAGAGATTCAAGGGTCCACCATCACGTACAAATCTAATAGATAACTAGACATAATGGACTTTGTCTCTAGTAGGCATATAATCATCTAAGTATGTCTTTTATAATCGGAAATGATGAGGCACATTAACATTATTGAAAGAACTATAATTTGAGAAGCTGCAAATTCTTTCAACCTGATTAGCAAGAGAACCGTGAATTGGTGGACTAGCAAAGAACTTCATATCGGGGCATAAATTATATCGACCTTCTTTACAGAGATGACAACGCCGGCAACTAATCCCAGGCTCAATTGCCACATGGTCACCAGGTACCACATTCTTTACCTCACTACCAACTTCTTCTATGATCCCTGCACACTCATGGCCAATTACCATTGGTTCTTTCATTATAAAATGTGCATTTTTCATTGTCTGCAAATAGATAAAAATTTGAACTCATCACTGGAGAGACTATAGATAAATGCAGGGGATATTTTCTGACGCAAGCAAGGATAATTCTTATATCCTTTTCATTGAACATAACTCAGATGCAATGGAAAAATGTTTACCTTGAGGTAGTGAACATCACTGCCACAGATACCAACAGCTTTCATTCTAATTTTGACATCATGGGGGCCTTCCATAATACAGTGAGAAGTAAGGCAATGAAATTGGCTAGGAATTCACTGGTAAGTGAAGATTGATCTACAAAAAAATATTATTCTCAAAAGAAATCAAAGAGTTACTTGAGTGAGGGAAAATTGATACCCAGAGTAGGAAGATTGAAAGGTTGAATCTTGAGGGTATTTATACCAACAAGCCAAGCAGCCATATTCTCTTCTCCCCCATGACCATCACGTGACATCCCACCTGTACTTATTTGCTCCCTGCTACTCTACCTCTCTCTCTCCCCTTCTCAAAGCTATATGAAACACAGAAATTAATGCGACCTACAGGGCTTCTGGCTGATCGCTGCGGAGTGTTTGATATTTATTTATAAGCAATACGATCCTTTGCAGTCAACCAGTGACTGCATAGTTTGGAGTGTGATGAAAAGGGAAGAGAAAATATGTGTGAAAGTGAGAAAATAGAATCCATATACATTTTGAGTCGTTCTCCCTTCATTTGCATATTATTGAGTCGTTCACCCTTCATTTACATATTAATATTATACAGTTATTGGGTTGGGGGGGGGGGGGGGGGGGGCAGAAGAAGTCTCTTTCTTCAATATATTATGTGTTATCGGTAATTAATTGCACGGGTTGTCGGGGGTGAGTCAGCCGTTCTCATCCATTATGACCATGTGATTTGTATCCTACTCATCAATTTCGGCATCAACCAGTGGGCTTCCAGAGGCCCGTTGGTAATTGGTCCCCGTCTATGGGGTTTATCTGCGTATTGGAAAGCTGTCATAGATTTGAGAAAATACAATCAGTGGCTTGAGGCATACCACGAATTGAATCATAGGGAGACTCGAATAAATATCCAATATACTTTCGTTTGGAGGTGACGACAATAATGTGTTTCAGATTACCCCATATGTAGTAATTTTTGATCTACTCGGTTTTTCAAAGACTCTAAAGTTGAATTAGAATATGTGTACAAGAAATAATCAGCATAACTTTTCAATTATTCCCACCCAACATATATATGAATTTGTTTGCATCTTAAGATGTTAAAAGATGTCCTCTTGATAAATTATGTCACGCCCCAAACGGAGACATAATCAGCAAGGAGTATGAGATAATATTGCATCTGTAAGTTTAACTAATATATATCATGTCAATCTCTTATCATACCAATTAAATCTTATGAAAAATAAGCATAAGCTAACATTTTAATATAATGATATCTTTTAAATAATTTCTCTTTTTACTCATATATCCAAGTTTGTTTACATATGTAAATATTCTAGTAATACTTCATTTGTAAAAAATTCAACAAAATACTCTCTATAATATAGGACATCTAAAATTATCTATAACCACTAACAAGTCAAAAATAACAAATGAGAGTTCTTCTATCGTCTTTTAATCAACAGCCAAATATGATGAACATGGTAAGAATCTTGCTTGTAGTCTATAAAGTGGCTCTAAACTTCAAACATATACGCAAAGGACGATAACTAGTAATTCTAAATAAATTGATCGCTGGCTTATCATTAGCTATACTTCTGAGCTAGAATGGGAAATGTTCAGACATACTTTTATTATTTGCAATGATAAATAACAAAATGAGCTATTATATTTAGTAAATAGATAATAAAGTATGATAACAAAAGGGAGAATTGGTCACTAAGTTTTTCTAATAAAAGTAAGTTTTGTAAGAATATTCTACAACAAAAGTTTAAAAGAGAATTAAGGAGGATTTTAGTTTAGATAAGAATAAAATTTTAATAATAATATAAGGAGCTCATTAAGAATATTGTTGTGAAATTTATTAGTGATACCATAATAGAAAAAGAGTAAACATATATAAAAAGTGCAATTACAAGAAATTAATTAATTTGTTAAGAAGATTTACATGAAGATATTAAATTCAATCAAGAGGTAAAGTTAAAAAAATGTAAAAAAAAGTTTCTTATGAGAGTTAAATCATCTATGATAAGAAACATTTATATATATAGATATCAAATTGCATATAGATACATAATCCCATATAAGTTATATTATTGGTTTTAAAACAATAAAGTGAAGTTAAATATGATCAATTTACCCATTTTGAAATTAAGTATTGAAAATTAATTAAATATTGCTACAAAAATAATTGCATAAAAATATTTCTATTAGAATTTTCATGTAGAATTCTAATTTTTTAAGTACTAACAGAGGTACATAGCTTATGAGGGTAAATAACTACATATTCCATATTATAACATTATTGGCGGAAATTGCAGGTAGGAATTACAAGTGGCACTATTACCACCATCTTTGCCCACCACCATCATTACTTACCACCATCCTTATAGCTCTTAAATATTCGAGAGCATCTAAATTAGTACTCATCAGGTACTTAGCTATAAATCCATATGGAGACATCCTAAGTGTAGCAAGAACTAACATAATTGCTATTAGCAACTAGCATTTTGCACAATCCTACCACTTAATAATTAAAAGTATACTCCATTTTCATAACCATAGATCATTTGAGCAATTTTCATATAAATATATCGAGATAAATTTCAATGTTTCCATTTTTTGAAATAACACTTTAGACAACATACAATTTTATAGCCAACTTAATAATACAATTATATTTAGCATAATATAATCTGGAAGATTTAATACCTAAAATATTCCCACATATAAGATGATACTACCTAGTTCTAAGGTCACATAGAAACAAACAAGAAATAGTGAAAGTAAAAATTGGAAGAAGGTTAAAAATGTATTATACTTCACAATGAATGCCGAATGGTTATGGTCCCTTTAACATTGAACCACTACCAAAACCTTCTGACGGGAATGCTTGAAATGTTTCCTAAAACACAATTATAACATTTCACTTAATTTCTTTAGGTCCATTATACTTAATCATTTTTTACATATTGTATGTTAAGTCAATCGTTATTCTAGCTACAGTTCAACTTATTTCCTTACTTAACTTATTAAATTTTGGCAGATAAATCATTACTCAAATATTTGCTCTCATTTAGTACTTGACTTATGTGATATTACCTACCATAATTTTTATTGCTAATGTTAACTTCCCTTAGCTAAATTAGTTTACTGCCTAATTCATATCTATTCCTAGAACTAACATTATCTTAAATTATTAATTAGTTTAATTATGATATTCACACTGATCTTAGAGTTTATCTTTTAAAGTGTCAAGGTTGTGAAATTTAGTAAGAAGGCATTTTATTATGGTTTATTACATCACTTAGTCCACTTAACTTACTATTTTATTAAGTTTCCAATCCTAGTGCTAGCTCTAGCTTAAAACTTAGCTTACTTTAGTTTAGTTACCAATTAATAAACCTTTATTCCTAATAGCAACACCAACTCATCTTTTTATTTTTATTTTTAATTTAACTTGCTTCTTAATAAATTAATTTGACTACGTTACTATCTTATTAATCATGTTGCTAGCACAAGCCTTGGCTTCGTTTATTAGCTAATTCTTAAAAATTTTCATTTAGGATTATTTCCTACCTTGCCTAAATTAAGTTGTAAATTTGCCTACAGTACTCTCTAATGATCAATTCACACAACTTATTATAGATCCACAAATACTTCATTTAAGCTTAACAAATTAGGTCTATAAATTGCCTATTTCATTCCAAGCTCCACATATAACTTACCACAAAATAATTTTATTATTATTATTATTTGAATCCTAAATGGGGGCAAAGTAAAATGAGAGGAAAAGAAAAAAAGCTTACCTAAGGTTAATGATGCCCACAATTGTACACTCACCTTGCAAACCACCAAGAAACCCAACCCTTACTGACAGCCAAGAGGAAGGAGTTAAATTATTGAAACCTTAAGGTTATGAACTTGGAAATGATAGGAAGCAAGTTAGAAATTATGGTGTTACATAAATGTTGTCCAATATGCTTGAAATGGATTGGGATAGACCATGGGACCTTTGTAGTGAGGGTAAAGAGGTTAATGTATTACACTTTCCTCCATCTCATCCTTCTCCTCCAAACTTTGGGTTGAATTTAAGAAGAATCATGGAATGCATTCGTGTGTTTTTAGTTCGCTTTGTGTTTGCTTATGAGGCTTTTACATAACTATAATCATACTAAGATAGTTAGGGATGCATGAAATGGCAAAATAGCATGTTTTTGGATGGATTACATTAAGTTTTCCAAGATAAGGGTGTCATGCACGACTTAGCATGTAAAAACACATGGGTTGTGCTCATAAATCATGTTTTAGAAAAATGCATGCCCCTTTTGCAAATCTACACGAGATCGTATGACTTTAAAAGCCTTACCACTTAAGATTTGCATGACTTGGCCATGTAAATATCAATGGGGCTATGTATTTTTAATGTTTTGGCCCTGGTTTTAGCTTTAAAAGTGCACGATTTGGTCATTTGAAATCACATGGGCCATGTGATCCTCAAATAAGTGATAACAATGGAATTTTTATAATAAATAAATTGAATCATGTTATGTATGAAGGGTTAATTATAGATACTCATGCTTTGTGCTTTTGCATAATTGAATATTTAGTTGCCTTGCATACTTGATTATTTAGTAGCTTAATTAAATTCTCCTAGAGCCTAAAAGTTTAATATACATTGATATCTCACTTAACTCCCTATGCAAGGAATAAATTAATTACCCATGCATGGATGACTCACCCCACATTATACCTATGCATGGAAGACTGTGATACTAAGACACTTTGATTCTTATGCATGAATGACTAAATTCTAGACTATTTTCATGCATAGATGACATTAGTACTAGATTACCTTGATATAGACCTAATTAAGATATTGAAAAACTAAAAGGCACAATAATAGGGACATAGGGTTCCATCAAAATTATATAGACATCTACTAATATTTGTATCTTGTATAGGATATAAAAACAAGCATATGTATGCTTGTATCTATATTTAATTCATATGTATGTGCAATTACATATATGATATATGTATACATGTCAGCTATATATATTTGTATGTCTACCTATATGCCTCATTTTTAATACATATGTGTATATTTGTATGCATGACTCATGACACGAGTATTTGTGAGGATTTAATACCATTTGGAGAAAGATTATCTATGCCTAATAAATATGACCTAGCATATAGATTTAAGTTATACACTATTTACATGTAATCACATCTTTATGTAATGACATCAGGTTATGTCATACCTAGCTTTCACTATCTTATACATGGCAAATATAAAGTTATACATAAGTGACACATTCATCTATAAGCTTTTTAACACCAAAATTGGGTCATTTACAGGTCATTTTGAGCTATAGGGGTCCCAACTTGATTCTTTCCTTTCTTTAATTCATTTTCATCATAAACAAGTTTGTTTGTGTCTATTTTACCTTAGTTAGCTTGTGTAACACATGAATTTCCCATGGAACCCGAAATGACAGTAAACACAAAAAATTTGCACTAACTTTGAAAATTCAGAACTTGGGCTATACAACTCCAAATCATACAAATTAGGTGTCTATGGAAATCTTAGGATGTGAACCACATGTTGTAAAAATTTCAAGCAAAAATGAATTCATTTTATTGGTCAAATATGATGGAACAATAACACAGGTAAGAAATGGAGGCATGTAGCAAACCTAAAATTTAAAATTGCATATCTTGAGCTACACAACTCCAAATTAGGTACTCTCCATGGCCATAGAAGACTTGAGATGAGACCTAATTGCTATAAAAATTTCAAGAGCATCTAAATACATTTGGGCCATGAAAGACAATACGTATTAGTGGCTGTTGTAGTAGTATTAAACTTCATTTGATCCTTAAAGGACATAAAATTCCAAAGCTATTCTATGTGAACAATGACAGGACCTAATTCAAATTTTTGTCTAATTTTAAAAATTTGTAAAATATTATGTATAACTCCAAAAAGTATGGTTCTTGGCTTGACAAATTATTCTAGGAGGGATGCCAAATCTTAGGCTCAAACTAGATCATTTAGGCCACTTTTGACATAGAAGTTTTTTATAAAATTTTTGAGACCAACTTTAGCTCCAATTTGGACCATTTGGGATCCAATTGGTCTTCTTCCACTTTGAGCACATTTCTTTCATCCTATATGACATTTCTAATCATTCCATAGCATGCCAACATAATTGGATTAAGATTTGATCCTTGATACCCAAGATTACATGCATCCATCATGTTATCTCATATATCAAACTCTACCATAATACAAGTACATTGCCATAAATTGACATATATTGCTATTCTTCAACTTTTACACATGGTTCCATCAAAAGGCATGGCATATTATCATCATATACATCATAGGTCTATCATAGTACTTGTAAAGCATCATATACATATATATAACATAATATATTACAACATGATGGCTAATATAACAATTTTCTAATATCTAAGCTCTCTCTTGATCTTGGCTTTGACTTGGTAAACTTGAAATGGTTAGTGGGATCATAGGGGTGAGATTCAAGAGAATCTTAGTAGCACAACTCATCTAAATCAATGCAAACAAGAATGGCATGAGTGAATGCAATGTACGTGATGTAAGAATGCTATGCACATGCATCATATAATTCATATACATTATATAACATGGAAAATTCATTCATTTCTAGCTATGACAATATCATAAAACTAGCTGGGTTCTACCAATCTCAACTTGGGGCTAAGAAAGAGTTACTACACTCAATTCCATACCATGGGGAGTTAGGAGCCATCACATAAACTTTCATGAACATAAAGTGCCCATAAAGCTCATATGAAAACATAATAGGTCATACTTCATGAAAGTATCAAGCAACAACACACATAATCATTCAAGCACTCAATTACATGCAAGAAGTGGAGAGAAAGCTACCTTGAAACTTGTAAGAATTCAATTAGCCACTAACCCACTTGACTATAGCTTTTCTTGACACTTACACTTAGAAGTGTTTGAACTAGATGGACCTACACATAGCAATTTCAAGACAAGTTAATCCCATAGGACTTATTCTAGGCTTTATTATCTTTCTTGAATCTCATTGGAACTCAATATGCTACATAAGGCTAGTTTTAGGTCCATAATGAAGCTACCCTTGGTTCTTGCTTTCTAAAACCTAAAATCTTGCTTTTTACATGTCTTATAACTCTTAAGAAACTTATTTGAATCATTACATACTTGGTTTGAAGGGTTTAGAACTAACTTTCTTCATTAACCTCATTTAGGCTTTTAAAATTTCAACTTTCATCCTAGGCCTCCTAATTTCAATCCAATGTTTCCATAGTTATTTATTCATCATGTATAAGTCTCTAAATTCATTAGAATTCAAAGAAATACTCCCTAAGTGCCTCTTCCATAGCTTGGTTGAGACACTATAATAAGAGAAACAAACATGGACTTTTGTTGTTTTTGCTAGGAATTTGATGCATACCCAAAATCCTTGGCTTCTTTACATCTTAGACATGATTTCATATAGCTCCAAATATCTTCCAATGATCCCATAATTTCTAGAGTGCAACTAAAACCCTAACTCCTATATCTTAAAATCTAAAGCTTTTTCTTTGGTTCTAATTGCATATTCTTATTTCTCATGCTCTAAAACCCTTGTTCCTACCTTGCTATAGCGCGAAACTCATCCACTCACATATGGTCCTAAGTCTGGCCAAAACCTATGGACAAGGAGGAGGCAAGGTGGAGCATAATTATACCATGAAACATACCTTGTTCTAATGTCTTTCAAGAGAGAAATTTTAATGGTTAGCTTAGTTTCTTCAAACTCTCTTCTTCCTCCAACAAACCAGCCATAAAAATGCTTCTTTCTAAAATCCAAAACCACCAAAAGAAAGAGCTCAAGGAGAAGAACCAAGTTGGTGAAGGCAAGAGCATGAAAAAGTGTCATTTTCTTACCTTTTCTTGGCCTTCTTTTCTTCTTCTTCCTTCTCTCCTTGGTGTGCCTCTCTCCTTTGGTTCAGATGGTCTAGGTTTTGTTTTGAGAGGTTTAGGTCATGTAAGACAAAATTAAGAAGGAAGGGGTTGAGTTATAACATTTTTATAATTCTGGTTTTGCACTTCAACTTCATCTTTCCAATTTTTGCTTATTTTAGCTCCTTTTTTAGAACTATCTTTTCCATATAAAAATTTAGATCCTCAAATTCATAAAATGCCTTTAGTTTCACCGAAATTGGATTTAAAATCTTACTGAACCATCTGATCAAAGCTTGCATAAATTGAAATCCTAAATCTTACACTGGAGGGGATTTTACTATTTTAAGGATTTTTATGATTTTTGGAATCTCTGAAAACCTTGAGAAACTCAATTTTATCATTTAAAACTTCCTCCTTTGAGTTTTCAAAAAAGTTTCTCAAAATTATGAAAATGCCACTATGTTTTTAGATAATTTTATTTAGCTATCCTAGCTTCGGTTTTAGAGCATCTTTAGTTTTGTGTCCTCATTTTTAGATGTCTAGATTATTATTCTAATTTTATTTAGCCTTTATTTCTTTGGTTTTGAGGTCTTCCTTTAATAACTCATTGATTTTGGTCCAGTTCTAGAGACTAGATATTACAGGTTGTGTATGTTTAATGGGTATAATTGATATTGTTAAAGTGTAACACCATAAATTTCTAACTTATCTCATGCTATTTCCATGCCTTATCCCATGCATTTCACAAAAAGGCAAAAGAATGGTATTAAAAATAATGAATAAATTTGTGTTATGTCATGGATAAAATTTTCATTTGGTTCTCTATAGGCCATATGGATCAATCCTTCTCATTCTCATATTTAATTACATATATACAACTCATAACCATCCCAAGAAGTGGCCTAGAATTTGTGCAAATGGATGGAATACATAAAAACACTAGGTGTAGCCTCGACCAGAATTTTTAGCTTATTGTTATAAATTTTGTAAAATCATAAATAATTCTAAAAAAATTGAAATCATGTATAATTTACCATTCTAGAAAGCTAAAGATGTCTACTTTATATGAAAAATAAATCCATGCCAAACAGAGGCTGTTAGCTATCAGAAATTTATGAAATAGTACCAGAGGTCGATTGTTATTACTGGTATTATCTTCCAATTTCAAAAATTCATATCTCCTTGCTCAGATGTCCAATTAGGGTGATCTTGGTGGCCATGAAAATATTATCATGTCTAGTTTATGCTTATTAAATTTCATGAGCATTGGACATCATTTGGCCCATGAATGACATAACCCAAGTTTCTAACCATATGAATAGTGTTTGCATCAGTTTAGCAGAAAAATACCAATTTTGAAAAATCATAATTAATTCCATAGAGCTCCAAATAATATGATCTTTAGCTTCCCAAAAAGATCTTGATAAGATCTATATGTGTGCCAAATATCATAGGCAAATTTGTTCATTTTGTTAGATCTTGATATTGGGTTGCAAAATGGCTCATTTTGTATCATATAAAGGGTCCAAATGGTTCATTTGGAGTTCTAAGGCAACCATGACCACTTGAGTATGTGGGAATGCACTAAAATGACTTTATAAACTTGTCTCAAAGGTGCATAAACCCAGAAATTGAAAACTCACTCTCTCACCCCATGCCATACACAAGAGCATGGATGTCAAAGCTTGCCATCCAATGCCTAAAATGCACTATATCATACATATGACATTAAATCTCATACATACATGATATATTTACATATTTACATGTGTTCATAAGATCATACAACATATATGATAAGAGATTACATCATGTGCAACTCATATGGCTACAAATTTACATTTTTACACACTTGATTGTCATACTTTCTCCTTCTAGCTTGGTGGCTCTCACTCTTTGACTCCCTTGGTCCACCTAGACATGTTAAACATGTGGGGAGGAAGGAATGAGATTTCAGGAATCCCAATAGCTCTTCTCCCTTTCAATCACACATAAAGAATGCAAATCCATTGCCTAAAAGTATGAACATTTGAAATTATATGATCATTCAAGAAGCATCTTTAGCATTCAAGAAGTCATACGAAGCATACATAGACTTGCCAAGCAAGTGGTTTAGCCTCACCCATTCTCTTTATGGATTTTGGACTTGCCTCACCCAATTTCTTAAAGGCCTTGAACTAAGTTTTACTCCTGGGAGACTCTAGACTCTGTCTCAACCATTCTTAAGGGTTCTTGGCTCATCCTCACCATGGCTAGAGGGTTTTTAGCTTCACCACACTCAAACAAACCCAAGTAAACATACTAAGCACCATTTGAAAACATAATATGACATCATGGTACCATGGGACATAGGCATATGCTAGAACACTTTTCATGGCTTGAAACACACATACACACATTCAAAGACAAGGCAAGCATATATTCATGCATGAAAGAAGGAGGAGAGAGCTACCTTTGTTGTTATTCTAAACTTTTCCTTTTGACTTTGGTTGCTCTTCCTTGGCCCCACACACAAGAAGGTGGAAATTATTTCTCTTGGCCTAGGCACATCATACAGAAGCCAATTATACTCTTGAATCAAATTCTAAAGCCATACATTCACTAGAAAAAGCTAGGTAGTTCATATGGCTCTTTTATGGTTCCATAATGCACTTAATGAAGCAATCTTAAGAGAACATCATCTTGGCTCCATTCTCTCCATCCATTTATGATTCTTGACTCCATTTAAATCTCTTGGAGTCATCACACAATCAAATCAAGGAGCTAGGTAGGTGTTGATTCTTTAAGCCATAATATGGAACCTATGATGCCATCTTACTATCTATGGCTTCTAAAATTTTTTCAAGGCTTCCTCTTATCCTCTTCCATCACATATGACTCAAAAATAAGCTTGAAACAAATTAAAACTTCCCCTTGGTACTCTTTCTAGCCTAGGTCGAAACTATGCTCCATGTGAGTACCAAGTGGATTTGCTTCATTTTCTTGATGGAAGATGCATATGAGGAGCCTTCTAGGGATCTCAAGAGCTCATCCAAACACTCATTTAGACCTAGGAATTATTGTATCAAATTAAATTTTTGGTGGAACACTTGAAACCCTAACTTTGCTATCTTGAAATCTAATGATTATTTGATTATTTCCTTTGTATATTCTTGTTCTCCTCCCTCATTTTTCTAAGATTCACCCTTGATTTAACTAGAAATCCAACCCCTCTTGGCTGGACTCACAAAGGGTGAAACATGCACTATAGAAGGAACAAGGAGAATCAAGTGTAGGAGTGACAAAATACCTTATTTTCTTGCTTTTTCTTGCTTGTTCTTCACTTGGTTGGCTTCTTTTCCTTCAACACAAAATTTCTCTCTTTGTTTTGACCTCAAAATAGAACCAAACTCCTCATTAAAACCATGGAAAGGAAACTTGTAATATTCGGTTCTCCTAAAACCAGAGAAAACATGAGAAACGTAACGTACAATTTCTTCATTAACGAAAAAAAACTCACCGGATACAAAAGGAAGTCCCCTAAGATGATATAGTTAAGATTCTGAAAAAAATTTGGGAAGCATTCTAAACTCTTAAAAATGAGAATCCCATACTTAGACAGAAAGAAAAATGGAGCTAGAATGAAGAAACAATTTCTTATGAAAAGCTTACGAAACGTAATAGCATTTTCGTAATTTTGAGTAAATTTTGGAATTCACATAGGAGGGCTTTTTAAATCAAATTTTTGAGTTCTCCGGGGTTCTCAGAGGCCATGAAAACCATAGAAAGCCATGAGATAGTTAAATCCCTTTCGATGGACGTTTTCCAATGTCAGTTGACCTGAACTTTGATCAATTCGTTCGGTAAAGTTTTAGCTCCAAATTGAGTGATTCCAAAGGTATTTTATTAAATTAGGAATCTAAATTTTATAATGGAAAAGACGGTTCTAAAAAAGGGGCTAAAACAAAGCCAAAACAAAATTGCCATTAAGGAAGGATAAAATTGAAATTTTTGAAAAAGTGTATTTCTAGAAGCTCTCACACACTTCCCCTTTCTTCTCCCATCTTCTTAAGCACGAAATTTCTGCCCAAAATATAGAATATGATCTGCTCTCTTAGGCTCACAAGAAGGGGAAGAAAAGGAGGAGAAAAATCAAGAAAAACGTTTGGATTCTTGGTAGTTTTCTATGCCTTCTTCCATCCAAACCTCCTTTTCTCCATTCTTCTTTGTTTCCTATGATTAAAATGAAGTTCACAAATATGTTTTAAGGGGGAAATTGAGGGGAAAATTCGGATTTGAAGAGAGGAGCTCAAAGAACACGAGATTCAAGTGAAAAAAAGCAAGAAAATAAGGTAATTTATCTTTCTATGGTTGTCATTGTTGGTTCCCTTCTCCACCATTTTGCCCCACTCGAGAAAACCCTATGAGGAGATGATTTTTAGGTAGAACCAAGCATGAATCTAAGGAAAAAGGGAGTGGAGATTAAGAATATGCAAAGAGAATTATCAAAAAACTATTAGATTTCAAGATGCAAATTTTAGGGTTTTGTGTGCACCTTGTAAAATCTGACCTTATGTGATGATTCCTAGATTTAATTAAGAGTTTATATAAGTTCTTGAGACACCTAAGATGCTCCCCACAAGCTTCTTCCTTCAAGAAAACAAAGAAATCTCCAAGAAGCTTAAAACCATGCTATATCTCGGCCAAACCATGTTCATGGTGCTAAGGAGAGTTTTACATTTTTCTAAGGCCATTCTTCAGTCATATTTGATGAATGAAAATGAAGGGAGGCCTTGGAAAAATTTTAAAACTCATAGAAATTGATTTTGACCTAAAGAAGTAACATGATGTTAGGCCTTTTGTTTTAATGGCGTGATGACTCCAAGAGGCTTAAAAGGAGTCAAGAATCATATTTGAAAGGAAAGAATGAAGCCTAGAAATCATTTGAAGGGTGTTGCTTCATTAGGTGCATTTATGAACCATAATGGGGGTTATAGAGCAAACTAGTATTTAAGTTGCATGGCCCTAAAAATTATTTCATGAACCTAATTGGCTCTCATAAATTTTATCTAGGCCAAGAGAAACTATCTCCACCAAATTGTGAGTGTGTGACCCAAAGAGGAGGCTTGAATCCAAAGGAAAAAGTGTGTGATTGTATACAAAGTAGCTCTCTCTACCTTCTCTCATACATGGATGTGTGTTTAGCTTATTTTAGAATGTGTGTATGTGTATTTTCAAGCTATGAAAGTATGCTAGCATGCCTTTATATGCTATGATTCTTGATGCTATATTATGTTTCCAAATGAATACATGATGTTTGTTTGAGTTTGCTTGAGTGTGGAGAGGTCAAGAACTCTTCACCATGGTGAGGATGAGCCAAAAACCCTTGAGCTTGGTTGAGACATAGCAAAGAGTCTCCCAAAAGCAAAGTGGGCTCCCAAGAGTATGGTTGACTCCAAAGCTCTTAAAGAATGGGTGAGGCAAGTCCAAAAGCTATGAGGAGAAGCGTGAGGCCAATCCAAACACTTGGTGAGCTCTTGAATGTCTTGTATGATTTGTTCATACACTAAGCTTGCTTTTTAAATGTCCATGACTTTCATTTTCTCCATGCATGCATTTGTAAAGCTTGCTTTGCACGTATTATGTATGATTAAATGGGAAATGAGCTATTTGGATTCTTTGAATCTCATTCCCTTCTCTACAATGATCTAATATGCTAGGTGGACTAAGTAGCTATGGCAATGGGAGCCAACAACAATCAAGAAGGAAGATTGACAACCATATGCTCAATTTTATTCTTTTTGAATCCATAATGATGCTTCACAATGTATATGATGTTGTAAATGGTCTATGACTCTTGAGACATGTGTAAATATAACATTATGTGATGTTTAAATGTATGGATATGATGTATGAGCTCTAGCATATATTTTGAGTATGTAATGCCCAAGTATGCAATTTGGAAGTTTGATGTAAATGTGTATAAGTGTGGGTTGAATGGCCAAAATGAGATGCATGACATTTGGGACCATTTGGGCAGCTTATATAAGTTTTAAATGTACTTTTAGACTTGCCCAAAAGGTGCCAAGATCAAGGAAAATCCATTTGGTAACTTTGGTACCTTATATGGAGACAAAATTGACCATAATGAAATCCTATGTCACTTTTTAGCCAAATGAGTTAGTCTTGATTTGAGATTTGGCATGCAATTAGGTCTCATTAAGAGATTTTTGAGAAGCTAAAGATCATAATTTTTGGAGGTTTACAGAATATTTGATGATTTTTCAAAGTTGGCAATTTTCATGGTTTTGGTCTGCTGCACTATTCATTTGGTCAGAAAATGAATTCTCTCACACAAGGCTCAAACGATGTCCAATTGCCATGAAATTTTATACAAAGAAACTAAACAATCACAGTGATTCGTGCCAACTAGAAGCACCTCATTTGGAGGTTTAGAGTGGGAGATATGAATTTTTGAACATTCTATCCAGTATTAGAAATTTTGCCCGACCAGAGGTATTGTTCCATTAAATTTCGAGGTCTGAGCTTGATAAATTGGTCTGGAAATATTTTTCCTCTCTAGTTAACATCCCTATATTTCTATATTGGTATCATTTGTATGGATTTGATTTTTTTTGGAATTAATTGGATATTTTCAAAATTTTTTACAGAATTCTATATCAATTCCAAGATGCAGTCTAAACTTTAGACCATTTTGGATATTAAACATTCTTTGTGATGAATGTTATGGTCTGGACATATTTTTATTATGAAGTAGACATCCATAGCTTCCCATAATGACTAATATTATATGATTTTGATTTTTTTAGATTTAGTTATGATTTTCTAAAGTTTGGACAGAATAGGGGGCAAATCTGGCCGAAGTTAAACAAGCCCATTTCTGTTTCTATGAGTTGTGGACATGATATTGTGATGCAAATGAGTAGTTTTGATGTAATTAAATATGAGAATATATAGTATGAGCTCACACGGTTCACGTGACATTGATTGCAATTTTTAAGTACAACGCAATGCAAAGAATGTCAAGATTTATCCCCCTTTTCCTTATACTTCCATGAAAAGAATGATGTAAGGCATGTGTACATGATGAGATGAGCTATAATTTATGGTGTTACAAAGCTTGAGATGAGTGGAATAAGTTTGGAAGAAGAAGGAGCATGAAAATCCATGACATTCCTTACCTTTTTCTTGCTTTTTCTCCTCCTTTCTTCTCCTCCTTGGTGCGCCTAAGAGAGATAGCATTTTTCTAGTTTTTAGGCAGAACAAGTCATACAAATATTGAGGAGAAGAAATATGAAACTTAAAGAGTATTCAAGAAGCTTCCACTTTCTTAAAAATTTTAATTTTGTCCTTTGTTCTTGGCATTTTTGTTTCTAATTCGTTTTAGCTCATTTTTTAGAACAGTCTTTTCCATCATAAAATTTAGGTTCTCAATTTTATAAAATGTCTTTGAAATCACTCAAATTGGAGGTAAAACCTTCCTGAGCAAATAGGTCAAAGTTCAGGCTCACCGTTGTGAGAAAACGTCTACCGGAGGGGCTTTAACTGTCCTGGGGCTTTTCATGATTTTTCAGGGCCTCTGAGAACCCTGGAGAACTTAAAAATTTTATTTAAAAAACCCTCCTGTGAGGATTCTAAATTTTTTTAAAATTACGAAAATGCCATTACATTTTGTTGCCTTTTCATAAAAATCTGTCTAGCTATTCTGGCTGCAGTTTCAAGGCACCTCTAGCCTTGAATCACTATTATTTAAAGTCTACAATATTATTCTAACTTTATTGGACATCAAATCACTCTATTTAGGGGACTTTCTTTTGTAAACGGTGAATTTCATGCGTTTAAGAAGAAACCATACGTTATATTTCTCGCGTTTTCTCTCATTTCAGAGAACCAGATATTACATAAAGCACCTTGGTTATGAAAAATGTTATATCTTTATAGATTATGCTTTATATAATGCAATTATTTGTGGTTTGTAATCATGTTGTTTGCTAATGTATTGTTTATTTAGGTTTAAATGAATAATTAAATATTGGCCTTGAAACATAACCTAGATAACCTAGAATATAAGGAATATATATGACTATGCTATGTTTTGCTAACCAATATAGTCCATAAAGAATGGAATGAATTAATTAAAAAAGGGTCACAAGGTCAGGAAAGGCCAATCAGAATTAAAAGGGACCAATATAGGCATAACTGATGAAAAATTCAGATTTTAGGAAACATATGAATTGGCTTGAGAAATGAATATCTCTTATCATAACCTTAAAATAGATGTTTTCAATGAAGAGGAGAGTCTTAATTTATTATGAGCTGTTAGCTTCCAAAAATACGAAGAAATGAGCTTAAATGGTGGAATTAAAGTGTAAAGCCAAAATTAAAATTTTAAAAAAATTGTAAACCCTAACTCTCTTATATAAATAAGAAGCCACCCTTCTTCTCCTTCCCTTAGGGGACTTAAATAGTGCCAAAAACTAGACCAAGGTGGCGTGAGAAGCACCAAGGAAGAAGGGAGGAAGAAACTCTAAATAGGTAAGTTTACATGCCATAATTGCCTATGATGTTAGTATAAACATTTTCCTACTCTTTCTCCTCTTTCCCTCGGTGGTTTTGATTTCCAAAAAGAGTGAGTTTTATGGCTAAACTCTTAGATGAAGAAGCTCCTTTAAGAAAACCAATTGCACCAAAATATTCTCCATTAAGAGCAGTTTCAAATGGTGCATGGTTAGGCTTGGAAAATTGTATAATTTTAAAATCCTTAACTAAGCTAGGTTCGGTTGAGAAAGGAGATAAGAGAAAAAAGTTTGAGCTTGATGAAACCATGGTGAAACTAAAGGTTTTGAAGGGTGAAAAATAAGAATATGTTATTAGAATTGTTAAAAAACCATTAGAATGCCATGTAGCTTTACTTAGGTTTTGGTATTGTTCTTAAGAAATTCAAAATCTTAGGAGAGTTAATTAAGCCTTCTAATTCCATAATTGAATGAGAAATGATTCATTCTTATATATGTGTGGTGGTTTGCTTGAGTAGTTGCTTGTATATATTGTTTTCAAATTATCAAATTATTGATTTTTTTAGTATAATATACAATTGCATGACATTCATTACATTTGAGATTGGATTGGCTTTTAATGGGTGAAACTATGCTAAAAGTCCCTTGAAAATGGGTGAGGTTAGGCCAAAGTCTTCAAATATGGGTGAGATTAGGCCAAAAGTCCCTAATAGTGGGTGAAACTAAACCAAAAGTCCCTAAATATTGGGTGAGGCTAGGTTAAAAGACCTTAGAGTATGGATTTGCTCTTGATTGAGTTATGGGATCCCTAGAGCATGAATTAGTTTTGGTTATGATTATATGACATGCATATTTGCATATATGGATTTTGAGTGAACCATATGTGTATTTGAATGTTTGATTAGCTACTGAGATTCTTAGAATCTCACTTTCCTCTATCTCCATTAACCATGGCTAGGTAAAACTCAAGGAAGAGAGCATGATGAGCAAAAGGCTTAGAGAAACCATGTTTGGCAATGGAATTAGCCTAGAAAAAGTTGTTGTATATAGATATGTATTCATATATTTTGATGAAATGCAATAGAAACATGTTTAAAAATATTAGACCATACTTATATGACTATTGGATGGATGTATGACATTATAGAACATGATTTGGTATATGAGAATCCATGAGGCATATGTGTGTTCTTGCATGTGGGATAGTGATTTTTAGTTGCAAGCCAATATTTACATGATGGATCAGTCTTACATGATGCATTTGTGGTTTAGAATTTGCTCAAAATGAGAAATGACATTTTAAAGCTTAATTGGTACCATTTGGAACCAAAATTTAATCCTTTTGAGGCATAAACTGTCCCTTTTACCCTTAATAACCCAAATGACCTAGTTTGGGGTTGAAATTTGGCAAGAAATTAGAGGACATATAGAGCTTTCTAACAAGCTAAGGTTTGTATTTTTTGGAGCTCTATAGAATATTCGGTAAATTTTGTAATCTGGTATAGCAATCATAAATTGTGCAATTATTGTTTACTATGTACTAGTTTTGGGTTTCATACTCTTTAAGGGGCCAAATGGATTCATTTTAGCTTGAAATTTTTATAGTAGCAAGTTCATATCATAAGCTTTCCAAGGACACTTAGTTTGTATCATTTGGAGTTGTGTAGCTCAAGTTATAAATTTTCAAAATTTAGACATAATTAGGTGTTCTATGGTCAATTGGCTCAAATGACTAATTCCATGGGTTTGGTTCTTATTTATATGTTTTCTTGAATGTAGCAAATTTGTCTTGCATTAATTTATGAGATGAAATGGTAAAATTCATATAATAGCATTATGGAGCTGATTGACACTTTTAGTAACCATAAGTTCCATTGCTAAATGGTTGGTTATCATAAATTGCCACCAATGAATATATATGTAATATGGTATGAATGTATAACATGTGATAGTATGACACAAGAAGTTGAATATGCAACTAAGGGAAGGTAAAAAAGAAGGTAGAGTCCTTGAGGAAGGGATTCCTTATAAGAGGTTTTTCAGAGATGGGATTTTAGGAATTCCCAATTTTATAATAACTTTCCGTAAGACAAAGTTGTTCTCAAGGGATAAAATTCTAAAAGATGAATTTTTGTCTAAGGAAAGGTGTGATCATCTAAGGTTAAAGTTCCTTATTGTTTGAAGTCTCATTCTTTTAAGGACAAGGTTACTCCAGTCATAGAAAGGTTGGGAAGCCTTCACGTGGCTTTCAAGTTTTAGGTTGAGGTTGTGGATCCACTCTAGAGGATACCCTAGTTATATTTACTCTCATCAAATAGGGATTCTGTTGATCATAATGACTAAGGAGAATAGTCTTCTTCCTTAATGGCACAAAACCCTAAGCCTTACATTAAGTAGTATGGGATGGTTAGTGTAACAAACATAATTTTCATAAAATGACGAAATGAGCCTTATAAAAGCAAGCCTATTGGAATGAGCTAGAAAATGTCTAGGAAAATTTAGGCATAGTCCTAGGCCCCTAAAAATAATAATCCTAGGCTCAGACAGAAAAAAAATGGAGCTAGAATAGTGAAACAAATTGTGATGAAAACTGATGAAATGTAGTAGTATTTTTTTAAATATCTGCAATTTTTGGAAAACCACATAGAAAGCTCTTTTAAATGGAAAATTTGAGTTTCTTAGGGTTCTCAGATGCCCTAAAAACTATGGGAAGTCCTAGGACTGGTAAAGCCCCTCTGGTGTACGTTTTCAAATGTTGATAACCCAAACTTTAACGGATTCGTTTGGGAAAGTTTTAGTCCTAAATTGAGTGATTCCAAAGACATTTTATTAAATTGGGAACCTAAATTTTATAATGGAAGAGATGGTTCTAAAAAAGAAGCTAAAACGAGGCTAAAACAAAATTACCATTATGGAAGGACAAAATTGAAATTTTTAAAAAAGTTTGCTTCTTGAAAATTCTACCACTTTCATGCCACTTCTTGTAACACCATAATTTCTAGCTCATCTTATGCATTTAATTAACTCAATTCCATGAATCATATGAATTTCCAATGAAAAAGGTAATAAAATAATGAATATTTTTGCGTTGCGTCGTGTATAAAAATGTCATTCGATATCACGTGGACCGTGTGAACTCATACAACACATTCCCATATTTAATTACATGGATACAACTCATTTGAATAATCAAAAGTGGCCTACATCTCAAGAAACTCGAAGGAATGCATGAAATTCACATATATAATTTTGGTCAGCTTTGTCCTCATTTCTGTCACAATTTTGAAAACTCATAACTAAATCTAGAAAAATAGAAATCATGCATTCTTGGCCATTCTGGAAAGCCAAAGATGTATAATTCA
Source organism: Erythrophleum ivorense (assembly GCA_026724425.1). Classification (NCBI taxonomy): domain Eukaryota; kingdom Viridiplantae; phylum Streptophyta; class Magnoliopsida; order Fabales; family Fabaceae; genus Erythrophleum; species Erythrophleum ivorense. The sequence goes on along the minus strand of JAIUCV010000646.1, from coordinate 44,365 downwards.
TATTAAAAATATGTCTAGACCATAACATCCAACATAGAGGACGTTTGACATCCAAAAAGGTCCAGAGGTCAAGCTATCCACTGGTGCTATCACAGATTTTTGTAGCAAATTTTGAAAATGTCCAATTAATTCGAAAAAAATCCAATCTATGCAAATGATACTAATCTAGAAAGATGTGGATGTTAGCTAGAGGAAAAAAATAACTTTAGACCAGTTCAGGTAAGTCCAGAGCTCAAAATCTAATCAAATAGTAATAGAGGTTGGCTAGAATTCTTAATACTGAACAGATTTTTTAAAAATTCATATCTCCCTCTCTAGACTCCAAATGAGGTGCTTCTAGTTGACACAAGTCACTATGAATGTCTAGTTTCTCTGTATAAAATTTCATGGTAATTGGACATCATTTGAGCCCTGTGTGACAGATTTTATTTTCGGACCAGTATGAATAAGGATATGACCAAAACCAGAAAATTTGCCAACTTTAGAAATTCATCAAATATTCTGTAGATCTATGAAAATTTTGTTCTTTATCTTCTCAAAAATCTCTTAACAAGTTATAATTTCAAGCCAAATCTTAGATCAAGAAGAGCTCATTTGGATAAAAAGTGATATAGGGTATTATTATAGTCAATTTTAGCTTTATATGGGATACCAAAATGTCCAAATGGCTTTCCTTGGGATTTGGCACCTCTTGGGCAAGTCCAAAAGCATAATTAGGACTTGTATGAGCTGCCCAAATGGTCCCAACCCTCATGTATTTCATTTTGGCCATCTCATCCACACATATGCATAATTCCATAAACTAATTCAAGAAGCTACATTGCCCATACATACTCAATTTGCATACTAGTGGTCACATAATACATTCTCCCATTTAAATATAACATATTATCATAATTACATATGTTCCAAAGGCCATAGACCATTTACAACAATAATTTACATCATTAGGCATCATTATGGCTTCAAAAAACAAAAACCATACATATTGGTGTCAATCTCTTCTCTTTAAGGTGGTTGGCTTCCATTATCTTGTCCACTTAGTCCACCTAGCATGTTAAATTATTGGAGAGGAGGGAATGAGATTCAAAGAATCTCAATAGCTTATCTCCTATTCAATCATACATAATGGATGCAAATAAGTCTCATAAATGCATGCATAGCATGTGGACATGTGCAATCATTCAAGGAGCATTCTTAGCATTTGAAAAAGTCACACATAGCATACAAAGGCTTGCCAAGTAAGTAGATTGGCCTTACCTAATTTCTTGTGGATATTGGACTTGCCTCACCTATTCTTTAAGAGATTTTTGGACTCAACCATGCTCTTGGGTGCCCACTTTACTTTTGGGAGACTCTTTACTTTGTCTTAACCAATTTTAAGGGTTTTTGGCTCATCCTCACATAGCTAAGGGTTCTTGGCCCCACCACACTCATGCAAACCTAAGCACACATCATAACATCATTAAGAAACATAATATGTCATCATGAAACCATAGCGTATAAAATCATGCTAGCATACTTTTCATGGCTTGAAAATACACATACACATATTCTAAGATAAGCTAAGCACACATCCATGCATGAGAGAAGGTGGAGAGAGTTACCTTATACACAATTACACACTTTTTCCTTTGAATCCAAGCTTCCCTTTTCAGCTACACACACACAAAAGTGTGGGGGAGTTTTCTCTTGGCCTAAACACAATTTATGGAAGCTAATTAGGTTCATGAACTTAATTCTAAAGCCATACAATTTGCTTAGACACTATGTTAGCTTATAACCTCATTATGGTTCCATAATTGTATCTAATGAAGCAAAACCCCTCAAATAAATTCTAGGCTCCATTCTTTCCTTTCAAATATAATTCTTGACTCCTTTTAAGCCTCTTGGAGGCGTCACACAATTAAAACCAAGAGCCTAACTACATGTTGCTTCTTTAAGTCATAATATGGAACATAAAGCACCAACTCACTTTCTATGAGTTCTAAATTTTTTCTAAGGCCTCCCCTCATTTTCATTCATCATATATGACTCAAAAATGGGCTTGAAAAAATTTAAAACTCTCCCTAGGTGTCTCATCCCCTTTAGGCCGAGCCTATGTCTCCTTTTGGCCTCTATGGAGTTTGCTTTGTTTTCTACATGGAAGATGCATATGGGGAGACTCCTAGGGATCTTAGGAACTCATTTAAACATTCATTTAGGCCTAGGAATAATTATATCAAATCACATTTTCAAGGAAACCCATGAAACCCTAGGTTTGCTACCTTGAAAATCCATGGCTTTTTCTTGAATTTCTTTGCATATTCTTACTCTCCTCCCTTAAATTCATGGAATTCATCCTTGGTTCCCCTCAAAATTTAAGCCCTCTAGCATCTACATACATGGGGCAAAATATGGAGAAGAAGGGGGGAGGAGTAGCTGCCATGGGATGTAAGATTTACCTTATTTTCTTGCTTTTTCTCACTTGAATCTTGTGTTCTTTAAGCTCCTCTCTTCAAATCCGAATTTTTCCCTCAATTTATCCTTTAAAATAGATCCATATACTTCATTATAATCATAGGAAATAAAGGAGAATGAAGGAGAAGAGGTTTAGAAGAGAAAGAGCATGAAAAACTACTAAATTTCCATACCTTAAGCCTTTGATTTCTCCTCCTCTTTGCCTTCCTCTTGTGCGCCACTCTTCCTAGGGTTTTCTTCTGGTTTTGGGCAGAACTTGGTCGTGCAACATGAAGGGAGAAGAAGGGAACATCATATATATAGGTGGGAGGAAGTTACACTTTTAAAAAATTTCCATTTTGCCTTTCATTCTTAGCATTTTTGTTTCTCCTTTGTTTTAGCTCCCTTTTGAGAACCATCTTTTCCATTATGAAATTTAGGTTTCTAATTTAGTAAAATGCCTTTGGAATCACTCAAATCAGCGCTAAAACCTTTTTGAATGAATCCATCAAAGTTTAGGTACACTGATATTAGAAAACTTCTACTAGAGGGGCTTTAGTTGTCTTGGGCCTTCCCATGGTTTTTAGGGCCTCTGAGAACCCTGAAAAATTTAAAACTTTTATTTAAAAAGCCCTCGTATGTGAATTCCAAAATTTGCTCAAAATTATGAAAATGCCATTATGTTTTGTAAGTTTTCCATAAGAAATTATTTCTTCATTTTGGCTCCATTTTTCTTTTTGTCTGAGCCTGAGATTCTTATTTTTAGGAGTCTAGAATGCTTCTTAAATTTTTTGGGACCTTAACTGCATTATTTTACAGGACTTCCTTTTGTATCCGGTGAGTTTCGTTCATTTACGGAGAAATCGTACGTTATATTTCCCACGTTTTTTATTGTTTTTAGAGAACTAGATGTTACACTTTTCCTCCTTTCTTTAGGTTGACACCTACTGCCCAAAAACAAAAATAGAAGTAGCACCTTGAGGCCCACCAAGAGAAGGAGAGAAGGGGGAAAAATCAAAGAAAAGGTAAGGAAATCTAAGGAATTTCATACTCTTTCTTTTTCCAATCTTGTTCGTCTCCTTCCATACTTTTTTTCTATGGTTTATTTGAATGAAATGGTTCTGTTTTGAGTCCAGAACAAGAGGGGACAGTTTGAGTTTCTTAAGGAGAAGAAAACCAAGGATAAAGACTCTTGAAACCAAGCTTGAATCTAAGGTAAACTCTTGCTTTGGTTGCTTTCTTCTCTTGTTCTTCTTTATCCTATTTTCAGCCAAACCAAAACCATGAGAGGGGAGGGAGTTCTATCCAAAAATAAGAGAGGAACTAAAGTTTTAGACCATAGAGAAGTGGAATATGCTAAGAAATTACAAGAAAAACCCATGAAAATCAAGTTAGGAAAGTGTAGGATCCTTTAGGGTTTTATGAAATCTAATTTTGTGTGTGTTTTTCTTGGCCATTTAAATGTTCCATAAAGACCCCTAGAAACCTCCCCAAGTGGCTCTCCTATCAAGGAAAAATCAAAAGCTCCTTGAATCCTTTTCTTGAAACATGCCTCGGCCAAGCTAGGAAGAGAAGCCTAGGAAGTGTTTTAAATTGTTCTAGTCTTGGTTTGGGACTTCATATGATGTTAGAAGATGGGAGGAACTATTGAGGAAAATTTAGGATCCATGGGTTGGGAGATGGGATAATGGTGTCCATAATGGTGCCTTATGAAGCAACTTAGATTTACACTTGTGTAAAGGAATGTGTGATAGCTCCAAGGACTTAAATAAGGGCAAGAGGCCTAGCAATGAAAAGAGAATGGAGCCTAGAGCTTGAATGATGAGACTTGCATCAATGGGCTACTTATAGAACCATTATGCCACTTATAGAACTAAGTGTGCATTTAAGAATAAAATTGGTATCTTAGCTTGCTTCAAGTGTGTAATTGTGTATTGTTTATGGTGTTTAGGTCAAGAGAATCCCATCCCACCTAAGTGCACTTGTGAGACCGAAAAGGGGAAGGAACAAACAAATTAAAGCTTATCTAAGATTCAAGGTAGCTCTCCACCTTATTCTCCTTGCATTCTTGTATACATATGTATGTTATTATATGCTTATGTGTGCTCTTGTGACTTGAGAACATGTCACTTGATGTCTTGAGATTACATTAGCACCAATGTATTATCTTAAATATCATTGATTGTGAAAATGACTCATAAGGGTGAGATGATGCCAAAAATCTCTTAATGAAGATGAGGAGATGCCAAAAGTCTCATGGCATGGGTGAGACAAGGCCAAAAGTCTCTTGGATGGGTGAGGCTAAGTCAAAAGTCCCTAGGCTAAGAGTAAGGCAAATCCAAAAGTCTTAAGAATGGGGTAAGGTAAAACCAAAAGTCCTTAGAGCATGTTCTTGACTTAGTGTGAATTGGTGGCATAAAAATTATGATCTTGCATACTTTATGATTGTCTCACTTTCCACACTTGTGCTTTGATGTGTATATGCCTTGAATGTATGTATGAATGGGTGTGTGAGCTATTGAGATTCCATGAATTTCATTCCCCTTCCCTCTTCCTTCTTAAAATGTCTAGGTAGTGCTCAAGATCAAAGGAATGAAAGCTAAGGAGCTTAATATATCATACTTTGTTAATTATGTAATTCTAATTGTAGTTGAATGTTAATATAAGCTTGTACATGTTATTTTTGAGATGTAAGACCTTGAACAAATGTAAAATGATGTATGGATATTGTATGAATATTAGATGGTAACAAAGTGAATGAATTATGCAAAGTGCCCCTTTGATGGCTTGGTGTGTGATGGTTGTGTTGCGCAACCTTTAAAATAAAACTAGGTTGTACAACTTAGATTGTCTCTGTAGGAAATGAAATTCAATGTTTAATTGGATTTTCTAAGTGTATAAGGATCCTAGAACTACCTAATTGAATTAAAGTCCTAATCACTACCTAATTGCATGAACTAATGAGGCAAGTAATGGTCTTGTGACTAGCTTTGGATTTGTCCCTTAGTATGCACTATCCTTATCCTAATCCAATTGTCACCAATTCTGGTCTAAGAGTCCCTAATTGTGTTCATAACAATGTATCTTGAGTTACCACCCAAGAATTAAGAGATTAATAAATTAATGTTGAATTAAAACCTTAACTCTGCATCAAATCACTAACTCTTGTCATTGGGATTAATGAACACTTAATTTGATTGATTAATTGATCAATTAGCCTCTGAATTATTACCCTGGAATGTTTAATTAACCAATCAAACTCTAAGGAATCCTTAAATAAAATAATTAAGCACACAATCTCACTCATGCATTTTATTGAATATCTTGATTGAATACATGGGAAATTAGAGAATCAAATTTAGCACTAAACTCAATCAAATAATTAGTCAAAAAGTATCATAATTATATCTAACTAGCCACTAATTACAACTACACCAACTTAATCAAATACATCTCAACTAAGCATGTAAAAGAAAAAGAAAAAGTGTAGAAAATTAGGAAAATCTTAGCCAAAATTCCTTTGCTAATCCATGGATTCAAACTTATCCAAGAGTCTTCTTCTAAGCTAGCCATAAGATGAGAATTAATGTTTCATTGGAGGTGGAATAATGGAGGAAACGGGATGAGGAATGGCTACAGCATCAATGGGGGTGGAGTGAATGGAGTGTTGATTTATTTGATGGATTCCTCTCTTGATATATGTGAATCCTCTTTTTAGCTATTGCCCCCAGCCTCCTTTCACATGCTCCTCTTCTTCTTTTTTTAATGATTCACGTGCTTCCTTTTTCTTTATTCCAGCCTCTTCTCTTTCCTTGTTTTAATTGTTCGTAGCTTCTTTCTTTTTTCTTTTTATATGAATCACGTGCCTCCTCTTATGTATATGAGTGTGGGCCCTATTGTTTATATGATTCTATGCTTCAACTCTTTCATGCACTTTAATCAGAGTCTATCCAGCTCCACATGAGTATCTTCCATGCATTCACATTAGCCCAAACTTGAGTCTCTATTAAACCATACTAAAGATCATAGGATTTTCATGCATGTCAGCTCCTTCATTTAAACTTCAGCCCTAGCTTCCTTTTAAGCTTCTCTTCGAATCTAGAATGTAGCTTTTTCTTCTGCTCATTCATCTTGTGATTACATTCTCCCTATGCTTCTGCTCACATGCACATAAAACTCGAGCCTCCTTACAAGCTTCTTCATTTTCCATGTTTCTTTCTCATAATCTTTTAAACCCATTGCTTCTCACGTTCTTTTCATGTGTTTCTTCTCTCCACGCGAACTGATGTGTGAAGTTAAGAGAAGTTTAGCCTGTAGCTTTTGCTCCATTCACTTCTTCAATGTTTCTCCTTCGATTCAAGTTGTATGCTTTGTGCTTTGGCTCCTTCTCACGTGGTTCTAAATCTTTAGCTTTGTTCCACATCTGTTTCATTTTAGCTCTTCAGTACCCTAGAACCCATGGCATCATCCTCTACTTTTCTACATTTTGCTCATTCCTTCCCTCTGTTTCTGCATGTGTGTGTTTGAGCTCTTCGTGTTTGTTCCTCCTTCCCTATTTCTCCCTTATACTTCTTCTCTTCACAACATCCCACATTGCTCCTTCATTTTCAGCTCATTCTCTACTGTTCACGTGCAACCCATGGCTCTTTTCAGCTTTCTAAACCTATAGTTTCTTCTCCATTCACCAAAGCTCACCATGTGCTGCTTTTAGCTCTAAAAACTTATAGCTTCCCATGTGTTTTACTGCACACTGCAGCCATTACTAGCTGCTATGTGAGTGAACATGGGAATGAAGTGAAAGTGCAGTATGATTGGGATGTACAGCCTCCTTTTCTTCTCACGAACTCGAACCTATGTGTTACTTCATGTTTACATGGAGTGTGAATGGAAAGAATGAACCATATATAACTTCCAACATGTAGATGGTGGATGGCAACGTGACTTCATGTAAGTGTGTGGGCTACATGTAGATGAAAGTGAATGTGGCAACCCGTGGCAACCCATGGCAACTTCTTGTTCTTGCTTCATCCTTCCATCAAACTCATGGCTTTGTGTTTGATGACTTGTGCCTCCTAAAGAGCCTTCCATATGCCATCAATTCATCTTTAATTTAAAAATTTATGCATTAAAATTCAAAAATTTGTAAATAAATTTCTAAAGTGAAAATAATGGCTAATAAACTCAATTAATCCACCTAATAAAGTCCATTAAACCTTATTTAATTATTAAAATGCTTAAGTTAGAAGAATTAAAATATATAAAAATCACCTTCATCAATGTGTTAGTGTAATAATGGATGTGTGATAGCCAAATTGAGATGCATGGTATTTGGGACTACTTGGGTAGTAACTACAAGTTGTATTCAAGCTTTTAAACTTATCCAAGAGGTGCCAAACTATAATAGAAGCCATTTGAACCAAGTTGATGCATATGGGAGCCAAAATTGGCCAATTTGTGAGACTGTGTTACTTTTTGTCCAAATGAGCTCTCCTTGGTTTGAAACTTAGCATGCATCTAGAGCTTATCGAGAGCTTTTTAGAAAGTTAAAGTGCAAAATATTTGGAGGTTTGTGGAATTTTTGGCAAATTTTTGCAGTTGGCTAAAGAACTAAAATTTGCTAATGTTACTATTCATTTGGTTTGAAACGAAACTCTATTATTCATAAGGAAAATGAAGTCCAATTGCTATGAAATTTTACAAGGAGAAACTAGACCTTTCTAGTGATGTGTACCAACTAGAAGCACATCATTTGGATATCTAGAGAGGAAGATATGAATTTTTGAAGTTGCTATTTTGTCACCTCTAGACCCTCAATACTGTTCCATCAATTTTTAAGATCTGAACACTCTTGGATTGATCTGGACTATTTTTTCCCTTTAGTATGGTATAGTTTACATGAATTGGATTTTTGTGAAATTAATTAAGAATTTTCAAATTTTATATTAGTAAGTTATATTAGAATTCTGGACAGCCTGACATTTGTGCCTTTTCTAATATCAAGCATGATCTAGATGAAATTTTCATGGTTGGATATTATTTTTAGTGTAAAGTTAACATCTCGAGTTTTTTAGAAAGCTATGGTTTGATTCATTTCAAATTTTCTAGAATTAGTTATGATTTTTCAAAGTTTTCCTTGAAATCTGCCACATGTTGTCCGAGAAGAATAAGTGAAAATCTTTGATTTTCAATTTTGGATCCATAAATTATGTGTTGTTTTGGATTATTTGTGATTTTTATAAGTGATAAATGACTATAGAATATTGTTAGAAAATCCATGGGGCCCACATGACCCAAATTGAAAATTTAACCCTGATATAACGCGATACAAATACATGAATTTGTAGCTTTTCGTTGATCATTTCCTAAGAATATGTACATAATTACCTTGAACGGAAGAGGATAATGATAAAAAGTATATGGTATGACAGTTAGTGGGTTGCCTATGATTGTGAAAATCCAAGCCTATATAAGTGGTATGAGACACTTGATATATGGCTTGTGGAAGTGATTTCCTTATGACCAGCACTTTCAAGGTAAGATTATCTACATCTCCTTAGAAGGGTATGAATAGAATGTACTCATTGGAGTATCTGATGGCTTTATGAATGAAATGACAAGGCATGCTAGTATGTACCAAATTTAATGTAATATTCTATACTTTTGGCAACTCAAATAATCCTTAAAGAATAGAATAAATTATTTAAATAAGATTATCGGCCTAGAGAAGAGTAGTATGAGCTAAGAGGAATCGAAATTAGAACCATTGGGTTAATGAAAAAGACCCTAAAGTAAAATAAATTAAGGCAATTTAAGAGTAAAGTGCCAATTAGAGCATTTAGAAATGAGGTTAAGAAAGAGGGAATAGCCCGAAATTGGAGTCAAAATGGTTGAACATAATAAACCATAATTGCAGTGGCAAAATTATAATTTCAAGCAAAATTTTAGAAACTCAAAAGAAGAAGTTTTAAATGATAAAATTAATCTCATTAGGGTTTTTAGAGGCCCTAAAAACCATAGGAACTATCAGAATAATTAAAACCTTTCTGGTGTATGATTTAGGTCATTAGTTGATCTAAACTTTGACCAGAATATTTGAGATTGTTTTGAATCTAATAAATTTGAAACTTAATATTTTTAATAGACTAGGGGACCTAAATCTTATGATGAAAAATATGGTTCTAAAAAAAGAATTAAATTGAACTCAAATAGAGGGATTGAAGTTATGGAATGTAATAGGAATTTTTAAAATTGTTATAAATCACCTTCTTTCTTCCTTATAAGTGCCACGCCACCTCTCACCCTCCCATAAGTGACTTTCTTCTACTCCAAAACAAAACCAGGAGGTGTGGAGAAGAACCAAGAGAGAATGGAGAAAGAAGTCATCCAATTGTAAGTAAATATGGAGATTTTGCTTATCTTGCTCTTGTAAAAGTTTTTATATTCTTTCTCCTCTTTCTTTCTATAGTTTTAGTTTTCTAAAAAATGAGTTTTGTGGCTAAATCCATGGAGGAAGAAACTCTTTAAAGGAAACTAATTATACCATGATAATCTCTATTTAAAGCACTTTCAAATGGTATATAACATGACTTAGAAAACATGCTTCTTTTTTGGATTCTTCACTCCCTTAGGTTTAGCCTTGATATATAGATCATAAAGGGAATCAATTTTAGGCTGAAGCATGATGGGAAATGGGGTTTTGAAGTATAAAGATTAAGCATATACAATTGGAATTAATTAGGAAGCTATATGATTCAAGATATGATACTTAGGGTTTTTATTTCACCTTAGGAAGTTTAAAACCTTAGAAAGGTATTTTAAGCCATGTAAATAATTAAATTAAGAAGAAGCTAAAGAACCTCTATAATGTCCGGTTTTTGTTAAATGACAGAAACAGGCATTTTCAAAGCAAGTCTCCTGAAATGAATTAGTTAAGGTCCTGAAAAATTTGAGTAACATTCTAGACTCCTAAAAATGAGAATCCTAGCCTCAGACAGAAGGAAAAATGGAGTTAGAATGAAGAAACAAATTTTGACAAAAAATCTTACAAAACATAATGGCATTTTTGTAATTTTAAGCAAATTTTGGAATTCACACAGGAGGGCTTTTTAAATGAAAACTTTGAGTTCTTCGGGGTTCTCAGAGGCCTTGAAAACCATGGGAAGCCCCGGGATAGTTAAATCCCCTCCGATGGACGTTTTCTAATGTCAGTGTACCTGAATTTTGATAGATTCGTTCGGAAAGGTTTTAGCTCCGATTTGAGTGATTTCAAAGGCATTTTATTAAATTGGGACCTAAATTTTATAATGAAAAAGACGGTTCTAAAAAAGGAGCTCAAATGAAGGAGAAACAAAAATGCAAAGAACGAAGGGCCAAATGGGAATTTTTGAAAAATATTTCCTCCTTCCCCTATATATAAGTGGTGCCCCACCTTCTCCCTCATTTAGACTTAGAATTTTCTGCCTAATTTCAGAGAAGGGAGCTAGGCTTTTAGGCTCACAAGAGAGGAAGAAGAAGGAGAAATCCAAGCTTAAAGGTATGCTTCCATGGTAGTTTTTTATGTTTTCTTCCTTCCAAACCTCCTCTCCTTCATGCTCCTTTATTTCCTTTAATTAAAATGAAGTTTACAAATTTGATTTAAGGGAGAAACTTAGGGGAAATTTCGGATTTGAAGAGAGGAGCTTGGAGAAAGTAAGATTCAAGCAAGAATAAGCAAGGAAATTAGGTAATTTCTCTTCCTATGGTTGCTATATTGATCCTCCCTCCTTCTCCATTTCGCATAACCCTAGGCACCATAAGAGGATCTGATTTTTAGGCAGAACCAAGGGTGAATCTAAGGAAAAAGGGTGTGTAGATTAAGAATATGCAAAAGAAATTAACAAAAAATCATTAGGTTTCAAGATACAATTTCTAGGGTTTCAAGTGCACCTTGTAAAATTTGATTTTGTATGATGATTCCTAGGGTTAATTAAAAGTTTAAATGAGATCCTAAGATCCCTAAGATGCTCCCCATATGCTTCTTCCCTTGAGAAAACAAAGAAAGCTCTAAAAAGACTAAAATTACTCCTTGTCTCGGCCTAAGGGGGCTTTCCTAGCTAAGGAGAGTTTTAATTTTTTTAAGCTTATTCTTGAGTTATATATGATGAATGAAAATGAGGGGAGGCCTTGGAAAAAATTTAGAACCCATAGAAAGTGAGTTGGTGGTTTAGGTTCCATATTATGACCTAAAGAAGCAACATGTAGTTAGGTTCTTTGTTTTAATTGTGTGATGACTCCAAGAGGCTTAAAAGGAGTCAAGAATCATATTTGAAAGGAAAGAATAGAGCCTAGAAGTTATTTAAGGGGTGTTGGTTCATTAGGTACAATTATAAAACCATAATGAGGTTATAAGCCAACCTAGTGTCTAAGCAAATTGTATGACCTAGAATTGAGTTCATGAACCTAATTGGCTTCCATAAATTGTGTCTAGGCCAAGAGAAAGTATCCCCACACTCTTGTATGTGTGTGGCCGAAAAAGGGAGCATTCTTTCAAAAGGAAAAGTGTGTGATTGTGTGTAAGGTAGCTCTCTCCACCTTCTCTCATGCATGGATGTGTGTTTAGCTTGTCTTAGAATGTGTGTATGTGTATTTTCAAGCCATGAAAAATATGCTAGCATGATTTTATATGCCATAATTTTATGATGACATATTATGTTTCTAACTGATGTTATGATATTTGTTTGAGTTTGCTTGAGTATGGAGAGGCCAAGAACTCTTAACCATGGTGAGGATAAGCCAAGAACCCTTAAGATTAGTTAAGATAAAGCAAAGAGTCTCCCAAAAGCAAAGTGGGCTCCCAAGAGCATGGTTGAGTCCAAGAATCTCTTAAGGAATGGGTGAGGCAAGTTCAAAATCCATGAGGAAAAAGGGTGAGGCCAATCCATCCACTTGGCAAGCTCTTGGATGTCTTGTATGACTTATCCACATGTCAAGCGTGCTTCTTAAATGTTCATGACATCTATTATATCCATGCATGCATTTTCAAGACTTGCTTTGCATTCATTATGTATGATTGAATGGGAGATGAGCTATTGGGATTCTTTGAATCTCATTTTGTCCTCTCCAATGATCTAATATGCTAGGTGGACCAAGTAGGCAAGGTAATGGAAGCCAACCACCTTGAGGATGGGAGAATGACATTAAATGCAAAGATTTTAGCTCCTTGAAGCCATAATTGTATCAAATGATGTAATCCATTGATGTATATGGTCTATGACCTTTTGGACATGTGTAATTATGATAATATGTGATGCATAAATGAAAGAATATGATGTGTGAATGCTAGAATGTAAATTGAGTATGTAATGCCAAGTTACGTTTCTTGGAAAGTTGATGTAAGTGTGCATATGTGTGGATGAAATGGCCAAAATGAGATGCATGAGATTTGGGACCATTTGGGTAGCTCACATGAGTCCTAATTATGCTTTTAAACTTACCCAAAAGGTGCCAAAACTCAAGGAAAACTATTTGGACATTTTGGTACCCTATATATAGCTAAAATTAGCTAAATGGAACCCTATGTCACTTTTTAGTCAAATGAACTCTTCTTGATCTGAGATTTGGCATCCAATTAGATCTTGTTGAGAGCTTTTCGGGAAGATAAAGAACATAATTTTTGAAGGTCTACAGAATATTTGATAAGTTTTCAAAGTTGGCAAATTTTTTGGTTTTGGTCATGTCACTATTCAGTCAGGTTTGAAAATGAAATATGTCACACAGGGCTCAAATGATGTCTAATTGCCACAAAATTTTATACAGGGAAACTAAACATTCCCAATGACTTGTTCCAATTAGAAAAATCTCATTTGGAGGTCTAGAGAAGGAGATATAAAGTTTTAAATATTCTATCTAGTATCAAGAACTTCACCCGACCTCAGTTACTATTTGATTGGATTTCGAGGTCTAAGAGTGTCTGAGCTGATCTGGAGTTATTTTTTCTTTTTAGTTAACATCTACAGCTTTCCAAATTGGTATCATTTGCATGGATTGAATTTTTTTGGAATTAATTGGACATTTTCAAAAATTTACTGCAAAAATATGTGATAGCATCAGGGGACAGCTTAACCTCTGGACCTTTTCTGATGTCAAATGTCATACCTTATTTTATAACACTTTTCCTACTACAATTACCTCATATAAAACTTAAAGAGTCAACAGAAACCTAAACTGATAAAAATTTTTCATTTTAAAACTTCCTCATACAATTTCACTATTCATTTGGTCATTTCCAAATTCTTATCTAACTTTGAAAATACATACTTAATTATAGAAAAATCGTATGAGGTTAATTGAGGGCTCTATTTCAAGCTCTCTAAGCCCTTTACACGGGAAAAATACATACTTAGCAGAGCACATATAAATTCATATAAAGTTACCTCTACAACAAATTAGATAGTTTTGCCCCTCATTGGTCATATTATTATTATTATTATTATTTTGCCTTTATATAAACACAGGCATTCTTGTATCTTAGGCACGCTAGTCATACTCTTTTTACTTCAGGGTTAGGTATATACGTGGCTTTCCATTTCATACCTGAGTACCTTATAGTGTCATAATATAACTCATACACGTAGTAATCTAAAATATTTAATTACATGACAAAATGTGGTGCACAAAATAAGGTCCTCGCTTTATGTCTCCACATTCTTTGCTCTTTCTTTGCTTGAACTCGGACCTAGCATGGGTTATATTTGGCACGAGATTATGAAATCTCAGTAGTAGTAAACCAATCTCATTCACAAGCAAGATGTAAGTACATAAAATAATGCCAGTCAAGATGCCATATATCGCATAGCAATACAAGAAATTTCATACAAGATCAAGCACAATCTAAGCATACATATCTCATCTTATAGCATAAATGACAACTTGATATAGCATAACACTCATAATTATACAAACATACAAGCTTAGGGAAAGAGAGGGGAAAACTACTACCTTAGTAACCTTTGCTCCTCAATCCTTGAGACTCAGTTTACTTGCTTTTGGAGTTCCCAAAACAACATCAAACCCTATAATCATAATGATAATTCATTATAATCAACACATAAATCATAAATTCTAAAGTAAGATGACCTTTTTAAACTTAATGGGACTATTGGAATCGGAAAAATCTAACTCCTTCCTTTCCCATTCACTATGGTCGAATAATATGCATTTCTTGGCCAAAATTTTGGAATTTTATCCCATGAGTTTTGGGAGCTTTCCCATAGGTATTCCTAGCTAAAAACACCCTTTTGAAACTTTTGGAATGGATAATATCATCAAATTCTAGCCCCAACATCACGTTTTGGTCATCACATAATCTAGCTCCGTTTTAGGCTTAAAAGTGTGTTTCTTTGGTTCTAAAAATTTCATAGCCTTTTCCTTTATGTTTTAGGACTTGAAATTTAGTATACATGACTTTAAGACATCAAGAAAACACCATAAAAATTTTGGGAAAATTCGGACAGAATCTCCCCATGATTTCTATTTTCTCAAAAATTACAATATTTGTGTTTTTCAAAGTCCCAGCACATAACAACAATAACTAAGTTCATATGGCCTTCATGTCCAACATATAAACTTCATTTCAAGGCCTTCATATTCAACATATAAACTCCATTTCTAATGATTCAAATGCTGTCCAAAAATGACTCATAGCTAGGGTTTAACAAAACTAGCTTAAAGCATGTGATTTGCAAGTATAAGATGGAGAAAACTTACTCTTTAAGCTTAATCCTTGCTTCCTTTGCTTTTCTCACACTAAAATCCTTTCTCTTCCCACTTAGAGCAACATTTCACCTTAAAGAAAAGATGAATATGCAGCTGCCCTTTAGAGGAAATGGTTGGAGGATGGAGGAGATGAAGAAATTTGGTGAAGAATTATGGTAGTTTTGCTTGGTTTCACTTCTTCTTTCACTTTTTCTCCCTCCCTCTCTCTTTCTTCACGTTTTTCTCTCCTCATCTCTTGTGTGTGGCATGAAAATGGTGGAATGGACGTGAAGGAGATGAATTTGGATGAAGTTAAATGGTCATACTAAATTTGGACCCTTGGATCAACCTTTTCAAAATCAAATCTTAACCTTCCATTCCTTTTTCTTTTAATTTTCTAATTTCATAACTAAATATCTTCTTCCAACAATTCTTAGCCACACACTTGGATACCTTTTCTTAGCCCTTAAGTTATGAATAGTAACCATAGTTAATTTTTTAACTCAACCATGGTCAACTTTTAACTCAACCATAGTTAGTTTCTAACTTAACTATGGTTAATTCTTTAACATGACTAAAATCCTTTTCTTTTTTTCCTTTTATTTTATATTTATCTTTATGTTTCATCTTCTCTAAAACCCTAATTATATCTTCTCTTCTCTTTTGGGCCTTTAGAATAAGCTATTGGGCCTTACAACAGTCTAACAATCAGTATTCGAGCCCGATTAAGGTTTTACGGTACAATACATACCTTTAGACCTTTTAAAATTTATGATATTATTTCCTCTATTTTCTGGCCATACTAAGCTTCAAACATGGTTCAGGGACCCTTAACCTCAATCCTTATAAATTTTGGGGTCAATCGGTGTAACACCTTACTGACTACACTCTAGTTCATCTCCCTCTAGGCTTGACTCCATATGATTTCCCAGAAAATTGACCGAAACCGTGGTATTTTACTACTTAAAGTCGGGGTTTAACCGGTCGTATTTTGCCCCGTGGGTCCCGTGAACCCATCATTCACATTCTCTACTCAAACAACATTTATACAACTTGTACATAATCTCAAACAACTCACAAACCACGGGTATGAAGCCAAAAACTCAGAAAACACCATCTCTCAAACGGGCCCATAAATCATATTTCTGGTTCCAACTTTGGAAAATCACAACTAATTCTAGAAAAATGGAAATCAAGCAAATCATAGCTCTCTGGAAAGCTTGGGATGTTAACTTCACACTAAAAATAACTTCCAACTTCCATCTCAACGTTTAGACCATCAATGACATCGAAATAGGTACAGATATCCGGCTGTCCCTGATACTGACACAGTTTACTGTCATGAACTTCGGAAATTCGTAATTAAATCCACAAAAATCTAATCAGGGAAAACTATACCAATTTGGAAAGCTACAGATGTTAACTAGAGAAAAAAAATAAGTTCAGATCAGTTCAGGAGTTCTAAGACCTCAAAAACCAATAAAACAGTAACGAAGGTCAGAAACTTCCCTGATGCTGATACAGAACTTCAGTAAATCGTTTCTCTCTCTACAGACCTCCAATTAAGGTGCTTCCAGTTGATATAGATCACTGTGGATATCTAGTTTATGATCCTAAAGTTTCATGACATTTGGACATCATTTGGTCTATGGATGACATGGTTTCATTTTCGGACCCAATGTACAGTACCATGACCAAACCATTGAAATTTCCCAATTTCAACAATTCACCAAATATTCTCTAGACCTCCGAATATTACCCACTCTAGCTTCTCAAGAAGCTCTCAATAGGCTCTAGAGGCATGCCAAATTCCATACCAAGAAGAGCTCATCCGGTCATACTTTGACGGAGCTCACCCAAATGGCAATTTTAGCACCACATGGGGTTCAAAACAGGTCTAAATGACCTCCCACATGCTCTAACCTCTATTCGGCAAATTTAAAAGTACAAACATAGCATATATGAATTATCTAAGAAATCCAAATCATCATACATTCCAATTTCACTATGCTATGGAAGAGAATACACCATTTTACATAAGCCTCAAAAGGCCAACTTATACATTCTCATTACTTTAACCCTTTATATCATCCATACATCATATGTACATACATTTACATGTGCTCATATTGTTACAACTCAAAAATGAGAGGTGCATCTTCATTTTGGCACCTTATACATCAAAATAACCAAAAGAACTACACATTTCTAAAGGACTCCACTAGGCTCCGTGAGGTGTGCTCGCCTCTCCTTGAACACCACCTGGATAGTAGGATGGGAGGGGAAGGGGGTGAGATTCGGGAGAATCTCAATAGCTCATACTCATTCAAGATGCAATCAGGGCATATAACAAGTCAAGCATGCATACAAGCCACAATAATACCACACATGCCATGCTATCAAACCAATGCCAACACTAGGCTCTAGGGACTTTCGGTCTAGCCTCACCGAGCTTTAGGACTTTTGGATCGGCCTCACCCTTGGTTTAGGGACTTTTGGCTCCTCCTCACCCGTCTCAAGGGACTTTCGGCACCACCTCACCCGAGCAATTTCCACACATCATATCATAAACATATTGGTACCAATGCATCAAGGCAAAATCAATGGCATATCTCAACATACAAGCACATACTCAACATGTAATGACTATTACACAACCAAGAATGCAACAAGAATAGAGTAGAGAGCTACCTTCTCAGATTACACAAGTCTTCCCTTTCAATTTCTCCTCTCCCTCCTTGATTTCACACTCACAACAAGGTGGCGTTTCTTCCTTTGAGCCTAGGCATAACAAGAGCATCAAATCATTCTCTCATAGCTTAAATAACTCTCACAAAGCTAAAAGAGACTCTTCATCAAGTTAAACCCTCACTACCCTTACAGATCTAGGGATTCTCTCTCTAGAACTCTACTCATTTTCCTTCCTCTCTCAAGCCCTCAAAGAAGAGAACATGGAAGAAGAAATGAAGATAAATGCGTTCTACCCTCCTTCTAGAGTAGTTTTCCCACTTCCCTCTTCTAAACCTAACCCAAAACAACTTCTAAAACCGTAGAAAGAGAAAGCAAAAGGAGGAGACAACAAGCTAAGGAGAAAAGCTAGGGAAATCTAAAGATTACTCACCTCTTTGCTTGATCTCCTTACTTCTCTAGGTCTCTCTCTCTCTCCTCAGCTCTTTCTCTCTCCTTGGTCGAAGCTCAAGTCGGTTCTGAGAGAAAAGAAGAGTTTAGACTCTTTTAAAAAGTCAAATCTCTCTTTTCACGCTTTTTCTGGACTGCTCTCGCTATAGCGAGTCATCATCCTCGCTACGGCGAGCTCGTGCAAGTTCCAGACTTTTGCCTTCGCTATGGCGTCGCTACGGCGAGCTCGGCCTGTTCCAGACCTCTGCCTTCGCTATAGCGCCGCTATGGCGAGCAACTCCCTGGTTTTTATATGGAATGTCGCACTCGCTACAGCTAGGAACATCTTCGCTATTGCGAGAAGGCATTCTCGCTATGGTGACTCTATTTCTCGCTATGGCGAGAAGACTTAGAAAATTTTCAGCTCTCCGAAAATTTCCCAGCTTCCTCTTTTCTCATTTCTTTTCTTTCCTCTTTTCTGGTCGTTACATTTCCACCCCCCTTAAAAGAAATTTCATCCTCGAAATTTAAATACATACCTTAAAGGAATAATTCTGGATGTTTTTGCCTCATTTCATCCTCCATCTCCCAGGTTGCTTCCTCAGATGTCAGACCTCTCCATATTACTTTCACCAGAGGAATGCTCTTGCTCCTCAACTGTTTCAGCTGAGCATCCACAATTCTCTCCGGTTTCACTACATAGGAAAGATCTTCCTGCAATTGCACATGCTCATATTCTATGACGTGTGAGGGGTCAGGCATATACTTTTTCAATTGGGAGACATGAAAAACACTGTGGATTTGGGCTAGGTTAGGTGGCAAGGCTATCCGGTAAGCCACGGGTCCAATTTTCTCAAGAATTTCAAACGGACCAATATACCTAGGACTGAGCTTTCTTACCCTCATTGACCGACCTACTCCCGTCACTGGAGACACTCGAATGAACACATGGTCTCCCATCTCAAACTCTAACGGCCTCCTTCTCTTATCGGCATAGCTTTTCTGCCTACTCTGGGCCGTGAGGAGTCTCTTTCTAATCAACTCTATCTGTCGGGTGGTCTGGTCCACAATCTCAGGTCCTATTATATTCCTCTCACCTAGCTCAACCCAACACAGAGGGGATCTGCACTTTCTCCCATACAAAGCCTCATAAGGGGCTATTTGGATACTGGAATGGTAACTGTTATTATAAGCAAACTCTGCTAAGGGCAAATACACATCCCAGTTACCCTTCATCTCTAACACACAAGCCCTCAACATGTCTTCTAAGGTCTGGATGGTCCTCTCAGTCTGACCATCTGTCTGGGGGTGATATGCAGTACTAAACCGCAACCTGGTCCCTAAGGCATGCTGCAATGACCTCCAAAAGTTCGACGTGAATCTGGGGTCTCTATCCAAAACTATGCTATTGGGTACTCCATGAAGTCGCACTATCTCTCTGATATACAACTGGGCTAATCTCTCCAGTGTATAAGTAGCCTTAATAGCTAAAAAGTGTGCAGACTTCGTCAGTCTATCCACAACTACCCAAATAGCATCGTGTCCCGAAGAGGTTCTGGGTAACCCCATAACAAAATCCATGGCTATACTATCCCACTTCCACTCAGGGATATCTAGAGGTTGCAACAACCCAGCTGGTTTTTGATGTTCTATTTTCACCTTCTGACACACTAGGCATCTAGCCACATAGGCTGTCACCTCACTTTTCATTCCCGGCCACCAGAAAATCTGTTTCAAATCCTGATACATCTTAGTGGCACCTGGGTGGATAGTATACTTACTCTTATGTGCCTCTTCTAAAATGCCTTCTCTCAACTCATTTTGACTAGGCACACAGATTCTATCCCGATAGACTATCATACCATCCTCAGACACCTTAAAATCTGAGGTCTTACCTTGGGAGATCTCATTCCTGATCCGTTTCAGGAACTCATCCTCTCTCTGGGCATCTAAGATCTGAGTTCTCAATACATTCTCAATTCGGGTTTCACTCAAATACAATCTACCCGAAACCACCTGGCAAGAGAGGTTCAAATTTCTGAACTTCTCTAAGAGCTCTTGCTCTCTAATCATCATATGGGCCACATGGATGGATTTCCTACTCAGGGCATCTGCCACCACATTGGCCTTGCCCGGATGATATTTCAACACATAATCATAATCTTATAGAAACTCCATCCATCTCCTCTGTCTCATATTGAGTTCTTTCTGGTCAAACAGGTATTTCAGACTCTTATGATCACTATAAATCTCTATGGTAGCACCATACAAATAGTGTCTCCAGATTTTAAGAGCAAACACTACGGCAGCTAACTCCAAATCATGTGTGGGATAATTCTCCTCATGAGGCCTCAACTGCCTCGAGGTATAAGCCACTACTCTACCCTGCTGCATCAACACACATCCTAACCCTTTGCCCGAAGCATCACAATAAACCACAAATGGTTCACTAGGGTCAGGGATAATCAGTACAGGGGCAGTGGTCAAATGAAGTTTCAACTCTTGGAAACTTCTCTCACAACTATCATTCCACACGAACGGTGTCTCTTTCCTAGTTAGCCTCGTCAGTGGTAAGGCCATCTGAGAAAATCCCTGAATAAATCGTCTATAGTACCCTGCCAAACCTAGGAAACTCCTGACCTCAGTGATCGTTCTAGGTCTATCCCACTGTAACACAGCCTCAACTTTATGGGGATCAACCGCAACCCCATCTCGTGAGATCACATGACCTAAGAATCTCACCTCGGTCAGCCAAAACTCACATTTACTAAGTTTGGCGTACAACCTTTTCTCTCTTAAGGTTTCTAGGACTAATCTCAAATGCCTCTCGTGCTCTTCAAAAGATCTAGAGTACACTAGGATATCATCAATAAAAACTACCACAAACTGATCTAGATACGGTCTGAATACCCTGTTCATGTAATCCATGAACACAGCCGACGCATTCGTCAATCCGAATGGCATCACAAGGAACTCATAGTGCCCATATCTCGTTCTGAAGGCCGTCTTAGAGACGTCTTCAATTCTCACTCTCAATTGGTAGTACCCAGATCTAAGATCTATCTTAGAAAACACAGATGCCCCAGCCAACTGATCTAACAGATCATCAATCCTAGGGAGAGGATATTTATTCTTGATGGTAACTTTGTTCAACTCTCTATAATCTATGCATAAACGCAAGCTACCATCTTTCTTTCTCACGAACAACACCGGAGCTCCCCAAGGTGATACACTAGGGCTGATAAACCCTTTCTCTAACAATTCTTCTATCTACCTTTTCAACTCTGCAAGCTCGGTGGGAGCCATCCTGTAAGGAGCCTTGGACACCGGTCCAGCCCCAGGCACTATGTCTATAGGGAACTCTAGCTCTCTCTCAGGGGGTAGACCACTAAAATCAAACTCTTTAGGGAAAACTTCTGGGAACTCCCTAACAATCGGGATCTCCTCTATCCCTTCCTCTACCTCAACCCGAATAGAGAAAAAGACTAGAAACCCTTGACATCCACACTCTAAATGCCTCACAGCCTGGGCAGTAGTCAAAAAAAATAACTCAGCTCCTACCCTAGGTATGGTCCCACAAGCAGGTAAGGAAATGGTTCGATGTTCACAATCAAGTATCGCATTATTTGCGGCCAACCAGTTCATACCAACAATCATATCAATATCACGGAAAGGCATACATATCAAATCAATAGTGGTATGACAATGGTTAAACTGAACAGTGACATTCAAGCAAGTATGGGAAGTAATCACGGGACCTCCAGTGGGTATAGTGACAGACAAGTCAAATGGCAAGACACTCACAGTCAGACCCAATCGCCTCACACAATCATAAGATATAAACGAGTGACTAGCACCCGAGTCAAACATAGCAACTACAGGAAAGCCATTCACTATCAGCGTACCTCGGATCATACTGGGGGACGCACTAGCTTCCTGTTGAGTGAGGGCGAACACTCGACCCTGGGTCTGTGGCCTGGGAGGAGGCGCTATGTCCATCTGAGGACAGTGTCTCGCAATGTGTCCCAGCTTCCCACATTTGAAGCAAGTCACCGGAGACTGTTGGAAGGATGACTGGCCCCGAGGAGGCGGCATCGGCTTACCCCGCTGTGGCCTTCGGTTCCATGGCCCCTTGCCTCTCTTCTTGGCACTGGGTGTCACACTAGAACCCTCTTCCGGTCTCAGCCTTTTCACTTCTGAAACCTCCTTCTGACTAGCTATGGCCGTCACTGGCATAATAATCCGCAGGTTAGTCTCAATCACCCTGCTGACCTCCACAATGGTATTAAACTTCCTGATCCGTTGTGGGGTCACTCTGTCGCTAATCAAAGGTTTCAATCCGGTCTCGAACTGCTCACATCTCCAGGGTTCATCATCATACCTCTGGAGGTAAGAGGAATACCGAGACAACTCCATGAACTTAGCCACATACTGGTCCACAGTCATCTCATCCGTCTGTCTCAAACTCATAAACTCCATCTCTTTCTTCTTCCTCACCGAACTAGGGAAATATTTCTCATAGAACTCAACCAAGAAAATTTCCCAGTTTATCGGTATATCCTTGGTCTCCATTAACGGTTGCGTGCTACACCACCATCTATCCGCTTCCTTTTTCAACATAAACGTGGCTAACTGCGCTTTCTGCTCGGTAGTACAACTCATTACCGAGAAGATTTTCTCTAGCTCCCTAACCCAAGCCTCCGCCTTATCTGCATCCAACTCCCCGTCAAACGTGGGTGGATTATTTTTCCTAAACTGCTTCAACAGTTTCTGGATAGGCGTCTGGGTATGAGCTACTACATGCTCTTGGGGATGTGCAGGTGGGTTACCAGATGTAGATGGCTGAGGTACAGGGGCTTCCCTCCTGGCTTCCTCTTGCTTGGTCAGGGTATCTTGCAGGTGCATGATCATATCATGTTGTTGTTGGGCGATATACCTCTGTTGTTCTAACATTTTCTCATGCTGGCCCATCATGGCTTCAAACCAATCTAATCTCTCCATGATGGTTCGCAGAGGATCCTCAGGCCCAACCGGAACCTCTGGCTCAACTCTCTGAGCCCTGGGTGGCCTGCCTCTACCCCTGCCCCGTCTAGTCTCAACCATATCTGAAAAGAAGTAGCAATCCTCAGTTCACAATCATAGCACAAACACATATGCATATGAATGTTACCATTTCCATGGCAATTCACACCAAACATAAGCAATTCAATCCATTCAAGAGCCCAACATCGAGCAAAAGTGCCTGAACCTTTGCTCTGATACCAAAAATGTAACACCTTACTGACTACACTCTAGTTCATCTCCCTCTAGGCTTGACTCCATATGATTTCCCAGAAAATTGACCGAAACCGTGGTATTTTACTACTTAAAGTCGGGGTTTAACCGGTCGTATTTTGCCCCGTGGGTCCCGTGAACCCATCATTCACATTCTCTACTCAAACACCATTTATACAACTTGTACATAATCTCAAACAACTCACAAACCACGGGTATGAAGCCAAAAACTCAGAAAACACCATCTCTCAAACGGGCCCATAAATCATATTTCTGGTTCCAACTTTGGAAAATCACAACTAATTCTAGAAAAATTGAAATCAAGCAAATCATAGCTCTCTGGAAAGCGTGGGATGTTAACTTCACACTAAAAATAACTCCCAACTTCCAACTCAACGTTTAGACCATCAATGACATAGAAATAGGTATAGATATCTGGCTGTCCCTGATACTGACGCAGTTTACTGTCATGAACTTCGGAAATTCGTAATTAAATCCACAAAAATAAAATCAGGGCAAACTATACCAATTTGGAAAGCTACAGATGTTAACTAGAGGAACAAAATAAGTTCAGATCAGTTCAGGAGTTCTAAGACCTCGAAAACCAATAAAATAGTAACGAAGGTCAGAAACTTCCCTGATGCTGATACAGAACTTCAGTAAATCGTTTCTCTCTCTACAGACCTCCAATTAAGGTACTTCCAGTTGGTATAGATCACTGTGGATATCTAGTTTATGATCCTAAAGTTTCATGACATTTGGACATCATTTGGTCTATGGATGACATGGTTTCATTTTCGGACCCAATGTACAGTACCATGACCAAACCATTGAAATTTCCCAATTTCAACAATTCACCAAATATTCTCTAGACCTCTGAATATTACCCACTCTAGCTTCTCAAGAAGCTCTCAATAGGCTCTAGAGGCATGCCAAATTCCATACCAAGAAGAGCTCATCCGGTCATACTTTGATGGAGCTCACCTAAATGGCAATTTTAGCACCACATGGGGTTCAAAACAGGTCTAAATGACCTCCCACATGCTCTAACCTCTATTGGGAAAATTTAAAAGTACAAACATAGCATATATGAATTATCTAAGAAATCCAAATCATCATACATTCCAATTTCACTATGCTATGGAAGAGAATACACCATTTTACATAAGCCTCAAAAGGCCAACTTATACATTCTCATTACTTTAACCCTTTATATCATCCATACATCATATGTACATACATTTACATGTGCTCATATTGTTACAACTCAAAAATGAGAGGTGCATCTTCATTTTGGCACCTTATACATCAAAATAACCAAAAGAACTACACATTTCTAAAGGACTCCACTAGGCTCCGTGAGGTGTGCTCGCCTCTCCTTGAACACCACCTGGATAGTAGGATGGGAGGGGAAGGGGGTGAGATTTGGGAGAATCTCAATAGCTCATACTCATTCAAGATGCAATCAGGGCATATAACAAGTCAAGCATGCATACAAGCCACAATAATACCACACATGCCATGCTATCAAACCAATGCCAACACTAGGCTCTAGGGACTTTCGGTCTAGCCTCACCGAGCTTTAGGACTTTTGGATCGGCCTCACCCTTGGTTTAGGGACTTTTGGCTCCTCCTCACCCGTCTCAAGGGACTTTCGGCACCACCTCACCCGAGCAATTTCCACACATCATATCATAAACATATTGGTACCAATGCATCAAGGCAAAATCAATAGCATATCTCAACATACAAGCACATACTCAACATGTAATGACTATTACACAACCAAGAATGCAACAAGAATAGAGTAGAGAGCTACCTTCTCAGATTACACAAGTCTTCCCTTTCAATTTCTCCTCTCCCTCCTTGATTTCACACTCACAACAAGGTGGCGTTTCTTCCTTTGAGCCTAGGCATAACAAGAGCATCAAATTATTCTCTCATAGCTTAAATAACTCTCACAAAGCTAAAAGAGACTCTTCATCAAGTTAAACCCTCACTACCCTTACAGATCTAGGGATTCTCTCTCTAGAACTCTACTCATTTTCCTTCCTCTCTCAAGCCCTCAAAGAAGAGAACATGGAAGAAGAAATGAAGATAAATGCGTTCTACCCTCCTTCTAGAGTAGTTTTCCCACTTTCCTCTTCTAAACCTAACCCAAAACAACTTCTAAAACCATAGAAAGAGAAAACAAAAGGAGGAGACAACAAGCTAAGGAGAAAAGCTAGGGAAATCTAAAGATTACTCACCTCTTTGCTTGATCTCCTTGCTTCTCTAGGTCTCTCTCTCTCTCCTCAGCTCTTTCTCTCTCCTTGGTCGAAGCTCAAGTCGGTTCTGAGAGAAAGGAAGAGTTTAGACTCTTTTAAAAAGTCAAATCTCTCTTTTCACGCTTTTTCTGGACCGCTCTCGCTATAGCGAGTCATCATCCTCGCTACGGCGAGCTCGTGCAAGTTTCAGACTTTTGCCTTCGCTATGGCGTCGCTACGGTGAGCTCGGCCTGTTCCAGACCTCTGCCTTCGCTATAGCGCCGCTATGGCGAGCAACTCCCTGGTTTTTATATGGAATGTCGCACTCGCTACAGCTAGGAACATCTTCGCTATTGCGAGAAGGCATTCTCGCTATGGCGACTCTATTTCTCGCTATGGCGAGAAGACTTAGAAAATTTTCAGCTCTTCGAAAATTTCCCAGCTTCCTCTTTTCTCATTTCTTTTCTTTCCTCTTTTCTGGTCGTTACAATCGGACACTCGAATCTATAGGTGTAATTTTTATCGTTCTGTATTATGATTGTGCCATAAAATTTTCATTTACTGTAATTCTGTCCTTGAAACTCCTTCAGGGTTTCTTAACCCTCTAGTTATTTTTATTTCTATAGTTGTTACAACTTCTTTTTTCTATTTTGCTCATGGCTATTAATCGGGATAACCAAATCCCGGATCGGATCTCGCCTGGCCATTGGGATAACTTGGCATCATTGGATCAGTCTTATCAAACTGAGTTTAACTGTAGGTCACAGATTTCTAAGATTCTTGCCCGATTTTTTGATATTTGTGCTTAAAGCCACGAATAGAGGGTGAAACTAGGGTTCCCTGAACTTTCGGGTAATTTATACATCTTGCCCTACTCATAATTTTTCTTTGCATTTGGTCCCTAGCTCCTTCATACTTGACTTCGAAGGCTCTTTGGGACTTTTTTCTAATTCTTTTTTTTTTTCATCTATTTGAGCCCTAATTTTAGGGCACCTCTGGCCTTGAATCATCATTATTTGTAGTCTAGAATATTATTCTAATTTTATTAGACCTTAATTTACTCTATTTGGGGAACTTCCTTTTGTATCCGATGAATTTCGTACATTGACGGAGAAACCATATGTTACATTTCTCGCGTTTCCTTAAGTTTTCTTGGATTTTCAGAAAATCAAATGTTACATCAAACATCCTCTATGATAGATGTTATGATTTGGACATATTTTTATTATGAAGTAGACATTTTTCACTTTCTAGAATTCCAAGAATGCATAATTTCAAATTTTCTAGAATTAGTTATGATTTTTCAAAGTTTGTGATAGAAATGAGCCCAAGTTGGCCGAAAATGATTATTCATATTTTATGCTTCATTTCGAGTTTCTTAAGGTGTAGGCCACTTTTTTTGATGCAAATGAGATGTATTCCTGTAATTAAATATGAGAATGTGTTGTATGTGCTCACATAGTTTACGTGACACTGAATGGAATTTTTATGTATGACGTAACACAAAGAAATGTATTATTTTAATGAATTTTCTTACTTGCCCTCATGTAATGCACTATATGAGCATGCAAATGTGATAGAAATGAGTTAGAAATTATGGTGTTACAACCTCCATATGTATCAATTTCCTTAAGAGTGAAACAAAAACTCCATGGAAGCCTATCATAGTATATGTCTCGTCCAAGACTTATCTAGGGTACCTAGGAAGAGTTTTCAATGATTCCAAGATTATAAATGGTCTATATATGAATTATATACACTAATGGAACCATTGGTTTGAATTTATGAGCTTTATTTTGAAAGGTGAAAATTTAAGGTTCAATTATGCCTAAAGAAGCAACTTAGTGCTAAACTTCTTAAATCAAGTATATGATGGCTCTAATGAGTTCTAATAGAGTCATATAACTCATATAAAGTGAGATGTTGAAGCCAAGAAATTAATTTATAAGAGTTGCTTCATAAGGTATTCAAATGACCCATATGTATACCTAAAGCCCTAATTGACTTGTATAAGGTTAGGATGAGCACAAACATGGTTCCATTGTTGATTTTGTGCTTTATTTAATGTATCAAGACCAAGCAAGTGAATCTCTATTCAAGTGTAAGTGTAGGGCCATGGAACAAAAGAGAGAAGCCAAGGGAAATCCATTGAATTCTTTGTTTCAAGGTAGCTTTTCCTTAATTTTTATGTATATATGCTTGGTTTGCTTGAGTCTCTTAGATTGTTTGGGTGTAATGGTTGCAAATTATGTATATTGTTGATTGTTTGATGATTGTGTGCAATTATATGACATTTGATGGCATTTGGAATTGGTTTGGCTCTTGATAGGTAAAGTTATGCCAAAAGTCCCTTGAATTGGGTGAGGTAAAGCTAAAAGTCCCTAAATGTAGGTGAAATTAGCCCAAAATTCCCAATTATAGGTAAGGCTAAGTCAAATGTGCCTAAAAAAGGGTGACGCTAAATCAAAAGTCCCTAGATGTTGGGGGAGACTACACCAAAAGTCCCTAGAGTATAAGTTTGTTCTTGATAGAGTCATGGGATTCCTAATGTATGAATATGATTTATATTTGATTGTATGACATGCATGCTTGCATCTTAGATCTTAAGTGAGCCATCTATGTATGCTTGAATATTGAATTAGTTATTGGGATTCTTTGAATCTCACTTTTTCCTTATTTCCACTAACCATGGTTAGGTGACTCTCAAGAAAAATGAGAAACAAAAGGCACATGAAGAGCTACTTTAACAATAGATTATGTTTTAAGGCATACTATTGCATATGTGAATATGTAATTGTATATTTTGATGTATGATTGTAACACCATAAATTTCTAACTTATCTCATGCTATCTCCATGTCTCATACCATGTATTTCATGAAGAAGCAAGGAAGAATGACATTAAAATAATATATTTCTTTGCGTTGCGTAGCGTATAAATTTTTCATTCAGTGTCCCATGGACTATATGAACTCATTAAACTCATTCTCATATTTAATTACACCAATACAATTCAAAACCATCTAAGGAAGTGGCCTAGAATTTGTGCAAGTGAAAGAAACACACAAAATACCAAAGTGCAGCCTCGATCAAAATTTCAACTTTCTATCACAAATTTTAAAAAATCATAATTAATTCTAAAAATATCAAAATCATTCATTCTTTACCATTATAGAAAGCAACATATGGCTAAGTTATGCTAAAAATATGTCCAGACCTCAACAGGGGCTGCTAGCCATCGAAAATCAATGAAACAATACCAAAGATCAGCTGTCATCCTTGGTACTGATCTCCAATTTAAAAAATTTATATCTCCCTACTCAGAGGTCCAATTAGGGTCATCTTGGTGGCCATAGAGAGCTTATCATGTCTATTTTATACCTGTATAATATCATGAGCATTGGACATCATTTGACCCATGAATGACATAGCTTAAGTTTTTGACCATATGAATAATACCTGTATCAGTTCAGCAGAAAAATACCAACTTTGAAAAGTCATAATTAATTCCACAAAGCTCCAAATAATCTGGTCTTTGGCTTTCCAAAAAGATCTGGATAAGATCTACATATATGTGTGCCAAATTTCGTGGGCAAATTCATTCATTTGGTCAGATCTTGACATTGGGTTGTGAAATGGTCATTTTTGTGCCATATAATGGGTCCAAATGATCCAATTTGAGCTCCAAGGCAACTATGACCACTTGAGCATGTGGGAATGCACCAAAATGACATTCTAAACTTGTCTCAAAGGTGCAAAAACCTAGAATTTAAAAACTCACTCTCTCACCCCATGCCATACACAAGGTTACATAATGCCAGTCTTGCCATTCCATACTCAAAATGCACTACACCATTCATATAACATTAAATCTCATTTGTACATGATACATTAGTATAATTACATATGTTCATGAGGTCATAGGTTATAGACAATAAGGAGTTACAACATTTGCCACTCATATGGCCATAAAGAAGCAAAATCAAGACACTTTATTGTCTTAATCTCATCTTCCAAGTTGTTGGCTTCCATTACCTTGTTCACTTGGTCCACCTAGCATGCTCGAACATTGGAGAGGAGGGAATGAGATTCAAAGAATCCCAATAGCTCATCTCCTATTCAATCACACATAAAGTATACAAAACAAGTCTTGAAAATGCATGCATGAGCATCATAAGGTACCTGATCATTCAATAAACATTCTTGCCATTTGAATAAGTCACACATGACATATATAGGCTTGCTAAGTAAGTGGATTAGCTTCATCCCCTCACTTATAGATTTTGGACTTGCCTCACCCATTTTCTCTAGGAGGTTTTAGCTCAACCTCACTCTTGGGAGATACTTTGCTTTATCTCAACCATTTCTAAGGGTTCTTGGCCCATCCTCACCATGGCTAAGAGTTCTTGGCTTCTCCACACTTAAGTAAATCCAAGCAGACATAATAAACATCATTTGAAAAACATAATACATCGTCATGGTACCATGGAATAAGGGCTCATCTAGAACACTTTTCATAGCTTAAAACACATATACACATATTCAAAGACAAGTCAAGCATACATTCATGCATGAGAGAAGGAGGAGTAAACTACCTTTGTTGCAACTATATACTTTTCCTCGACCTTACACATACAAGGGTGTGGAATTGGTTTCTTTTTGCCTAAACACAATTTATGGAAGCCAATTAGGTTCATGAAATTATTTCTAAAGCTATATATCTTCCTTAAACACTAACTTGGTCTAATAACCCCTTTATGGCTCCAAAAATGCACCTAATGAAGCAACACCCATCAAATGAGTTCTAGGCTCCATCTTTCCTTTCATATATGATTCTTGACTCCTTTTAAGCCTCTTGGAGTCATCACACAATTAAAATAAAGAGCCTAACTACATGTTGCTTCCTTAGGTCATATTATGAAACATATAAGACTATCTCACTTCCTATGATTTCTAAATTTTTTCTAAGGTTTCTTCTTATCTTCACTCATTATATATGACTCAAAAATGGTCTTGGAACAAATTAAAACTATCCCTAGGTACCTCATTCCTTTTAGGCCGAGACTATGAAGCATAAGGGCGCCAATGGACTTTGCTTTGTTTTCTTAGTGGAAGATGCATATGACGAGCCTCTTAGGGATCTTAGAAACTCATTTAAACATTCATTTAGGCCTAAGAATTAAAGTATCAAATCATATTTTTCAAGAAATATTAAAAACCCTAGGTTTGCTATCTTGAATTTCCATGGTTGTTTTATTATTATTATTTTTTTTTGCATTTCCTTATTCTTCTCCCTTAAATTCCTAAGATTCATCCTTGGTTCTATACAAAATCCAAGTCCTCTTGTAGCTTCTTGAGTGGGACGAACCAAGGAAGAAGGGGAAGAAGAAGTAGCTACCATGAGATGGAAGTTTTACTTTATTTTTCCTTGTATCTTGCTTGATTCTTCCTTTCTTTGGCCTCCTCTCTTCAAATCCGAATTTTCCCCTCTATTCTTCCTTCAAAATAGATCTGTAAACTTCAATAAAACCATAGAAAAGAAGGGGAAATGGAGGAGAAGAGGTTTGCTAAAGAAAAAGCATGAAAAACAACCAAGAATCCATACCTTTTGCCTTATCTTTCTCCTTCTCTTCCTCTCCCTCTTGTGCACCTCACTTTTAGGGTTCCTCCTCTAGTTTAGGGTAGAAACATATATGGCTAAGTGAGTAAGGAGGTGGGGCGCCATATATATAGGGGTGATTTTGAGAAATACTTTTCAAAAATCTCAAATTTACCCTTTCATCTTGGCATTTTCATTTCCTATTTGTTTTAGCTCCTTTTTGAGAATCGTCTTTTTCATTATGAAATTTAGGTTTCCAATCTAATAAAATGCCTTTGGAATCACTCAAATCTGAGCTAAAACCTTCCTGAATGAATCCATCAAAGTTTAGGTCCATTGACGTTGAAAGCATCCACTAGAGGGGTTTTAACTGTCCTGAGGCTTCTTATGGTTTTCAAGGCCTCTGAGAGCTTCAGAGAACTCAAAAATTTCATTTAAGAAGCCTTCCTATGTGAATTCCAAAATTTTCTCAAAATTACGAAAATGCCATTATGTTTCGTAAGTCTTTCATTCAATTTTGTTTCTTCATTCTAGCTTCATTTTTCTTTTCGTCTGAGGCTAGGATTCTCATTTTTAGGAGTCTAGAATGCTACTTAAATTTTTTGAGAACTTAACTAATTTATTTCGGGGGGCTTGCTTTGAAAACACACTTGTTTCCATCGTTTAACAAAATCTGGACATTACAATGATATGCCAACACACATAAAAGTACTAGATTATGATGTAAAAACCATTTATGGATTGTAATATATGATGTTATGTAATTTGACACCTTGAGTTCTCGATTATGTTTGTGTATAATTGCAAGTGGAAAGATGATTTTAAGTTGTATGGTGATTATGACACATTGGACTAACCATACAAAAAGCATTTGTGGATTGAAACTTGGTCATGAAAAGAAATGGCATAATATGGCTCATTTAGTATATTGTTGAACTAAAATTCATTTCTTTTGAGTCATAATATATTTATGCATCTTTGATAACCCAAATGAGTAAGTCTTGGACTAAAATTTAGCAGGCTTTTAGAAGACATTGAAAGCTTTCTATAGATCCAAAGAACATAATTTTTGGAGCTCTATAAACTATTTTATGAATTTCTAAAGTTATCTAAATTGTGTAAAAATTTTTGATTTACTGTTCATATAATCAATTTTGGATTTCTAGGGTTTTAAGGGACCAAATTGACTTATTTTGACCTGAAATTTTTATAGTAAATAGTTCTCATTATAAGCTTTCCATAGCACTGAATTGAAGTTGTATAGCTCAAGTTATGTTTTTCCAAAGTTTGGTTCTTATTATGTGTTATAATGGTCAAAATGTGCATATGTCCAAACCAAAAAAATTCATACCTCTCTTTGGGATATTTTAAGCTTAACAAATTAGTTTAATATCAAAATGAGGAAAGAAATGACCAAAATCCTTGTGATGTAGAAATTTTGTCATTGATGTTTTTAATAACAAAAAATTCAATTGCCAAAATTGTGAATATAACTACTTGTTGTTAAAAGAGAAATATAACATGAGTTATATGCATAATCTCTAATGACATTTAAGGAGTATATAGATATGAAGAATTGAGCTCATTATCATTCAATTGAATTGATATTGCTTGAAAGATGTTGTGAAAGATCTAATTGAATGTAAATATTAGATTACATATTTATGTTATCTGAATGCAATCACATGTGATATATTGACCATGCCATGATCTATAATGCTTTAATATGATAATCTAATCACTAGAGTACAAATATATGAATAATGTGAGGTCTTATATATGCAATCATGAAGTAAACCATTATATATTAGATTCATATGCCCTAAAGACATGATGAACTAAACGATTATGATATGAATGGAATTCATTATTTGGTTATGTTGATCTGATGACATTTAAAGTACTTTGAAATGTTTTATGTACTCATGTATATTTTTTTTCTATATGTTTATATAAATTGTATGTTGTGAGATGCTTGCTATTTTTATATGTTGTTGACAAAGGGAAATAAAAGAAAAAGTTTTCTATACACATGGCAGTTGAATTGTAACATCCAGTTTTCGTTAAACGACGAAAACGGGAGCGTTTTCAAAGTAAGTCCCTCAAAATGAATTAGTTAAGGTCCTAAAAAATTTAAGTAACATTCTAGACTCCTAAAAATGAGAATCCTAGCCTCAGATGGAAGGAAAAGCAGAGCTAAAATGAAGAAACGAATTTTGACAAAAATCTTACAAAATGTAATGGCATTTTTGTAATTTTGAGCAAATTTTGGAATTCACATAGGAGGGCTTTTTAAATAAAAATTTTTCTCTGGGGTTCTCAAAGGCCCTAAAAACTATGGGAAGCGCCAAGATAGCTAAATTCCCTTCGGTGGATGTTTTCTAACGTCGGTGTACCCAAATTTTGATGGATTTATTCGGGAATCTTTTAGCTCTGATTTGAGTGATTCCAAAAGCATTTTATTAAATTGGGAACCTAAATTTTATGATAGAAAAGAAGGTTCTAAAAAAAGAGCTAAAACAAAGGAGAAACAAAAATACCAAGAACGAAGGATAAAATGAAAATTTTTGAAAAATGCTTCCTCCTCCTCCTATATATAGGTGCCACCCCACTCTCTCCTTCATTTAGACCCACAATTTTTTTCCCAATTTCAGAGAAGAAGGCTAGGGTTTAGGCACACCAAGGGAGGAGAAAAAGAAGGAGAAATCCTAGCTTTAAGGTATGGAAATTTGCTTATTTTTCATGCTTTCTCTTAGCTAATCTCTTCTCCTCTTTTTCCCTCTTCTTTGTCATAATTTTTTTGAAGTTTTGAGGGCTGTTTTGAAGGAAGAACATAAGGGAAATTTTGAAATTTAAGGGAGGAAGCTGAGGAAAACAAAGAACAAACAAGAAAAACTAAGGAAATCAAGGTATCATGCAATCCTTCCACTTGATCTTCTTCCTCCCTTCTCTTGTAAGCATTTTGACCTATATATGGTCAGCGTTAGGGAGATAAGTTTTCAACCAAACCAAGGGCGAATCCTAGGAATTTGAGGGAGAAGAACAAGAATATGCAAAGAAAACAACAAACTAGCCGTTAGATTTCAAGATACAAAACCTAGGGTTTCAAGTGCACCTTGTAAAATTTGATTTTGTATGATGATTCCTAGGCCTAAATAAGAGTTTAAATGAGCTCCCAACATCCCTAAGAGGCTCCCCACATGCATCCTCCCTTGAGAAAACAAAGCAAACTCTAAGAAACCCCATTTCCTTCATAGCCTTGGCCTAAAGGGGTTTGTGTAGCTAGGGAGAGTTTTAAATTTTTCTAAACCCATTCTTGAGTCATATATGATAATTGAAAATGAGGGGAGGCCTTAGAAAAAATTTAGAACCTATAGAAAGTGAGTTGATGCTTTATGTTCTATATTATGACCTAAAGAAGCAACATGTAATTAAACTCTTGGTTTTGATTGCGTGATGACTCCAAGAGGCTTAAAAGGAGTCAAGAATCATATTTAAAAAGAAAGAATAGAGCCTAGAATTTATTTGAGGGCTGTTGCTTCATTAGGTGTAATTATGTAACCATAATGAGGTTATAGACCAAGCTAGTGTGTAAGCAAATTTTATGGCCTTAGAATTGAATCCATGAACCTATTGGCTTCCATAAATTATGTTTAGGCCAAGAGAAATCTTCCCCACACTTTTATGTGTGTGTGGCCGAAGCAAGGAAGGG
Organism: Erythrophleum ivorense; assembly: GCA_026724425.1. Classification (NCBI taxonomy): domain Eukaryota; kingdom Viridiplantae; phylum Streptophyta; class Magnoliopsida; order Fabales; family Fabaceae; genus Erythrophleum; species Erythrophleum ivorense. The sequence continues at coordinate 9,247 of JAIUCV010000646.1, read as the reverse complement.
AGATTCAAGGAAAAAAGTGTGTAATTATTTCCAAGGTAGCTCTTTCCATTTTCTCTCATGCATGGATGTGTGCTTAGCTTGTCTTAGAATGTATGTATGTGTATTTTCAAGCCATGAAAAGTATGCTAGCATGATTTCATATGCCATGATTTCATGATAACATATTATGTTTCTGAATGATATTATGATATTTGTTTGGGTTTGCTTGAATATGGTGAGGCCAAGAACCCTTAGCCATAGTGAGGATGAGCCAAAAACCCTTAAGATTGGTTGAGATAAAACAAAGAGTCTCTAAAAAGCAAGATGGACTCCCAAGAGCATGGTTGAGTCTAAGAATCTCTTAAAGAATGGGTGAGGTAAGTCCAACATCCACAAGAAATTGGGTGAGGCCAATCCACTTACTTAGCAAGTCTTTGTATGCTATGTATGACTTTCTCAAATGATGAAAATGCCTCTTGAATGTTTGCACATGTCAACATGACCATACATACATTTATTAGACATGCTTTGCATATGTTATGTATGATTGAATGGGAGATGAGCTATTGGAATTCTTTGAACCTCATTCCCTCCTTTCCAATGATCTAACATGCTAGGTGGACCAAGTGGACAAGGTAATGGAAGCCAACAACCTTGAAGAGAAGAGCTTGACACCAATATGCATAGTTTTTACTTGTTTTAAAGCCATAATGATGTTTAATGATGTAAATTATTGTTGTAAATGGTCTATGACCTTTGGAACATATGTAATTATGATAATATGTCATGTTTAAATAGGAGAATATATTATGTGACTATTAGAATGTAAATTGAGTATATACGGACAATGTGGCTTCTTGAATAAGTTTATGGAATTGTACATATGTGTGAATGAAATGGCTAAAATGAGATGCATGAGGGTTGGGACCAATTGGGCAACCTAACAAGTCCTAATTATTCTTTTAGACTTGCCCAAGAGGTGTCAAACCCCAAGGAAAGCCATTTGGACATTTTGGTATCCTATATGAAGCCAAAATTGACTATAATGGAACTCTACATTAATTTTTGTCCAAATGAGCTTTTCTTAGTCTAATATTTGGCATGCAATTAGAGCTTGTTGAGAGATTTTTGGAAAGATAAAGAATATAATTTTTGGAGATATACAGAATATTTGATGAATTTCCAAAGTTGGCAAATTTTCTAGTTTTGGCCATGTCACTGTTCACTCAGGTCCGAAAATGAAATCTATCAAATAGGGCCCAAATGATGTCCAATTGCCACGAAATTGTATATAAAGAAACTAGATATATCTAGTGACTTGTGGCAACTAGAATCACCTCATTTGGATGTTGAGAGAGGGAGATATGAATTTTCAAAGAATCTATTCAGTATCAAGAACTCTAGCCGACCTTAGTTATTGTTTAATTGAGTTTTGAGGTCTGGACATGCCTGAACTGGTCTTGAATTATTTGTATCCTCTATCTAACCTCCACAGGTTTCCAAATTGGTATCATTTGTATGGATTAGATTTTTGTGAAATTAATTAGACATTTTTAAAATTTGCTACAGAATTCTGTGATATCCCAGTGGACAGCCTAACCTCTGTACATTTTAGCATGTCAAATGTCCTCAGTGTTGGATGTTATGGTCTGGACATATTTTTAACATGAATTAGACATGTGTAGCTTTCCATAATGGCCAAGAATGCATGATTTAGATTTTTTTAGAATTAGTTATGAGTTTTCAAAATTGTGACATAAATGAGGACAAAGATGGCCGAAATTATATATGTATATTTCATACATTCCTTTGAGTTTCTTGAGATGTAGGCCACTTTTGATGATTCAAATGAGTTGCATTCATGTAATTAAATATGAGAATGTGTTACGTGATCTCACATGATTCACGTGACACCAAATGGAATTTTTAAATATGACACAATGCAAATAAGTGTATTATTTTTAATGCTTTTTCCTTACTCTTTCATGGAATTGATGATTTAAAGCATGTGAATATCATGAGATGAGTAAGAAATATATGGTGTTACATGAACCATCACTAAGTTTCTAAACTTATTAAGTGTTCTTACTGAGAATATAAATTCTCACTACACTTGGTGATGTGTTCAGACAAGGATCTAGGTTTTACTGCTTTGAAGCTGATAGTATATTAGAGTACCTGAGGTAGGTTAGGCTTATAGGATTTAGATTGTAGCTTATGTAATATCTAGTATTTTTATACTAGGCTAGATTATGAGATAAGGTTATGAGAAGTGATGAGAGGAAGTAAAAGCCCAATTAGATGAGAAAATTTACTTAAAAATGGTTAAAATCTAGTTCAGGGGTGAGTGTAGAGTCCTTGTAGTGTAACAGGGGAAAATCAAGAATTTAAAGATTTAGTAACATATTAAAAAAGTAAGATATTTTTCATCATTATATGACTAAATAATGTCACCAAATTAACTAAAGTTGATAAAATTGGTCAAAATTTTGATTGTATGTAAACTAAGGTAACTAGTGGCACATGTATAAATTGAGTTGTTTTAAGCCATTGTGGACTTTGAATTTTTACTGTTGAGTAAAGAAAAAAAGTTAAATGATGTATAAAATAGAATGGCCTTAAAAAATGGCATTATAAAGGTTAAACAGATGAAAAATGATTGTAGGGGTAAAAAAGCCAGTTTAACCGTAAAGTGAGAAAAATAAGGAATTTAGAATACATGAGAATTAACTTGAGAAATGTATATCCCTTATAATAACATTATAAAATAAGGTTAGTAGATTAATCAGATGTGTTGGTTTAGTTAAATCCTTAATGGTGTACAAGTTAAGATTTTTGGTGGCAAGATTTCAATCTATATTGTTCCAGACTATTTTAAATCATTGTAACTCCTAAGTAGATATTTTTAATGAAAAAATAGTCTTAAATTTGGTATGGAGTAGTTAGTTTATGAAAATATTGAAAAATGAGTTCAAACCGAAGAATTAGAGTGTAAAGAAAAAATGGTAATTTGGAAAAATTACAAACCTTAGCTTTTATAAATGCTAATCACGTCTCCTTTTTCTTCCCAATCTAAACTAACTTTTTGGCATCAAATTGCAGCTCTTATGGTGACATGAAAGAGGGAAGAGAGAGAAGGGAAAACAAGCCAAGAAAGGTAAGGAAATATTCCAAAATTTGTTATGTTTTAGTTATGAGACTTTTTCTATTCCTTATGTTCTCTTTCATGGTGGGTTTGGTTTCTAAAAAGAAGTTTGTGCCTATCACCTTGAATGAAAAAGCTCATTTGAGGAAATCAATTATACCAAAAAAAATCTCCATTAAGAGTGCATTAAAACAAGGTATGATTCAAGTTAGGAAAATTTACTATTCTTGGAACCCTAGCACCTTGTTTGTTTTACCAAGAGAGAGAGAGAGAGGAAAGGGTGTATTTATTTGGTGAAAACTTGATGCAACCAAGGGTTTAAAAGGTTGAGGTATGCAAAGAAATTGACCTAAAAAGAAAGATAATACAAAATAATCAAAACCTAGGATGATTATGTGATCCCTATAATACCATAATTGAACTAGAAATAAATTATGGGTATCTTAAAAACCTTATATTCCTTCTTAAACAAACAAAATCTTAAAATTGGGACAATATGGTGGAGTCTTGGCCAAGGTGAGGAAAAAGCATCTAGGGAAGTTTTTAATTTAGTTTAATGATATAAGAGACTTAAATGAGTGATATAAAGGCTAGATGAACTATTGGTTTGAGGAAAAAGAATGAGATTTGATGACATCAAAATTATGGTTTCATAAAAACTCTAATATGCTTTATGAATGAAATAAGAGATATGGCTATGTTTTTTAAACTTGTTTAGCCATGAAAAGTGAGTAAGATGAGATAAATGAATGATGGAATTGCTACATAAAGTGTAGCAAATGGAATGAGTCATTTAAGACACTTAAAGTAACTTAAATCATACTTTAAATTCTAATATGTACATTTATTGATAAAGTGAGATAGGATATTTCCTAATTGGTTGTTTTATACCTGAATTGAAGTGTTTGGGCCAAGCTAGTACAACCACACAATTGTCTGTGTGTAAAATCAATAAGAGTAAAGAGAAAGAACAAGTGGAATAGTTCTTTGGTCAAGGTTCTTGGTTTGTATCAGGTAGATTATTCTTCCTTCCTTACATGTATTTAGATGTACTTGAGTTAAGATGCATTATGTATATTGATTGTTTTATAAGTTGCTTGCGTTGGCCATGCTAATATGAGTTTTTATGCATGTACAAGATATGTCTTTGGCTCTTAGTAAGAGTGGTAGGGAATCAAGTGTAATGGTTCTTCCTTAGCCTAGAGATGAGCCTAGCTAATATGTTTTATGCCATGGTTATACAAGTTCAGATATTTTATGCCAATTCAATGTTTTATATTGTTTTATGTTAAAATGGTCATGCATGCTTGCATTTTATTATTTAGTTATCCATTGTATGTATTGGAATGTTAAGTACTACTGAGATTGTCTTTAGAATCTCACCCATTGTTTTGTACTAACTATGGCTAGGTAAAAATGCAAAACAAGGAGGATGATGAGACAAAGAACTAGAAAGGTCAAATTATTGAGAGATTAGCCTAGAATTTGATGATGTAAATCTATATTTTGATGTAATGTAATGGTACATGTAACACTATATTTATTTACCTTATCTCACACCATTATAGCTTGCATTTCCTTAGCTAAGTACACATTCTCAAGAAAATGGCATTAAAATATTAGATTATTTTGCGTTACGTCATGGATAAATTTTTCATTTCATGTCCCATGGATCATATGAACTCATCCATCTTATTCTCATATTTAATTACACAATAGAACTCAAAACCATCTCAAGACGTGGCCAATAATTCAAACTCATGAGCCATATATACAAAAATTGCATGTGTAGCCTTGGATTAGTATGCTAGCTTTCTGTCATGAACTTTGAAAAATCATACTAATTTTAGAAAATTTGAAATCAAGTACACTATACCATTCTAGAAAGCTACAGATGTCTACTTTATACTAAAAATAAGTCTAGACTAAAGAGGGGATGTTTAGCTACTAGAAATCGGTGGAACAATAACCAAACTTGCCTGGCACTACTAGTACTGTTACAAAACTTTAAAACTTCATATCTCCCTACTCAGACATCCATTGGGTGATCTTAGTGGCTATAGAAGTATTATTATGTTTAGTTTATGCTTGTAAAATTTCATGAGCATTGGACACCATTTGGTGCTCAAATGACATAGGAAATGAAACTGACATATAAATAGTACCATACCAGAATAGTTGAAATTTGGCAATTTTGAAAATTCATAATTAATTCCATAGAGTTCCAAATAATCTAGTCTTTATCTTTACAAAAAGCTTTAAATGAGATCTATATGCAAGCCAAATTTCATGGATAAATTCATTCATTTGGTTAGATTGTCTTATAGGGTTGTAAATGACACTTTTTGTGTCTTATAAGGGTCTCAAATGGTCCAAATCCACTTTTAAGACATCCATGGCCACTTGAGCACATGGAAAAGCACCAAAATGGTCTATTAAACATGTCTTAAAGGTGCACAAATCTAAATTTCACAAACTCACACTCTCACTCCAAGTTATGCACAAGAACACATAAGCTTATCTTTGGCATTCAACGTCTAAATCATATACCATCAATCATATAGCTCTAGTTCTTAGACATATACAATATATCCATATATTTACAAATATTCATAAGCTCATATATCATATACAACTTTGGATTACCAAAAGAATGTCACACCATATTATTCCCAGCATCAATTTCCTTTATCAAGGTGGGATTACACAAAGTAGCAAGGAAACCCCAAGGATTTTGCATTAAAATAATGATTTAATGGCATTATGTCAGGGTAAGGATTCAAATTTTGATTCGTGAACCCCCAGAAACTTACCAACAATATTTTCTAATTATTTTCCATTTATATAAGTCATAAACATCTTAAAACTTTGCATGAATCACAGATCAAGAACCAAAAATCACAAATTTTCACGTTTTGCCTCGGGTTCCGGGGTGGCAAATTTTGAGGCAACTTTGCAAAATCATAATTAAATGTGAAAAAATCAAAATCTACTATACCATAGCTTTCTAGAAATCTTTGAGTGTTAGATTTACACTAAAAATAAATTCAAGTCATGAACATAGCATCTGGGCCCTGATATAGGTTTTTGATATATATTTAAAAAATGTCCAATTAATTTCACAAAAATCTAATCCATGTAAATGATATCAATTGAGAAACCTATGGATGTTAGCTAGAAGGGAAATATCATTCCATACCATTCTAGGTTTGTTTAGACCATGAAAACGAATCAAACAATGACATAGGTCTGACTGAATGCGTGGTACTGGATAGCCATTTCAAAAATTCATATCTCCCTCTTTAGATATCCAAATGGGGTGATTCTAGTTGGCACAAGTCATTGGGAAGGTTTAGTTTCAATATGTAAAATTTCATTGCAATTGGACATTGTTTGTCCCATGAATCACAGAATTTCATTTTGGACCAGAATGAACAGTACACTGACCAAAACTAGAAATATTCCGAAATTCAAAAATTCACCAAATATTCCATAGACATCTAAAAATTCTGTACTTTAGCTTTCTAAAAATCTTTAGATGAGCTCTACATGCATACCAAATTTCTTGAGAAAATTTGTCCATTTAGTTAATTTGTGATAGGGTTGCAAAATACCCTTTTTAAGCTTCATATGGGGTTTCAAAGGGTTTATTTTTGCTTCTTCTCATTTTATGGCTACATGAGCATGTGGGAAAGCATTAAAATCCTCTATCAAATATGTCTCAAAGGGCTAATAACCCATATTCCATAATCTCACTCATCCACACCAAGATATACACAAGAGCCATACTTGTATAACTTGACATATCTAAGTCAAATTCATGTAATATCATTCACATGGGTCTAGTTCTCATACATATACAACATACCTATGCTTTTACAAATATTCATAAGCTCATACATCATATACATTATGGAGATACATCATGTGACAGCCATATAGCTATAATACAAATATTTTACAACTCCATTGCTAATCTTCTTGCTTCTAAGTGCAGTGGCTCTTATTTCCTTGCTCTCTTGATCTACCTAGGCATATTAAGTAATGGGGAGGGAATAGTGAGATTCTAGGAATCTCGATAACTCATCTCCCTTTCAAACACACATACTTGATGCAAGTTTCAAATCTAGATGCATGTATACTAACATGAAATTCTCAATCATACATAAAACATTCTCTTCATTCATAAGGACATAGATAACATACATAGCCTCACCCACTCTTTTTGGGACTTTTGGACTTGCCTCACCTTTTTTCAAAGGACTTTTGACTAAGTCTCACTCTTGCTAGAGATTTTTGGCTTTGTCTCACCTAACCTTAGGGACTCTTAGCTTATCCTCACCCTAACTAAGGGACTTTTGGCTTCACCAAGTTCAAGCAAACTAAAGGCATTCATCAAAGCATCATTTCAATACATAAGTAAAGCATCAAGATACCATGGCATGTGAATGCTTGCTAGAAACATATTTCATGACTTTAAACATACATACACACATTCAAGATAAGAAAAACACTCAAGCATGCATGAAAGAAGGAGGAGAGAGCTACCTTGTTATCTATGCAAGCTTTACTTTGCCTTACTCCTTCCTTTTTTCAATTCCACAAGAACACTTAGGTGGGGTTGGTTTCCTTGGCCTAAACATCATGAATAACACTCAATTATATTCTTGAAGTAAGCCAAAACATTCAAGTTACTCCTAAAAACATACTTGGTTCTATAAGTCACATAATGGTTCCATAAATGGCCTATTGAAATAACCATCATGATTCAAGTTCTTAGCTCCATTCTTTTCTCATTTCTAGGCCTTTCGACCTCATTTAAGGCCCTTGAAGCCATTACATATTCATTTACAAAAGCCTAGACACAAGTTGCTTCATAAGGTCATATTATGAAAGCCATTGTCTCATCTCCCAATTCATGGCTTCTAAATTTTTCCCAAGGGTTCCTCCCACCTTCTACCATTATAAGAAGTCCAAACCAAGGCTAAAACAAATTAAAATAGCCCCTACCGCAATGGTTCTATCTTGGCCGAATTGATGGAGGGAGGAAGAGTCTATGGGCTTTTTGATTTTTCCTTGATGGGAGAAACACTTGGGAGGCTTCTTAGAAGTCCTAGGAGGTCAAATAAACACTCACACATGTAAGGGAATTTGAGAATCAAAATAGTTTTTACAAAGTGTTTAAGAAATTTACACTTTTTTAACTTGAATTTCATAAGCTTTCCTTGCAATTTCTTTACATTTCTCAAGTTCCCATAGCCTAAATCAATGAATTCCCATTAGCTCTTGGACAGAAACTCCTTCCCCTTGAGTGCTCTATTCTTGACCAAGACTCACATGAACCAAACAAAGGAAGAAGAGTGCATGAAACTAACATTCATACCTTGGGTTCTTATCTCCTTCAAAGGCTTTCTCACTTGGTTTAAGCTTCTCTTTGGAACTCCACTCTTTTCCCTTTGAACCCAATCCAAAATAGACCCAATTCATTTATCACAACCATGGAAAGAGAGAGCAAGGAGAGGAGAATAAGGTTTCTAAAAGGAAGACCATGAAAAATCTTAAAATTTCATATCTTTCCTTAGCTTCTTTCTTCCTCCTTGGAGCTTCTCTTGGTGTGTCTCACTCCCTTTGTCTCACACTCTATTTTGGGCAGCAAGAAGGTCTATTAATTAGAGGCTAAAAGAAACATGCTTTAAGAAGGTAAGGAGTCCACTTTATGCACTTTGCTATTTTACATTTTAGTCCCTATTCTTTGTTCTTATTATTTTGGCTCAAATCAACTCCTTTTTGAAATCTGTCTCTTCCATCATTTTCCTTAGACTTTTAATCATAAGAGTTGCCTCTGGAATCACTCAAAAAGGATCTAAAACCATTCCAAACCATTTAGTCAACTGACAGAAAAAATCGCTCACTGGGGAAGTTTCAATTATTCTAGGGGTTCCCATGATTTTTAAGGCCTCTAAGAACTCTAGAAAACTCAAATTTTCTATTTAAAAAGCCCTCCTAAGAGTTTTTCAAATTTTTCAAAAATTACAAAAATGCCCCAACTTTCTTTCATAAATTTTCCTAGCTCGTTTAGCTTGGGTTTTCGGGTATCTTAGACATTGGATCCTCATTTTCTAT